>VYXD01008267.1:11496-40094 GCA_013397195.1 Hylia prasina | reverse complement strand
GGTTTTGTTTTTTTTGTTCTTGTTGTTTGTTTGTGGGGTAGTTTTTGGGGGGTTTTTTTGGGAGAACAGCTGGCCTAGCTGATATCTTGGAAGACATCCTAGCTACCTGAAACCAGCAAGAAACTGCAGATAATTTTTAGGGGGTAGCTGAATGTCCTTTTTATTTTTTCTTTTCCTGGAAGACTGACATGAGGAGTCTCTATTTAAAAAACACCTGCATGTCTTAATCAAGTTTGCCTCATATTTTCATCTATACACGCAGATTCTAGCCTTACACAGCATGTGTTTATACTGAAAAATGCTGTAGATAGTCTCTCTAAAGTTGTTTTGCGTCAGGTGCCACATCATGTCTTCCACTGATTTCTGTTGTCCCTGTTCAGGCTATCTTAGCTTATAATGCTGCAGCCTTTCCCACATCTCTTCCCCTCTCCCTGTGGGATACCTGTTCATCCACTGATGGCTGCTGTCCCACTATGCATGGAAAACTGGTAAATTTATTTTTAGTTTTGGGAAAGGTACAACTTAAGCTAGTCAATTGGAATGTCTTGGAATAAGCCCCATCAATTTGAAATTATATGGCTGTTTGAAAAGTATGTTTGCAAAGCTCCAAGCAGAAATGTGCAAGCAATGTGCATCTGGTAGGGCTCTCATAAACAGTGCACACCTTTTGATCTCAGCCTGTTCTTCCTTTGCAATCAAAAATACTAGACCAGTAAGTCAAAGACCTCGATGTGATGTTCTGACATTTTGATTCTACACTTTCAAGTACATTAGGACATAACAATGTGTGGTTCCCTACATTTGTCTCTTTTTGCTGAAGCATCAACAGAACACTTAAAATCCCCCATATTAACCTATTATTACTAACAGCCTTTCTAAGCAGTAATAATGGGCGCATTATCTTACCAATGTGGAATAAGACCTAAAAAAGAGCTGTAACTTAACAAGTGTGAACAAGAAGTCCTTAATCATAGAATCATTTAGGCTGGGAAAGACCTTTAAAGTCATTGAGTCCAACTGTAAAACTAACATTGCCAAATCCACTAAATCATGTCCCTAAGTGTGACACCTATAGATACAGAAATTAAAAGTAGCTCTCCTTCCTCCCAATGATATAATGCATCCATTCCAAAATACGTTGTTTCTGAATCTATAGCACTAATAGCTTTCTTGATGATGATCAGCTATCTTGACTTAGTTGAAGCAACAGATTGCCTTCTGGATAAAGTGTTTCTGCATCCCTTTTCTAAACTGAGCAGCTGAACAGCAGATTTGAACTATTTCTCCTTAAAAATATAACCCAGACAGACCTCTGGTTTTGGGGGAAAGAGCTAAAAACCCAAAAGAAAACAAAAGTAAGATGCTGTAGTCTTTGAAGACATTGGAGGAAATTAATATTTCAAAGTCTTTATCATTCTCAGTATTTCCTGTGTTTTTTTAAGGAGAAGCATATTTAAGGAGAACTGAAGATGACCCACCCATCTCCTCCTCTATGCCCCTCCATTATCACGCTTCGGAACCTGGGGTGAAAGGCATAGTCTGATCTCCTCCTGGGAAGATTAGATAAATTCTCCTTTTGCAACTACTTCTCTGTGTCTCCTTACCTTACCATCAAGATATTTGTCCACAGCTCTTCCTTTAAGTTCTTCTGCTAATGTCCTTTGTGCAGGAGACTCCTCCTTGCTTAACTGGTCAGAGCCCGAGGCTGTCAGCCCTTTCCCTGGACAACTTCAGCTTTCTTGAAACAACTGAAAGTTAGCAGCTTTACCCACACTATGAATCTCTTCAAAACCAGGAAGGCAATAGCTCAGTTAGTTAACTATAATGGTGCTTCAGTGGGATTTATTAAATAATAATATTTAATAGTATTTAATGACAATGCCATTCATGTTGAAAACAGGAAATGCCCTTTTTGGAACAGGTGCAGAGTAGTGCCTACCTTTTTGCTTTTTCTCTTCTGTATTCTCTTGATGATTTTCTTTCCAGACCAGTCTGGGTTTGTGTTTCCTGTGTCTCTGCTCTGATCTGTCCTACTTGTAGCGCCACTCGAGGGGGTGGAGACTCCCTGGGCCGTGGGGCGTGCTGTCCACATCCCACTCCTTCCCGAGCGTCTAGGGGATGGTCCAGGCAGGCGGCAGGCGTCCCGATTGTCGGGGAGGGAGCCTGTGTGGGACGGGAGGGAAGCTGCTTGCTGGCATGCTGCTGGATTTTATAGCCAGTTTGTTTTGTTCTTTCTCTTTTCCAGTCAGAGAGCAGACGCAGTCTTCAAAACATTTTTTTTTCCCCACTGAACACCTTACTGTTCAGTGACATAATAGTACTTATCCTTTACAATGAACTGACCTGTCCCATTATGCTTCTAGGTGTGTGAGTGAATGTACAGCTGTATTATTTCTAACATGATTAGAAGTCTACAGTATGTAGACTTAGTCCTAATAATGAGAAACTCCTGTTTCACACAGGAGTGTAGTGTGCTGTACTCCTAATTAAGATGTTTGGCAGAGAGGCCCTCACCCGCATGTGGAGCAAAGCATGCCCTGAACAGAGCCATGGGAACGAACTTTAGATGCAAATAAGGAACCGCATGTTGAGGGCCAGAGTTAAATGTTCACTGACACTACTCATCCCAAGAAATGAAGATCTACTCACCAGGATGTGGTCATGAGGTATTCAGTTATCAAAGTGTGGCAGACAAATGCAATGATCAGTTTTAGAGCTGATGTGAGGGCACTGTTATGAAAACAGTCAGTGGTGCAATTGTTACAATGATGAATGTGTCCTACCTGCTTGGAACTGATTCACTAGCAATCAGGCTTCTGACAGAATTTAGTGTAAGACATAAGAACTAGTATGTGAGGGACTTCCATTTTGAGGGAAGCAGCTGCATGGAGTCCTCATTTGGAAAGCATGGCACTGGTTATTTTGCATAATGGTAAAGATGAAACACTGGGTACTCTGTATTGTTTAGCTCTTCTCTGCATGGAGATCTATGGCAAGATTATCAAAAGTATTTCTCCAAGAGTCCCGGTGCTGGTCATAACACTACTCCCATAAATCTGATTTAAGTGTAGCTGCATTTGGCCGTTTCCAGAAAGGACTTCCAGTTGTTGAGATTGAACAGTGCTGAGCAAACAGGAGGTAATTTATTTTATTTTTAAAGATAACATCCATTTGACTTCTAGATTAAAGATGCTAACCAACTAATGGCCTTGGGGAAAGAGTTCAAAAATTATTTCCTGGCTTTTCACAGCTTAAGGACAACTATAATTGTCTACAGAGTGTGGCGTCATTTGTAGGGCTTAACACGTTTTAGGAAAGCCAGCAATAAAAGTGTTATAGACACAAAAAGGGTTGGAAAGAACTTCTTGTAAGCATAATGGTTGTGTGTGTTTTAATTCGCAACTGTTTCCGTTTCTCAAGTGGTTCTGGCAACTACCTGAAGTTGTAATGTTGTTCAAATGATTGTTAGACAGTGTTGCAATGTGTAGTTTCAAGTTGAAAGACTTTGTATGATTGTGTTTCCAATGTAGTTACAACTGTCATGTTGTCAGGGAGTGCCGGTGGGGAGATCTTCTGTTATCCTCCCGATAACCCAGAGACTGCAACCCAGAGCCTTCATCGGGCAATATAACCAGCCAATCGAGTCATGGCGGGAAAGAATGATTGGTGCAGAAAGCACCCCGGTAAAGACCAATGAGAGCTGAGAAAATGCACCAATCATACAGAGGATCCAAAATGGACCAATCACTGAAGGGACTGAAACCATAAGAAGGGACTGACAGCCTTCAGCTTAGCTTTGCTCTCAGGAACAGACTGCAGTGAGGGGTGGCCCGTATATACATATTTGATTGCTCTGGCTTGCCGTGAGGGGTTGAGACTAGCTCAGCCTCCTGTTCCTGTAGCCGGTTTTGTAACAATAAATAATTGCCCTGTTTTTTTTACCACCTCGTCATTTGTTTGCTACATTTGTAACAAAAGTGTCGGCTCTCTCAAGCACCATCTACTGGGTTTTCTCTAAGCTGATCCTCGGGATAATTTCAGCAGATCTGTTTAGTGTCAGTGACTAAGTGTGGCATCATGACATCCCACAGCATGCCCATGACCCCCGACGGGACCCTCTGTGCCCGGCGGCTTTAGCAGGTCCATTGCAGACGACTGGAGTTATGGTAGGGCTTGGAGTGCACTTTCCACCCTCATACTGTTGTGCGCCTTTGCAGTGGCATTAAAGCACCTCACGCCAAGCCAGCCCAGGAGGGGGAAGTATTCAAACCCGATGTAATGCCCAGAATAGCGTTTTGGTTCGGGTGGTGCGGTGGGAAAAGTAAATGGTGCATCCCGGACTGGCAAGTTTTGGAGATGCTGTGGAAAGAAGACGGCAACTCTGCAATTTTACTTACGCAGCCCACGAGCTGTACTCTCCTCTCACCCCGAGCCCCTGACTCCACGCGGTATCGCGGCCACGAGAATCAAGACTCCCCTACTCCTCGCCGGGGCGGCCTTGACCGGGCCCAGCGCCGTCCCGCGCGTCCCCTTTAAGGGCAGGCGGGCGGGCGGGCGCTCGCGCCGGAGCCGGAAGCGCAGGTCCCGCGGAGCCGAGCCGGGCCCGCCATGAGCCGCCCGCCCGCGCTGCAGGCGCTGACCTGCGGGCCCTGGGAGATGCGGGAGCGCCTCGGCACCGGCGGTTTCGGCAACGTCATCCGGTGGCACAACAAGGTAGGGGGCGGCCGGGCCCGCGGCGCCCCAGCTCGGGACCCGCGCTTAGCCCAATCCTTGTTGCGTCCACAGGAAACCGGCGAGCAGGTGGCCATCAAGCAGTGCCGGCAGGAGCTGAGCCCGCGCAATCGCGACCGCTGGGCGCTGGAAATACAGATCATGAAGAGGTGAGGCGGGGCGGCGGTGGCGCCGGGCCGAGCCCGGTGCCTGCTTGCGGCCGGGCCGGGCAGAGGGGTCGCTGCGCGGTGTCACGTCAGTGCCGCGGGACGCGTGGCGGAGACGGCCCTGGAGCGTGCATCTGACGGGTGCGCTGCGGCAGATGATGGGAGGCTTTCGGCCGCCGGCCGCCAAGGCATCCCCTTCCGGGAGGTGCCTGGTCCGCTGCGGCGGCTAATGCGTGGAAGTTCACGCGTAAGAAAACTTTACGTTGTGCTGCGTGAGACTCTTGGGTCTCAGACTACCGTCTTCGGCTCGTCTACCGTGCCCTCAGCGCTACAACAATGCTGCTACACTTAACGTCTGTGCTACGGCACAGTCCCTTGGGGTGTTGGATTAACATTTTCGGCTGTAGCGGTCTGATTGCAGTTTGGGTCTTTTCTGGACGGTGGCAACAGACTCTCCTGCACTCCTTTGCAAGGCTTATTGCTGTACCTTCTAGACAAATCTGTAATGCATACGTGTTGAAGAAACACACTGTCTTGCATGTGAAGTGCCAGGAGTTAGAATTAGTCTAGATCCGTGAAAGAGGGAAACTTTTACAATTCATTAATTCAGTTTCTAAAAGGATTTGTGATCATGTAGGGCTTTGAGTGATGACCATGAGCACATGAAACCGTGTAGCAGTTGCAGAATGTCAGGTTCTTGCCTACTTTTTGTTCTGCAGACTGAACCATCCCAATGTGGTGGCTGCCCGCGATGTCCCTGAAGGAATGCAGAAGCTGGCACCAAATGACTTGCCATTGTTGGCCATGGAGTACTGCCAAGGTGGAGACCTCCGCAAGGTGAGGTGGTAACCTAGGAATGGATCAACTTCTAATCTGATCCTAGGTTGTCTACTGAAGTTTTCCCTTCAAACCTTTACTTTCACATCCTGATGCTTCCTAATTCTAGTCATGGCATCAACAGATGTTGGTGGCTTGGTCCTTGATATTATGTTCAGCTTTTGAAGACTTAAGTGCTTGGTGAAACTTTGTATTTTTGGATGCAACTGGCACTGTGAGAAGTTTGCACATAAAGAATGAGGGCAAGTGTAAGGGATGTGCAACCGTATGTGAGTATGGCCAAGATCATTGTAAGCTAGGTGCATCTGTAGGCTGTACCCGTCCTTAAAGTGATTAACTCCTGTCTGTCATAGGAAGAAATAACACATGATAGTTCTAATCCTAAGGCTTTTCTGACCTTTGCTGTAATCTGCCCATAGCTAAAACACAGACCTTAGGCCTCAGATTGGAGTTGATGCTGTCAGGCACAGGGGAAATGGCGAAGAGGGATGGAACAAATAGAAGGATGAGAATGGGATGGCAGTGACTTCTTTCACCCGCTCCTTTATCCTCCCATGCAATTAAATCAAGGCACAAAGCTGTAATTGCTGCTACCACAGGTCACAGTCCACAGAGTTTTGTGCTTCTGTAGAATTTAATTGCTGCTGCTGAAACTTCTTGCATCCCTGAGAATTTGTTCTGTGGGCATCACTCAGGATAAAAGAGAGAAAGACTACATTCTGTTGCTTATTTACAGTACCTGAACCAGCTGGAGAATTGCTGTGGCTTGCAGGAAGAAGCTATTCTTATCTTGTTATCCGATATTGGTAAGTGGTGGCAGTACCTTCAGTTGTCTGAGCTATGGAAACCCTTTTAGTCCTAAATCCACTCTCCAAATATACAGCGCTAACCTTAATGACTCCATTTTAGTCTGACCTTTTATGAGCTTGATCATCTACCAAAAATATTGAGAGTCTTGGGACATCTTTGCCTACTGGATGCTAGCCAGCGTTACTACAGTTTACAGGAAGGATGTGAGGGAATACCCAGACAGAGAACTCAGTTTGTGTCCAGAGTTCTATGATGCTGACTTTACCTCTTACACTTAGTATTTCATTGTATGTTTGATTGTACAAGATTTGATGTGAAAGCCATGCTTATTCCTAGATAGAATTGCATCCTTACTGAGCTCATGCTAGGTACTGTTACTTAACTCTAACTAAACTGGCTTTTTCTGTCTCAGCTTCTGCTCTCAGATACCTTCATGAGAACAGGATCATCCACAGAGACTTGAAACCAGAGAACATTGTACTGCAGCAAGGAGAGCAAAGGGTAAGCAGGAAGGAGTTGTCTCTACCTGCACGGACAAGTAAGCTTACAAGGAACATACATGTGCTTCATGCAGTTATGTGGTGGCTCTGCAGGAGCACTCAGCCCAGCGTAACACCTGTCTCAGGTCACTGTGTGAGGTGAGACTTTGTATTAGACATCTGTTAACTCCTGACATTTTGACTTTCAACTATTAAGGAAAGAACCAGACTGTACTGATTGACCAAAGATCGGAAGGAGCTAGACGCGCAACTGCTAAGTGTGCTACAACACTTTCAAATTCACTGTTTAGAAATCTACAGTAGCCTGCCGTTTCTGCTTCCATCTCTTCACTGGCACCTTTCCTGCACAGCTTTGAAGAGCTGAACCTTTTCTTTCTGCTGTATGATGTGCTTTTAACAGGACTTCAGTCTAGCATTCTTATTATCTGTTCTCTGTTTCAGTTAATACACAAAATCATTGACCTTGGTTACGCTAAGGAGTTGGATCAGGGTAGCCTATGCACATCCTTTGTTGGGACTCTGCAGTACTTGGTAAGAAAAGAATCTAGCTAGAAGAGCAGCTGCTGCTTTCTAGTGGGATAGAATTAACTGTTGTCAAGCTTTGGGCTGGGATTAAGTACTTGCGCGGTATGGGGTGTGTTTGTGGTGCTGAAGCTAGCAAAGGTGATTGCTTTTTTGCTGACACTGGGTTTTGCTGACATTGGGTTTTCTGCTACCTACATCTGTTATAAACAAGCAGGAGTGCCAGTAACCTATGCTGCTCGCTCCAATAGGGTCTTAAAGCACGTGAGAGGCAGCGTTCAGTAATGTCTTTAATCATTCGTACAAATGTTAATGAGATGTTAAGGGATAGAGAAAGCTAAGAGCTAGATGGCTTTGTCTCATGTATGTAAACTGTATCAGGCTCCAGAGCTGCTGGAACAGCAGAAATATACAGTGACAGTGGATTACTGGAGCTTTGGCACGCTTGCCTTTGAGTGCATTACAGGCTTCCGACCATTCCTACCCAACTGGCAGCCAGTACAATGGTGAGTGAACCGTGGCTGAGTGATAAGTGGGCATGATGTGACTTTCCTGTTTACAGGAAGTGGAAATGTGGTCCCTTGATTCTGAGGATAATATACCCATGTTTCTTGCCCTTTTGAAAACTGACCCCCTTCACAGGAGTTTGACTCCCCTGTTCAGCATTCCTGATACTTGCTGTATGGGATAAGGGCTGACTCCTGCAGGGCAGATAACAGAAACCAAAATGGCATCTGTATTGTATCTGTCAAGATACAATAGCTTTAAGAGCCTACTAACATGCAGGCTGGGAAAGGCAGGCAAGTTTTTTCACCATTGTGCTTGCTTACATTAGGCATACAAAAGTGCGTCAGAAGAGTGAGCTGGATATTGTTGTTTCAGAAGACTTATCCGGAGAAGTCAAGTTTTCTAGCAGTTTGCCCTGCCCCAACAATCTAAACAGGCAAGTACTAGAGATTGCTGTGCTGAGATAAACTGATTCTTCTGCAAAAGGACCAAGTTTATATTATAACCCTTACTGTGTTAATCTGTGAATAAATTGAGTGTATGACACAGGCAGTGTTCTTGTCGCTTGTCAGACTTGTGTAGTCTTGGTTTCTGCCTTTTAAACATTGCATTTTTGATGGGGAGAGGTGGAGTGTTGGAGGGAGAAGGAGGGGGTAGAGTTTTGTCAGTCCTCCCACACAGAACAGGCCATATTGTTACTGTAAATGCGCTTTTGCTTTTTCTGCTCTCCTTCTGGTTTTTATTGCTCAGTGTTTTGTCTGGGAGGCTTGAGAAATGGCTGCAACTCATGTTAATGTGGCACCCACGTCAGAGAGGTACAGATCCTACATATGGACCCAATGGGTGTTTCAAAGCATTGGATGACATTTTGAACTTGAAGGTGAGTAATAGGTCTGTGTTACCCTGAAAAGTTTTCCAGAGAGCAGTTGCCTGGGCCTATGAATCATAGACTTAGGAGGAAGAGTGAGGCAGAAACTCGTAGAACTGTCTCCCGACAGTTAGTGACAGGTGCTTTCCTCTTCTTCTTTGAGGACAAATACTCCCTGAGCTTGTTGGGAGTAGTGAATAGCTTCTGTGCATGCTTAGTTCCATATTCTGATAGAGGATTCTACAGCTGAAGGTGTTTAATTGCTATGTGGCCTCTCTTCCACTTGACGGAAGACAAGAACTTTGCCATAATCTTAGGAAGTAGCTGCAAAGTGGCTTCTTGAGTCTGCCAAGTGCTTTGAACAGGTTCTTGGTGGTCATTGTCTCAGTCCCTCAATCTCTGCTCAAACATGACCAATGTATCTTCAGCCTTTCTCATGCCACGCTACTCTTCTTGTAGTTGCTTCATGTTCTGAACATGGTTACGGGAACTGTGCATACCTACCCTGTGACAGAGGAAGAGACTCTGCAGAGCATGAAGGCCAGGATTCAGTCAGATACGGGAATTCCAGAACAGGACCAGGAACTACTGCAGGAAGCAGGCCTTGCTTTGTTTTCTCAGAAGTTGGTCACTAAGCATACAGCTGACAGCAAGGTGAGTCTGGATACTCCCTTTCTTGTGTTTGAGTGAATCAGAAGACACTGCTCTCACTTTGGGATCACAGCACTCCCTGCTGATGTGGCATGCTTTTATCATGGTAACCTCACAGACCTAACAGCCATTGTAGCATAGGCACCCTATTGCCTTTGGTGTTCTGTGTTTGGCTGAGGAGGACTCTTCTGTTTACGGCGTTACCAAGGCTTGCTTTTCCTGAGAAAACCTAGTTGGGTCTTTTGTCTTCTGCAGGTGAATGATACTGCAGCTGCAGACACAGACCTTCTCTTCCTCTTTGATAACAAGAAAGTTTCCTATGAGGCTCAGGTGGCCTTGCGTCCTCATCCAGAAAGTGTTGACTGCATCCGTAAGGACTTCTCTGGCATGAATGTGAAGCGGGGGGTCTGTGTTGAGAGGGGTGTCCATGTTGTGTGATCTGTATCATGTACAAAGAGTAGAGGGACCTTTGCATATTGGGACTGAAGAAGCAGTAAAATGGACTCTCATTCATTCAATTTATCAGAATAACTAAAAAAAGGAAGTGTTTGATTTTGATAGACTGGGGGAACTGCACAGGGGTTATCCAGCTCTAGGCTTTGCAGGTGGTAACATGCCCCTCAAAGGAGGAATGTTTTGGTCTGTTTTGTGATAACACGGCTTTCCNCCCCCGTTTTCAGTTCAGGATCCAAAGAAGAATCTACACTTTTTCCAGTTGCGGAAAGTGTGGGGTCAGATCTGGCACACGATCCGGATGCTGAAAGAGGACTGTAACCGGCTTCAGCAGGGGCAGCGAGCAGCCATGTACGGTGGCAGTTTCTCTACAATACTTATCTCTGTCTTTGTGCTCTGGTGAAGGGGAGGACAGAAATGGGACCCTGTTGGAATGGGGAAGCCCATGATTGGAGCTGTAAGCAATTAATGAAAAGCCGAGAGTTAGCCCTTTGGCACACCTGCATTTGTCCTCACTGCTATCTCAAGTATCTGCTTTGGATGTAAATGGAAGCCTGGTGGGTTTTTATTTTTGGAGGCTAATAGGACCTTCTTGTCCATGCAGGATGAATCTGTTGCGTTACAATAGTACCCTCTCAAAGATGAAGAATTCTATGGCCTCCCTTTCTCAGCAGCTGAAAGCAAAGCTGGACTTCTTTAAAACAAGCATCCAAATCGATCTGGAAAAGTACAAAGAGCAGATTGAATTTGGAATTAGTGAGTATAGCATCTGGCAAACAGGTCTTTTCATGCCTCTTATCCTCACAAAAACACCTACCTCTTTCTCTGTGAACATGAGAAAGCCAGTCACTCTTCTTTGATTCCTGTAGCTTCTGAGAAGCTGCTGTTTGCCTGGAAAGAGATGGAGCAAGCTGTGGAACTTTGTGGGCGGGTATGTTTCTAAATCTAACTGCTTATCATAAAGAGGCTTGTTTTTATTATCTCTCCCCTCCTCCCCCTCTTGCTTCATTGTCCCTGCCTTAAATAGAAACTCCTTGTGTCTGGACTGATTCGTGATTTCACATTGCCTTGGTTTGCGTGGCACCATTTTTGTCCATTACTAGTACTACATACAGCTCATTCTGTTGTAAGGCTTATGGGAAAACGGGAGATCTTGGGGAAGCCCCAAAAATTACTTGGAAGTTGTTCGATCCAAGATCACCAACCTAATTTCCTTGAATTGAAATTACTTATCATTTGTCTTTGGCCAAGGCTGCTGTTTGCATCTTTTTGGTATGTTTAGAAATATGAATGAGAAAGGAAGAACCTATGTGAGTGGTAGTGTCTGAGACTGTTCTGTTGCTTATGTTCTACCCTGCTTTCAGGAGGATGATGTGGACCAGTTAGTAAAGAGGATGATGGCCCTGCAGACAGACATTGTGGACCTGCAGAGAAGCCCGCTAGGTCGTAAACAGGGAGGAACACTGGAGGATTTGTGAGTTGAACTACCTAGAGCTTCAGATGCAGGAGTGTTTCTAGCTAAGCTTACTCGCTAGAGGACAATGAAAGGGCTGTTTCTACCACCCAAATTATGGAGTACTGGGAAGACTTTAACACTAAAGATGGTTTTTGACTCATCTGTCATTGTTCTGAAATGGCAGACAGGTATAGAAAAGATTTGAGTTCTCAAACTACTTATTCTTAATTTTGGTTCTTTGGAAATCCTTTTATTTCCTGCTTTTTCCTTCTAGAGAAGAACAAGCCAGAGAGCTGTACCGAAGACTGAGAGAGAAGCCAAGAGGTAAAAGACACTTTAGCTCAAGGTCAGCTTGCTTTGTGTGTAACTTTAGAGATGTAGTAATGATCATTGAGAAAACTATCTGCCTTCTAGGCCTGGCCAGACACCAGCAGCACATGGACTCTCCTGAACTTGCCTTTTTTTCGAGAGGGGAGTCAGGGAGTCAGTTTCACACTCGGCCAGCCTTCCTTTCTTGGTGCTTTGTAAGCTGTTTTTGAAACTCCTCTGGGGCTCTTGTCAGAGCGGGCCGTTGCCACAAGCCTATGCTGCTGCTTCTGTGTAGAAAGGATGAAAGATATGGCTGTTCCTTTGATACCCAACTTTGATTCCCAACTGTCCTTTTTAAGTTCTTTAAATTTTGAAGAAGGTAGCTAATTCATCCTACTCAAACTTGCATATCCTGAACTTTGGATGTTTGAGGATTGAAGCAGTAGTGGAAACAAGCCACTAAGAATCTTCTCACTCTGTCCTATAAACCTACCTTTCTGTGTAATATTGACTCTCATTCCAGATCAGAGGACAAGTGGTGACAGCCAGGAAATAGTACGACTGCTCCTACAGGCAATCCAGACCTTTGAAAAAAAAGTTCGAGTCATTTATGCTCAGCTCAGGTGAGCTTTGTAGATTTTATTCAGAGTTCAGAGAAGGCATTTTCTCTTCCAGCAAGAGAAGGTTTAAAACTCAATGCATACGGCTACTGCGACCTTGCAGTGTTACAGGAAATAATTAACTTCAGAAATGTTCTGCTGCAGTGGCCCACGTGTGATCTGATTAGTGTTTACTTTTTTAATAGTAAAACTGTAGTTTGCAAACAGAAGGCCCTGGAATTGTTCCCCAGAGTGGAGAAAGTGATGAATCTGATGAGTGAAGATGAGGAAACAGTTGTTAGGCTTCAGGAGAAACGACAGAAGGAATTGTGGAACTTGCTGAAAATTGCTTGTGTAAGTAAAATAAAAACTCCCCTTTAACCTGAGAATGTGGTTTGTAGCACGGGTTACTGAAACAATAGTAATTTGTATCCTATGGTTCTTTTCTTTATTTTGAATTAGTATTAAAGCCAAGTTCCAGGTTGTCTCATATTCCTGGCTGCTGAAAACTAGTGGAAATAATTGCATGCTAACATTCTGTGTTTTCTTCAGAGTAAAGTGCGTGGTCCTGTTACTGGCAGTCCAGAGAGCATGAACACATCACGTCTTGGTAGCTCGGGTCAACTGCTGCTGCAGGTCCCTTCTGGAACATACAATTTGTCAGAATCTGTAAGAAAAAGGTGAGGCCAAGTCTGGAGTTCTTCAGCTGCTAATGCCACCACTACTAAGCTGGACTTCCTGCTTTGTGAAATAATGGCACACAGGGTTTCTCATATTTTTACACTTTGTGTTCAGCTGGCATTGTCAGCAGTCTTGGTTTCCTTAGTAGTTAAGACTTCCTGGGGCTTGCAGATCTCCCATATGAAAAATGGGGAATCATGTATAGCTTCGCTTCCCCCTGCCTCAGTAACCAAGATGTTTTGTTTTCTTCCTTTAATCTGAGATGGCTGGGCTCACTTGAAAGTACACTGCCCGCAAGAAGTGTGGAAGCATTGCATTGTAAGGTCATAGTAGCTGAGCTGTGTCATTGAGACTGCTGTAATCAAGCATGCGTAGTTCTGGCTTGCTTAAATGAACTGGGTCACCACTTGGAATGAAAGACCTTGGTTTGGTTTTTTTAGCATGTTGCCCCCCGTCCTTAAGTTTATAGGCTTCTCAGCTTTTTCTCTAGCAACAGTGATTCCACATAGGAAGAACCCAGTCCCATCTTGGAATACGTTTCCTTTCCCCTGTCCAGTAAATCAGGAGCTGCCACCAACTTTTCAAGTTGCAGTATGAATTACAAGTCTATGACCGAACTAACTCCAGTGTTCTGCAGCGTATCTGCCAGAAATATTTCTTAATGATAGAGGCAGCATCTCCTTAGACTGCCATAGAAATTAATGGTGTAATAATTGCCCCTTTCAGTGAGGAGCTACTGCTGGAATCTCAGAAACTTTGTAGCCAACTAGAAAATGTGATGCATGACACAATGAAGGATCAAGAGCAGAGTTTCTTGGTAATGTATTCATTCTTCTGTAAATGAACTGGGGAAGTGCATGGCTTCAAAGTTCTGTCTTGTGCAACTCCGCCACCACTAACATAGCTAATTGAAATCTGCAATTTATTCTTGGACAAGGGGAGAGTAGGAGCTGCAGAGATAGGAAGTACCTGTTCCCTCATAATCTGCTGATTGACACACTGTGCTTGCCAAGACTGGGAGCCATGTGCTGGGAACTTGTGCTGAACAGTAAAGGCTGGGGCAAAGCACTTGGCTGTTGTACAAAAATACTGCAGAACTGCATGCAAATCTGGGGTGATTGGGATGCTTGTTTTAATACTCTGCATTGTTAAATTGAGAGTAAAATACTGGAGAGTGCAAGTAGGTTGTGTTTCCTTGACAGCAGTCACATGGCTCATCATGAAATTATAGTGACCAAGTTGTTCACAGTAAATTTTTTAAAAATCTTAACATGCTTTGCCTTTCTTCTAGAGAAAGCTCAACTGTAAGCTAGTGTTGAACTTCATTTATTCTTTAGGCTCTAGACTGGAGCTGGCTGCAGCTTCAGGTAGAAGAAACAAACAGTCCAGAACAAACCCAGATGTAAAATCACTCTGGTTGCCTCTGAAGCCATGCTACTTTGGGAAGCCAACTGTGAAAAGCTGCTGCCTCTGAGAAGGGAATAGCAACTGCCTTCTACTGTCACCAACTGCTTATGTGATACATATGGCTTAGCTTTTAGTATCCACTTCTCACACACTTTTTCACAAAGATACAGTAGGGAATGCCTGTTCTAACTGCTTGGAAAATGTTCTTAATTGTGCCTTAAGACAGCAGATACTCTGTCTTGGTAAGTCTTCCCTTAGGCATTACCTGTGGCTTTTTTGCTGCATTTTAGGCTTTCTAATGAACAATGGACAACAAGGTATACCCAGTCACTGGTAGATGTCACCTTCTTAATGAACTGTGAACTTAATTTCTTAACTTTGCTGATTTGCACTTTTTTTCTTTAAGTGTAATGGTTGTACTTACCTAATACTTGTTTCCTGTATGGGAACGAAATTATCTAAAACACGTAACCTTTTGGTTTGCTCTTTTTGATGCGCTCAATAACACTATAATGGAAAAAGTTGCTTTCACTGTGCAGGTCTCTAAAACATGAGAAGTGTAAGAATGTTATCCTAGAAACCAAGGAGAAGGAAATCTTCACTGTACAGGTATCGTGTAACAAAGCATTTGCAGATTATCTATTAACCCTACTTAAAGTTGCATGAAAAGATTAAAAAGACCAAAAAACCCAGCTGGATGGAATCTTGGTGAGAGTCAACACACACCAACATTATGTTCTGACCGTGACCAATTTATTTCATTCTGATGTAACCCCAAATTTCCACTACAGCACAGAGACCTCCTTTTATAAAAGGCCATGAAGTATAGGACATGCAAAATGCAATACAATAATGGGGAGANTTTTTTTTTTTTTTTTGAACAGATTTAAAATACAGGAAACTGAAATGTGGCACAAACATCACAACTGCCATGCATGCCTTCATGTGTCTTCCTTGGTTGTGCTGGCACACTGGACTTCAGCATTGGGTTAGTCATTCTTGGGAAGAGTAGAAAGTTCACACTTCAAATTTCTGAGTAATATTAAGGCTGAAATGCACTGGGTACACTTTTCCTTCATCTTCCAGAGCACCATCAGTTGTTTTACTTAAAGCTGTTTTAAGCTTCCAGCTCAAATCCCAGCCCAATTTTGTGACCTCCAGCACTGAAATTCTTGCCGTCAATCAAGCCTGAGAGGGTCAGCTTTACACCTACAAAAGCAAGCCATGAGAACCATCATACACTGAGATCCCTGTACAGTGCTCTCCCTCAGGTACTTGACCTCACTCATGTGGCTTAGTTGCCACAGGAACTTGCATACATAAACATCCTTTAGTTCTCTGAGTCTGCATAAAGACTTTCTAGCTCCTTTGTTCATCTAGTCTGTTCTTAAGACGACAGTGAATTAAAACCATAGTGCAGTACTTAATACTATCTGCTGTTACCAGTGAGAACTACGTACCAGGTCGGAGGGCATGAGTGTAACCAATTCCAATGAGACTGGCATTGTTCACTTTAGCCTACAAGAAAAAAAAAAATCACAGTATTTATAAACTCTGTAAGTATTCATACAGAAGTGTCCCAGTCCCCTGAGAAGGTGGCTTATGCATTAATGCTCTTTGGCTACTTGTAGACCAACCTCTATTAGAACCATGTTTCAATCTTTTCCTTTTCTCAGGAGTTTTCAGCTTAAGCAAATGGTGCAAATTCTGCCGACTCAGAATGCCATGCTGTTCTTCACTGTCTCCTCTATTACGTCTTTATAGCCTTTAAAGAGCTACTTACTACAGTCCCTCAGAGCCTGTGTTGTTCACATCACTCAGGAGTGATTTTCTTTTTTCTTCTAATGAGCAAGAAATACATGACTATGCAATCCCCTTTTTGCATTACTAAGTATTGAGCTCTTAACAATAGTATTTCTCATCTTTAATTTTGGTTCAGTGGTCCTGGAACTAATTGTTGTTTTGAAACATAAATGCTTGCTACTTCAGTTCTTAGTATTAAAACACACACATCAGCTGACTTTCAAAGGTTAACTTACTGTTAGGAGAAGGCTGTAAGCTCAACTAAACTTCCGCCATTGTAATTATAATATGGTTTTACATTATGCATTTAAGAATTAAAAGGATACTGAGTCCTTTCACTGTCTTTTAAAATACATTTTGCAGCACACTATTCCAAGCGCGCTAGTCAGACTATTTCACTATCAACAAAATTATATTTAAGATTTCTTTCCCCCATAATTTCACAAGTTTTGTGTGTAAGGTCCCAATTTAAATTTGAACCACAACAGAAGCCACAGTTTGCAATCTACCATACTTCCTCAGTAACTAGTTAAAGCAACTGCTTCATTACAAATTTTCAGTATTTAGGAAAGCTTGAAATACTTATTCCTGTAACAAAATTCTTACCACAACAGAAGTCTTCTCATCCAGCTGGTACTTTCCAGCAATACCAAAACGTGTGTTGTTACTGCCAGCAGTCCATGCAAGATTGACTGATGTCTCAACCTTATTAGTAACCTTCTGATAAATAGACCCACCAAACTCAGTGCCATCATTCCTGTTTGTAATAGATGCAAGTGTGTCAAGACTTGCCTTGTTTAGTAACTCTTTAGATTAACCCTTCCCCACAATCATTTGACTGCAATCTCCTAAAATGAACGAAGAGATCCAATACTTCCCTGAACCCAGGCTCACTACTTCCTAGCTGGAGCTGGCAGACTCCTGCTCATATTTTTTTTTACACATAACATATTTACCTTGCAGAATGGAACAAGACTTTCCAACAGCCAGAGACCTGCAGTTGCAGGGTCTGACAGAAAAAAACAAACAACCAAACAAAAAAACCACCCAGATAACCTGGTTGCTTGTCTCAAGCCAGTGTGCAGTTACACATAAAGGAGACTTCAGCTACAGGAATGAGAAGACTGAAAACAATGTTGTTGCATTACAATTGTTTATATACAGTTATATAAATTATATCTTCAAAGCATCTCGGGCCACCTGAATGCTAAGACTAATGCAGCGATGACAGCTGGAAACAAACACGATGCTACACATGCTTTTCTCCTTCATCTTGGGCATTTTTGAGGGAGAAACTGTCTGTCTGATGGAGAGGGGGAGAAGGTACAGTAGTTTAATGGAAGGCTTTTTTGTCTTGTGCCATAACAGAAGTTAAAGCTCACAGCTTTTAATTACAAATTACCATAAAGTGCCTTTACATCATCATCTTAGATATACAAACCCTAAAATTACTCTGAAACATGGTATCAAGACAGCCAAGAGTTGGGAAGCTGCACCTATTTTAGTTGTACTGGAAATGAAAACAGTGAATATAAATTAATTGGAAACAAATCAGTATCCCCTTCCCTTCACCCACCTTTAACCTCAGGCCATTACTGCTAACTATTCGGCTCCTCTGATAATGTTTGTCTAGGCTCAGGTAATACTTACACATTAGTGTGCAGCTGAAAGTCTCCTGCCTTATATCCCAAGGCAAAGTTATTTTGTGTAAGCTTATACTTGGCTGTATCAAAAGCCATCTGGTAGCCAGCAAGCCAGCCTTCATAGCCCAACACTGCCCAACCATAAATGGTTGGTCCAGAGAGATCAATGTCTACGTTGCAGCCTGCATGTATATAGTCTCTTTTATAGGAAGTCTTCAACTTTCCACTCTTCTTCCTGAAGAGAGAAACATGTAGTTTTATCCACATTAGTATAAAAGTATGTAATATATGTAGTTTTATTCCAATATGTAGGTCCCTTAAGGCCAATTAATGAAAATACTGTAACTCCTACTCAAAACCTAATGGCTGCTGAAGAGGGCACAGGATAACGATAATGGTGTTACATATATTCACATGGTGCCACTTTCCCCCCTATACCATCTCAACTTCTGTATAATCCTCAAGAAGCAAGGAAGACAGAATTGTTTCTCCTTAATGCTTTAAAACCCATCTGGTTTCAAATTTTTTTTCTCTGCGAGTGTAATGCGTTATGGCATCATCAGTTTCTTTCAGGAGCATCCACAAGCCTGCAGCAACAGCTGTCTTTCAGTGAATTTTTCTCTGGTTCTCTCCACTGTTCCTTCCTTGTGCAGTGCTTGCTTTCCTTTCTTCACTGGTGGGTACCAGTCTCCTCTACCGAAAACAGATTTCTTCATCCTCCAGACATCATCCACTTAGTCTGCCTTTTTCTATCCCTCTTGTGATACCTCTTCCTCTCTCCAATGCATATCTCTGTTGATTTTGCTACCAATTCAAACACAACTACGACAATTTTACCACCTCTTTAATTCTCTCCCCAATCTCCTTTCTCTTCCACTCAAGACACAGCAGAACACTTGTGCTGCCTGTCACTCACACCTAGGCCTCAGGGTCTCATTTTTCACTCAGCTTCTAATTCCTCATATCCAAGCAGTATTTCAAACTCAAGATTCTTCTGACAGGCTCTCCCCAACAATAAATTAATACCAGTCATTATTTGCAAAGCAGTCTCAATCTCTGTGCATTATTGAGACATAAACACCCCTCCTTTGCTCTACCACTTACCAAATTTAAGTACCTGAGAACTGAGAAAGACAACTAAGTGCTATTCCACTGCCCATTCTACCTCCTCATTCAACTGTGCACGGACATCTTGCTAAAGGCATCAGCTAAAAAAACCCTGGTTTACGGAGTTGACAGCCTGTGCCAGTTTAGGTATCACTTTCTAATTGGTAAGTCAAGCTGTCCACTTCAAAGCCAGCCACTAACTGGTTTAGCTATAACGTCCTGAAAAATTACTTTCCTATGTCAAACTACCATACGGTCTTAGGAGTGTCAACACCAGGAAGACCTAGTTGTTTAAGGGGAGAGTTAGAGATCTAGTACCTACTGCAAAACAATAAATTTGCCACTGGCCAAAAAGCTGAAGAATGCTTTCAAGCAGAACTTGTCCTTCTGAGTTAAGTATTATCCACTGCCTCCAGAAGATTCTATAGCAACTGCAGAATCTTCTCCAATAAATGCAGAGCTTTTACACAATTACCAGAATAAGTATTTTTAGAAGTTATGGGAAATTCTAGCATTCCTTAGATAAAGGTAACAGAAAACGTTTACCCTGTGTTTGGTACAAATGTAGTGTCAAGAGCCAGCTTCAACCCTTCAGCCATCTGCAAGGAAAAATACAGATCTACTCAAAAATCTGTTGAATCATAATTTGTTATATTCCACTACTAGAACTCTACATCCTGTCTAAAGAGAAGGCAAAATACAACCATAGTATCTCCCTCATGATTTACAACAAAATCTGAAGATGCTGCATGATGAAAGGTTAAGATAGAACTTTTTCTTCCCACAATGAAGCCCTTTAACAGCACAGACTTTGTGCTGTGTGTATGCTGTATAAAAACTTTATGTTTTTACATACAGGAAGATGACATGTAGTGCTGACAAGAAAATTATTCACAGAAAAATGACAGAAAGAAAACTACTCAGTTCATGTTTGCTTATTCTTTATAGTTTGAAGAGTCCATACAGTAGCTCAAAAATCTCTCATAATCCACAAATATTCTGTTAAGACACGGTACTTCTTCACAGGGCAAAGCACATACCTATCTCATTTTCCCCCACCTTTGTTATTAGCTAGACAGCATTTTCCATTTTAAAGCACATGTATAAGTACCAACATGAATGGCCATACATGGCAGACAGCACCACAGAATTTTTACTATCTTTGGAATCGTTATCTTATACTTGAGGCATTAAGTGAAAGGCATAAACCTATTAATGTTAAAAAGAACTGTGTTTTGAGAGTGCTGTATGCTAGTAACCCTTTGTGTAAGCAGTGCCAAGCTGCAAACACTCATCTTTCTCGTCAACCTTACAAAAGGTATTCAATCTCAAGGCCAAACTTGAGTTGTTATACATTAAAGCATTTAAAATGATGAGACCCATCTTTGGTTTCCCTACCTGACTGCAGCAGTGGCAGTTCTACATAGCTAGGTTCATTCAACCAGCCAAGTAATTGCACACACCTGTAACTGCCGTAACTGTACCCCCAAATCATTACCTAGCAGCACATGGCTCTGAGCATGCCAGTTTCCCCACTCCTAGCCTGTGCGTTCTGCAAATATATGTAACTTCTTTTAATACTCCAGATACTTTTGTGCAATTTTCATTCTCCAGTGTTTTCTGTTCAACTCAATCCTGTCTCATACCAGTTGCAGAAACATTTCCAAAGTATCTACTTGGTCTTACCTGATCCTCGACAGAAACTTCTGTACCCAATGTGTTATCTGTATTCCATTTCTGGGTGAATGTAAGTCCATGGTCTTTGTCCTTATATTTAGTCTCTAAACTGCCTGAAGCCTTGCCTGTGTCCATGTTGGAAGAACCGGTTGCAGTGAATTCCTGTCAAGAGCCCAATATCACAGAATCACAAAACGGTCTGAGTTGGAAGGGACCCAGAAGGATCATCAGTCCAGTTCTTATGTGAATGGCCCATATGGAGATCGAACCCACAACCTTGGCGTTATTAGCACTATCCTCTAATCAGCTGAGCTGATCACAGGGTCAGGAGTTTCAGCACTCTTTGTATTTAATTACATTCAGTTTTTCCACTTGCCAAGTGCCAGCACTCACACCCTTAGGCCTTTTGACAGAACCCTCAAAATCATCACCCTCCTCTTCCTTATCCCCACCTAAAATAATTTCTTTTGCATCACAAAATGCTACTCCTTCTGGCATCTCTGTTCTGAATGTTTCTTCATTGAGGTGTACTGATAGAGCCTTGGAACTTGCCTAGGTTGGCAAAAGCCCTATTACACAAAGGCCTGACACCTTCATTTACTTTTCATCATGGGGGGTTGATTACTTGCTACCCCTCATCTTAACTTTACCACACTTTTTCCCAAGCTTATGCGTCAAAGAATCCTTTTTTTGACTTTCACTGCCAAAATGGCAGTTATTTCAACATCCCACCATTTACTCTGTACCTTCACATGATTCCATACCCAGATGTAAAAAGATACAAAGCTGTATATATTCCTGGATTTTTCTTCACCATCTCCTCCAATTCCCTTTATCATCTTACTAGTACTGTCCCAATTGTGGATGAAAAAGCACCTGTTGCAGTCCTGGAAATACTCTCCCCCTTAGGAAAAGCAATCCTATGTTCAAGTTACGTGAATAGCAAAAAGAAAAGAAGAGGGTTTTTTCTCACGTTTCTCCAAATGTCTCGTGTGTTTCTTCATTGTAATCATTTCCCCCCTCCCGTGTTTCAGCAGTGAAAATGTTTTCTGGAGAACTGATGCTTTTCATACTGACTGCTGCACCCTAACATTGTGGTTCCCCCTTACCATTTATGCTATTGTCCTTCAGACTCTTCATACACTGTGGTGATGACTTTAGTACCTTCCCCCACAACTTCTCTTTCATTACCTCAGCCAGTAACTCCATTCAGAAGCTAAGTCACCTTCAAATTGTAAACCTTTTCTCCTTTACAGTATCAGAAAGTAACCTGACCCCAGCACCTTGACATCCCTCTGTCAGGCTGGTCCTTCACCGAGTAGTGTAATGGAACCAACAACTTTGAATTTTGTATAACATGTATTTTGTAATATGCTATTTGGTCAGTTCTCTACACATCAGAGCTTCCTGTTATTTAGTGGATTTGAATCAGTCTCAATATACATCTCTCCTGGAATAGCTCAAGAGGTAGTCTACTCCGTGTTTCATGCACAGCTGAGTATTAAGCAGTGAATAGACATATGCCACAGTAGTAAGCTCAAGGTGTATGAGGTTAGGTTTTAAGAAGCGTGTGACAACTGCTGTCATTTGTTATGCTCATCTCTCAGATGTTTCCCTTGAAGGAAAGCGTGTCACTACACTTACAAGTTTTGCCTCTCTCAAAGTTTAAATATTGAAAGATACAGTGCTTAAGAGACTGCGGGATCCATTCCAAACATATCCAAGCTTTGGAACCCTGACTTTCCAGATCCTTCTCATTGCAGGACTGTATCCCTGCATGTACATTACTTTGACAATTCTGGACTTTGCAGAGCATACAAGGATACAAAGACTGTAAAAAATGGTTGTGAAGTGCTAGGGAGCCAAGTCACATTCCTTACACAGAGTTTGGGACGGTGAGGGATACTGCTGGGGCAGAACGGGACCCTTACTTAAGCAACAGCACAGCAGTTAGAACACATCTAGCCAGCTAACAAAAACATGTGACAGAAGTCAGGATGCGTTAAGACTACTTTAAGACATAATTGCTATATGGTGTTCTAATGTCACTTCCACAAATTCAGTGTAAAGATATCTCAAACCTGCATCAGAATTCAGAAGTAAACTTTCTTCTAATCTTAGAAGAGGTAACTGATTTAAAAAGCTCAGTTTCTTTCTCCGATCAAGCAAAGGACAGATTGTAAACACTTGTCAAAGCCAAAGGAAATAGAAAACCCTGCATTGTCATATGATCGAAAGCCAAAGCATTCTGTCAGACATCAAGAACTCAATCTGCTTCTGGACGCAGAAGCCACAGAGACTGAAGTCTGCTGCCATCAGCCTTTATCTGTAAACCAGAACATCTCACCAAACCTTAATTTCTTGAATTTTTTGCTGAAAAATCAAACTCATTCTGGCTTCATGTCACACACCAATCTGCATCAGCAGTTAAGCGGAGCTTCTCACTGTTCTTCTAGTTTATGGTGCCCGGCATCTACAGAAATGCTATGCACTGAGGAGGCAAAACCACTTGCAATCTATGAAACAGTTACAGTCAACCAACACTATCGTTGTGGTTTTCTAAATCTATAGGTATCACTGTTGTTTTCTAATTCCATGGGAAAAACACTCAAGCGTTTTGTGTCGTAACAGCTGGAGGTGCTATTAGGATCCATGCATGAATTAGATCTCACGCTTTGTTCCTAACTTCATCTCCATCCCCAAAACTGTATTTTGTTGCATCAGAATTCTCTTCAGAAACACTAACAAGCTCAAAACCTGAACCAACAGACAACTGTACCAGTACTATATCTATCTTGTTTTCCCTCTTGCTGTTTTTAGAGTGTTCGTGTTGTGGATTGTTGGACAAAGATTGCAAATGGCTTTACATACATGGATCTTACCGCAGATCTAGAGCTATGAAACACAGTCAAATGGTACAATGTGAATAGTAACACGACTGAAAACAATTCAGCAGTTTACAAATGACTTAGTATGCAGCACAGGAAGCCTTGTCAGACAAAGCAATAAAGAGCCAACATGTCAAAACAGTCACTATTCTTACCAACTGGATAAACATCCAAAGAAAATTGCATGGAAAAGAAAAAGGCCATTTAATACAGTTGTTCATGTTCCATCACAATCAAAGACAGCATAATTAACTATTAGCACACTATCTGAGAATCAAAGCTTCCCGCCAGGAAAAATGCCTGTCAAGAGATGTCAGTAAGCAGAGGCAGCCATAGTATGGAGACCACATAGTTCCTTGTGCCCACACATTCCTGGTGCACAATTCAAGTAATCATCAAAAGCTCAACTAAGACAGAATACAGTAATACAAAAGTAAGGACTTACAGCAGTTGCATGCTAAGAATGCAAGAACAGGAGAGAGCTCGGGCAAATACAGTTACAAAGTAGGCTGAAGAGCAGCTATCTTACCAATCAGAACAGCACTGAGCATTTAAGATGTGCAGAATCAAGAGTCAGCGTAAGAAAAATATTATCTAGTAAATAATATACGCCTGTGGTTAAACATCAAAATTATGACACCCATTTCTGGTTTTGCCAGCCCCCCTGTGAAATTGTGAGGAAGCTCCACTTCTCCATCATTAAAATGGGGATCACAGGGTATTCTCGTTACTTGGAATGCTAAAGCTTACTTAAGCTCTCAAATTCACATATAGGGTACTGCAGAAGGACTGTTTTCAGTTTTAGTTAAGTCTTGATGTTTAAGCACAGTGGAAATGAATGAAAACACAGTTAAGTTAAACTCTGGTGCTTATTTGTCCCTTGACCTTTTGGATAAAAGTCCTTCTGGACTAAAAATCCTATGAAAACTAGTAACAGCAAGGAAACTCAACTGCATTTGTAAGTAGAAATGAGAGCTATGTTAGCTGAAGAAACTCATGTGTGGGATGCGTCAATGGAACAGGGAGGAAAGTAGAAACACGGTGTGTGAAAAGTCTTGCATGCCACAGTAAAAGAAGTACTGTTACATCAGCTTCACACTATTGCAGACATATCTCAGTCAGCTATGAGTTTTAAAATGAGAAATGAAAGAGAGAAGCAACACCTGCTAGCAAGTCAGTACTTGTTACCAGCTGAGGAATTCGTCCTTCCATTGCTATGCTGATGATGTTGAAAGCCCCCAATACTTACCACCCCACTGGAAGACTTGGTCTTCAACTCTAACTTGACCATTCCAAATCCTGAAAACAAAACAGCACACAGCACCTGTTTCACTGAAAGATACAAACAAGGCTTATTTCCAACATATCCAAAATATGCCAGGTAGGGTACACTGACCTGAAACAGCCTATTTTCATGTTTCAACAGTTTTTGATCATACTGAGGGTTACAAGGATTATGCGAAGAATGACAGAAGGAATTCTGACGATTCAGAGTAAGCTGCCTCATAATTTATAGTCATAACAGGCACCAACCATCAAATATCTCCACCTTCTCTAGCTACCTGCAGCCTCATCAATACAGCTAACCATCTCTTCTGATTTACTTAGTTTACATTTTATTTCTGATTGCAGGGCAGGAAATTTTTCTTCTCTACTCCAAAAAACATGTTTCAACTTGCTTCAATCAGTGCCATATACAGAAGTACTATTGCTTTCTTCCTTTTCTGTCTGCTCTGAATCTAGGGAAACATCCAGGCTTTGCAGTAAGCAGAAAACCTTGAAGTAACTGACACTAAAGCAGGGAACCTGAGTTGATTTTTAGCAAAGCCTGAACTCCAGGGTGGGAGACCAGACCACAGTGCATTTTAGTTTTATGTAGCAAACAGATCTGGGACACAAATGAAATCTTTATCACACAGAAAATCGGATTTTTAAAAAATCAACCCTTTCTAGTACTGTTTCCAGAAAAGGGACAAATGCAAATACTGTGAAAGTATTTGCACTCCAGCTTTAACAACAGGCTATTCTGATTCTAACATAAAGATCACTCTTCCTTGGGAACCTGTTTATTGCCACGTATGGTCTCCTACATCAGTATCCCTGATTTAATGACTCTAAATGGAAAAATTGGAAGGTAAAAGGAGGGCGCAGCATTTTTCAGATACTGTTCTGGAGTGCATATTAAGGTCAAACTTGTAACCTTCCCCTCAAACTCTTTGCCACTGCATTACTATCATAACATATGTCCAAAATTCAGAATCAGAAGGGACTAGATGCTCCAGGGCTCTGCTGATTTTCTGCCATAAGGTATCAGGGAAAGTCTGAGTTACTCATGTTCTTACAGGCATTTTCAAGATGCCTAAGTAAAAAATATGAAAGGTGATCAGACTATCCTCATCTTACTTACCATATCCCTTGTTGAAAACATCCCTGGCAGACTTTCCCAAGTCACTGTATGACGGTGGGACAGCCATTGGATCTGAAACATACAGGAAGCTGTAAGAACCTTAGCTATAACAGCATAAAGTCTAAACTACAGCCAAAGCATTAATAAATGTCTATGATTAGTAGTCTCTGAATACGTGACCAATACAGAACTGTCAGATCTTTGAAGAATGTTCATCAAAATCATCCTCGCATCATTGTTGCTTTGTAAAATACAATTCAAAGAATTTATGAAAGCCAATCCATTATTTATAATCACTGAACCCCAGCTATTACATTCAACTGTGTATGCTGGCCCCACAGTCTTACACTGCAAAAAGAACTCATGGGAGCCTTATTGCTGTTCTGATAATGCGAAAACATTGCTTTTGTGACAGGATCCATTGTGAAAGGGTCTCCAAGTGGCAAATGCCATCAACACTTAACAATCCCAAAGGAAAACAGGTCTCACTTCCATCTGCACTTGTGACTTCATAGAAAGCTTTTTCAGAGATGTGGAAAATAGAAAAGAGATCTCTGTATACCATCCAGGAGCCATCAGTGAGTATTTCTGCACTGCACACACAGAGCAGCAAAACCTAAATTTGCTAATGGGGTACATTTCCTAATACTGTTAACAGCTCCATCGGATGATATAGCTCAAAAGGACGGGAATGTAAAATTGCAGCGTAGACAATACATTTTATTAGTCGCCACAATTTAGGGATTTTGCATCAGAAAGCCCACAGTAAAGAAGTAGGCAAACTCTTCCCCAGTGGAAAATTAGTCTTTCTCTTCCAAAATGAGTTTGCATAAATGTAAAGCCACGCCTCATCCAGAAGAGAAGAGCTACCAAAGATGCTCCTTTCATTTGATTTTAAGGGCAATTCTTTCCCATTCCCACTGCTGATGCATTTGTTCATATTCTTCTCTGCAACATCCAACACCAGAAATCCCTGATCCCCCATTTGTTTATACCAAACTGAAAGACTAATTTTAAAAGTAACAATGCGAGCAAAACATGTAGATGTACTCAAGTTATCGCTTGCTGTCCACCATTTTAGTCGCTTACCGGTGTACTCAGTTTCCCTGTTGCAAATGCAAGACTTACTGTCCTGCTTTCAGCCAGCCAGCCCTTCCTAAAATGAAGCACTTGGGCAATTTACATAGCATAGTATACAAACGCTCTTTTTTCAGCGACTTAATAACTAACCTGCAACACATATCTATCAGTACACAGGCTCGATGGTCCTTGTGGGTTCCTTCCAATTCAGGATATTCTATGGTACTATACATACCTGTGGGTTTAGAGGATCTGGAGCCCATGGAAACATTACAGAACATTCCAGGATCACGGATTTGTAGCTGGCGTTTAAATCACACAGCCTGAAAGCTTCATAATGGTTGGTGGTAAGCCACAACACACTCTGGGAGTTGGGACTGACTGATTCAGAGTTTGAAAGAGATCAGACTATTCTAACTTTCAAATTACATTGATATTTTTACATCAAACAATAATAACCCCTCACTCCAGTTTCTGAAAGTATGTCACCCCTCTAGCTCATTCACGCTTTGCTGGCTGTTTCCCAAGTCTTTCAGCCTCCCTGCACAGACGGAGTATGGGCTTTAGAGACAAATGACAACAGTGTTCAGTAGTCTTGTGGCTCTGCACAGCAGCGTCACTGAAAACACTTGAAGTAAAGGAGGACCTTGCCATCCTGTTCAGCACCTTCTCAACCAAAATCTCATCTTTTTGGGCGACAATCTGTTGTGTTTACACCTCATTTTAATAAGGCTATTGAGACATCTTGAAAATTGTGAGCCTGTTCACTCTCTTTACACTATGCAGCTATATCTTCTGTGTTCTGTATGTTTAAATGTGTATGTTTAATTTTATGCAAGCTTTTAAACAGTATTAAAAAAAGAGATCCTCGAGGTTAGCCCGCACTGAAACACATAAATTCTTTGCTAACAACAAGCATCTCTACTTGCACAACAGACTTGTGTAGAGGATTGGAGCTCGGTTTCACAACTCTGTAACATCAAACTTGAATCAACCAAATGCAATGGCACCAGCTGACAACACTGCGAAGTGGGAAAAGAAACACAAGAATACCCGCATCTTCTGTGGAGTCTGTGGAGTAAGTGTAAAATAACAAAACCAACCAACCAAAAAACAAACCACAAACACCCTCCTAAACAAACCCCCTCCAAAGAAACCTTGAACAAGAAATAGCAGTAACTGTGAAGCCGGTTTCTTGTTTCCTGACGGATGCGGCGGGGCCTTACCCTCGACCACCGCCACGCACCTTTGGCGGCGGAGCCGGCGGGGCGGCCGCTGCGCGGCCCCGGGAGCGCGAGCGCTGCCCCTGCCCCAGCACTGCCCGCGTTACGCAACGGGTAACGGAGCGGGCGCGCTCCGGCGCCTCTTCCTCTCCCTAGCGAAATGCCGGCGCCGTGGCAACACTCGGTCGCAGCCGCCCCAACAAGTTCGTGCCTCCCGGCCGAGAAACCGGAGCAGCTGGCAAGACCCCCGGCCGCCGGGTCTCAGAGACAGAACCGGCTCGCGTCCCAGGGCT
>VYXD01008267.1:0-11399 GCA_013397195.1 Hylia prasina | reverse complement strand
GGCCTCCGGCCCACCCCCGCCGCGGCAAGGTGACTCGGGGGACGCTCGCCTACGACCTCGGCGAGGCCCAGAGAACAGCACCGGCTCCAGCCGGACAGCGCAGCGGGACTCGACCCCACCCGGCCTGGCGTGGCCCTGGCCCCCGTCGCGGCCCCGGCGCTACCTGCCGCCCGCGCTGCCTCCGGTACGGCTCTCGGCGCCCCCACGTCCGCATGCGCGGCGCCACCGCTACGCACGCGCAGCGGCTCCGGCCCCGCCCACCTGGACCGGCTCCCGCCGCGCGGCCCCGCTTCACCCCGCGCGGTCACGGCACGCTGGCATCTCGGGAGCGTGCGCAGGAGCGCGCTTCGGCCTCCTCCCGGTGCGACGAAAGGCGGCACTGCAGCCGGAGTCGTCTGCAATGTCGGGGGCCGGCACAAAGCTGTGCTTCGGAGGGATGGAGGAGGCCTGCGGAGGTATTCAGTGCCGCAAGCCCCACGCCCGTGGAGCTGCAGGGCAGCCCTGCCTCACCCAGCCTCTGAGAGTGCGTATGTGACTCCAGCGGCCACTAAAGGTTCTCTCAAACCCTTCACCTACGTTATCAACAAACCTCCTTTAACTCATTGTCAGCCCCGTTTGGAGCTCCTGCACAGACAAACCCCTTAGGGCCACTATAGCCCTGAATCAAAGGAAGGAGACAGAACTACGCAATCTTAAGGTAACACTTGGGAACTGGGACAAAACCAAACACTGACAGAATGGTGCAGCCATTGTGCAGTATTGTTTACAAAGCCAACTGTTATTCTGCACATAAATAAGGTCGTCTATGAGACGAATAAATCCCTGTTTATTTCAGTCTATGCACCCAACCAACAGTATATTACATGCCCAATTGTGCAGATTGCCAGATTGCCTCCCATGATTACCAGACATCTTGCAGTCTAGTACAAGTCTAGAAGAAAATGTGAACTGAGATATAGGGAGTGGGGAGAGAAAGGAGAGGGGGGAAAAAACCCCACAATGTGTATTTATATAATTCACAAAAACCAAGCAAGCTTGTGGGGTTTTTTGTTTTTGTGTGGGTTTTTTTGTTGTTGTTTTTTTTTTTTTAACACAATTCACAGTATTACAGAGAGAGACTGCAAAGCCAACAACTTCCGTCTCAAGGCCCAAGACAAAGTAGTCGTGCAGGTGACCTGTTGAAGATGATGGAGAATGCATCAGTGCAATGCTGTGTGCTGCCCAGGGAACATTTTTAAACGTGGTAAACGTGTTACTGCTTTATGATCTTCTAAAATTATAGCCAATAAAATAATAATCAAATGCCATTACACATTCATTGTGGACTATTCAATTTGTTTATTCCTACTGACTGCTGAAGACAATACTAAATATATCAGCTATATATATATTTACAATGAGACATCAAAATACTTTACATAGTACCAAGTTCACTTCTAGTTTCCTTACATACTACTGCATGCATTAGCACCGGGGAACATTCCCAGAAAATAATTAAAACTCCTAAAAAGAAAAATGGAAGAAAATAAATGGCTAAGTAAGCATCATCCTATAATCTACTAAGATTGATCAACTCTTCTTGTATAAGAACAAGCTAAAAATGTAGTTGTTCTGCAGGCTTAAGTGAGATAAAAAGAAGAAATAGTATTGTCTGTTTCATGATTCAGGTCAAGTTAAGTAATCTGACTATACAAAATTCTCTCTGCCCTCACAGACACCAATAGAGAACTTAAGCATTAAGAAATCAAGAGGTGTCTTATATAGTTAGCAACAGTCAACTATGTACAAAAGTCTCATCTTTTCAAGTTTGCAGTTCTGTAATACAGTTGCCTTACTGCTACAAGGTATTCAAATACAGTAGCAGCAATACATTCCCAGCTCACGCTCTGTAACACATGGAAGCTAGTAGTTTACTACTTTGAAAAGTTTAAACCAACAGAATCCCTGTCCCAAATACAACTAGTAATGCATTCTTGAAGAGACCTTGTCTCACATCCGAAATCCTCATTACCTCATTCCCAACAATTAAAGAGGAGGTATAAAATAAGATTTGAGAGGTTTGCATATAAAAAAGGGCAGATTGAATCTACAGGAGTGGTAGCAGTGCATCAAATTAATCAGACCAAGCTGAACAAGTTGAACAAAACACAGGGCACTGCAATCAATAGTACTACAACATATCTAGTAACAAAATTCCCAGGTCACATGCAACAGGAGAATGGCCACCTTAGCCCATATTGAAAGATTTTAGAAGTAAATACACAGGAACAACTCACCATGAGCTTCAACACTGCACCAAGACACTTAACACAGGTATGAGGAGATAGAGACAGTTGAAAATGGTACTCTTTAGGAGTACTTCATGATATAGCCCACTTTTTTATTCTGGTATCTACATATATATGAGACAAGAAGAGATGCCGGATGCCCCATGACCGGAAACATTCAAGGTCAGATTGGACTGGGCTCTAAGCAATCTTCTCTAGGCAAAGATGGCCCTGCTCATGGCAGGGGGACTGGACTGCATGATATTTTACCAAGCGAAATTATTCTGTGACTATACGAAAATGAAATCTGGCAGGATTTATCTTCATGACACATTCTGTTCGAGTGCCATGAACTTGCTTTAAACATCAGTAATATGCAGTTTTTCAAGTAACATCCAAAGTAAGACTATGCACATTCATGTATTCATAAGAAGCTATGAAAATACCTCTCTAGGCTACAAATCTAGACAAGCAGTTAGTTATTCACTCCGATCCTCTGGCTCTCGGTATTTCCACTGGATATAGTCAAATATGTCTTTTTCACATTCTACTGGCAGGGCCTCTCCAGCAACTCCTGCAAACAAATTACACAGGCTATTTGAAAGGTGGAAAGACTGTACCATTCAGAAATGCCAAATGCATTTGCAAAATTAAGACAAAACTGCTGTAGGCAAAAGACCTAAAAAACCCACCCAGAATGACCTCCCCACCCTCCGTGAAATTTTCAGAGTGTTTACATACCAATTCTTATTAGTATCAAAGGAAATAAGGTCATGAATTAACTTTGGGGCCATGTGGTTATGCAGTTAAATAAATTTATAATTGTGTGTGGATGGATATATATCCCCACAGCTCTCCTCCAAAACAAAGCAACTGATGGACATGACATACCCTGTGAAAAGAGTAGGAAACAAAATATGTGCTGTGCATGGCACAGAGAAAATCTTTAAATCAGTAAGACTTTAAGTAGATTAGGAGATCCAAAGAGGTAACTTTGTGCCAGAGAGCTGCCTGTATGTAAGTAGGCTGGCCCTTCTTGCTGTAATGGTGCCCAGTACCAAAAAGGACGCTGTGAAAAATTTCACAAACTATAGCATTTATCAGAAGTATTTCCAAAACACTGCGACCAACTGAAGGACATCAAACAAAGTGCATAACTAGAAAGAGTACTCTGTGCAAAGGCCCAGACTGACCAGTAACACCCAACCGGCGTATTGTATATTCATTGATTGTGAAGCCCATTTCCAGAGCATGAGTTCTCATGTTCTTATTGAATATATCACTTCCTGTGAAATACAGTACACCACAGTAATACTGATCTTTTGGGATAAGCCTAGAATAAAAAGTAGAAAGGAAGACTTAGAACAAATACAACAAGCCATTTAGAATTCAGTCATTCATACACTTGTAGGCTTCCTTTGTATTTATGTGTCTACATTGTGCAACTCCGTACATTTAATCTTCCCACAAACCAGATACGATAGTGAAAGAACTGCGTATGAAAGAATGGTTGAGCATATCTACCCTTACCCAGAAGTTACTGGTGTTCAGCCACTACCTGGTTATGGTGCTTGCACTCCTGCCAAGAATCAACGTCAAAGCAGGATAATGAAATAGGACACAATTCTGAATCTGGATAGAATATCATGATTTGAAGCACAACAGTATTGCTAATAAGCTGTTGTAATTACTGGCAGTTGTCTAGTGGCTGCCACACTGCAAAGGCATCAGAAATCTAGTAAATGCCATGTTCTGAACATGGAAGGAGACATTTGAATGCAAAAACTGATGCAAATGCCTACTCTGTAGCAGACAGCTAAACTAGGGGTTTGGGTGGGGGGTTTTGATGCGTGTACCGGATATCAATTCTCCGATGTGGATAGGCCGTTCCATCTTCTTTATCTGGCAGCTGACAGACACCCTGTGAGGAAGTAAGGCAAGTGAGAAATTCAAATGAAATCAAACAGATTTGAGAACCATCTTTACCTCCCCACCCCTAAACAACCTCTAAATAATCCTCAGTCATCCTGGAAAGCAAAGTTAAATCCCTGCTGAATCAATATTTAACTAGAACAGCCAGATACCCGAATACAGTAAATTACTATTTTACACTGTTACGAGAACTGTTGTCCAATGTAGCATATAACTACTTCTTAAACTCTTAGTGCACCAGGAAGGATTACAGGACTCCTCATTTCCCTGTCCTAATTATTAACAGGTTTTTTGGTATGCACGAATATCAGCAGGTTAAGAAAAGAAAAAAAGCCCTGCACTGTCAGCATGGGATCTAAAAAAATTAATGCTCTTGTAATTCATTACTTGCTCTAGGCATCCTGCATAATCCCTATTATATCCTAAGTCTAGTAGTTTATCCGTTCTGTTCTGCAGCAAAACTGACACAAAAGGAGACAAATGTTATGTATTAGACAAAATCAGGTAAACATACTTCCAACATCAAAGGTAAATGTTTCCAAGATCCTGAGGACGAAATGACAGAAGTGGTCACTGGTGCAACTGAAGAAGTGATGTTGTGCTGAGGTTCCAGGAAACATCCAGCAATAAAGGCACAACTGACATTATGTGATGACAGTATATGTCAGCAGGGCTCAGAACTATGCAAATACCTGTACACTTTCTAATATTGACATCTTACCATAAGGTATTCCATAAGAGTTGACTGCAGGAAATTCTTACGAGCTGCAAGTGGGAGAACTAAAAAAACAAACACACATCACCCCCACCCCCAATTCCAGCAGTTTGAGCAATATATCTTGCGTTCATCCTAGTTTCTGTCAGGGAAGTAACCCCTCCACAACATCCTTCACTACCAAAAAAGCTCTTACCATGAATTTTGTGTCACCTTTAGACAGCATATCTGTGACAAAGTGGACTTTTTCCAGTTGTTCTACAACCTGACGCAAAAGTTTTGACTAGAAACAATGATAACAAAGAAGAAAACATTACTACACAAATAACAAGAATATATTACCTATTTACTAGACAGAGGCTCCTATAAGTACAGGACATCATCATAATTATATGTACTATTCTACATGAAATTTAACCCAAACGGAAAAAAATGTAACAGTAATACTAGGAAGAAGCTAATAAAATTACAGTTGTGCAACATAAAACCAATTTCCACCAATACCCCCCAGGCGAGATTGCCTTTACTTGGAAATGACAAACCTAATTCAGCTTTTAAACAATGAATCTATAGAAGGAATGCAAGAAAAAAACCACTGTCTATACTACTAATACTACTTCAGAGTTAGTCCCAAAAGATTACAAGGGCAGCAGGACCATTTCCTATCATCTAAATGATTATGGCTACATAAAGAGATACTCAGTCTACCTTTAATCCAGCTAGCTTTACAGTTCTGCATCATAAAAAGCACATGAATTCAAGGGGTGAGGGAATGTGTGACCGGAAGAGGAAGGACAGAAGGGTAAAAATAAGCATATTAATTAGTTCTGCAAGAGAAACATAATACATGGACCTGAGAAGTAATTGTAACTCCTCAAAATAAACATGGTGATCCAAGAGGAAAGTTTAATATTACAGTAAATACACAGTAAACCACAAAAAGCTGCAATACAAGTCTGAGACTATATGCAATGTACAGTACTGATCCACAGCATCTGAGAAACACACCTGTTTGGATGATTCAGATGTGAAACTGGGATGGGTTAGGAGAACATCCATATCACCGCTTGACTCTGCACCTAGGCAAGAAAGAAGCAAAGAAAAATCCTTCTGTGTGTGGCAACGTATACTAATGTTGGTGAACATACAACTTACCTCTTCTTGTAAACGTGTTTTTCTAGCAGAAAATGGTCACTATTCGAGATATTAGCAAAACAAAAAAATAATCCTAAAGTAAAAGAAACTTGTTCTTTCCTCAAAAAGTTTATATTCCCCATCCTTAGGAAAATATCCAAGAATTTCTTGCTGTACGCTATAGCAATGAAGCACAAATGTTGTTAATGTAAAAACAAAGCAAACAAGTCACGTTACAACATACTACACTTCATGGAGGAAGGGTGGAGAAGCAAGGATTGATGTGGCTGTCTCATCACTGAACTAGCTACTCCAGACAATACTAACAGGAAAGGCCAGGTTCCAGCATAGACTCTGTCAAGAAGAACAACATACATAGTAACTTGTCTTGCTTCTTATCCCAAAATAAAGATAACAAGATCACAAAGTACCAACCTCGCCTAAAACTGCCACAGACTGTAGCAATATAGTTTGTGTCCAGCTTCTTTATCTCTTTCAGCACAATTTCCTATGTAAAAAGGAAAGAAGCACGTTTAGAGGTGTCAGTCATTCACTGGCCATCAGTACCTTACTTTCTCAACAAAGCAATTCTTACCTGCATTTGCAGCATTTCTTCCCTTGGGATTCTTTTCTCAAAATCTTCAAAGTATCTGCAAACATAAAAACAGAAGTATCTGAAAGAGTGGCAGGGGCACCAACTTAAAATTTTAGTCAATTAAATGTCTATCAGAGGAAAGAATACTAACTTACACTACTGAGACATCACAAAAAGCTCCCAACTCTCATCAAGCATCTTAGAAAACATCTTGCAAGGTGATAGTGAAAACCCACAATAGCAAGTTTGACAATGCTCAGAACATGGTTTCAGTATTTCCACCATATACAAAGGGATGCTATGAGTTGGGAGAAGTATTACCATATAACCAATTGCTTAATATTTACACAGACCTCTGAAAACACAAAAAAGGTTCCTGACAAAACTCAGACCTCCAGCGAGCAGGAGGAACAGGTCCCTCCGCCATGGTCAGAGGTGTTGCTTCCAACCTATGTTGGAAGGAGCTAAATGGAAGCTCGCAACTCAAATCCGGCTCCAGATATATTTGCCTTCAACTGTAAAAACTCAGATTGTCAGCATGCTGCTTGACTGTGGAGAAAAAGAGGGCAAGTAAAACACCATTTGGCTTTATTCAGTTCACTCGCAGCTTCTAACAAAGACAGCTATAGCTCTTCCAGAACTAACACACCGAAGAGGCACTCATCAAGCAGATTGTGAAGAAACATCGCAACCTCGCTAAAGTGACTCTCCATGAACAAACTGAGGAAGTCACTTGATATTAACTTCCCTCTGAATGAAGAAAAAGCCTTCCAACCTCAATGAAACAAAAGCTCTAAATAAGTGCCGAAAAGCATGTAGAGCACAGAGCAAAGAGAACCTTACTGGGCATGCGTAACCTTATATTACATCCTGGTGTCTGAAGGAGTCATTAATAGCACTTGTACCCAAGAAAGCTTACTTCAACCCAATTCGCTGGTGATGGGTCAGCTTGTGCTCAATTTTTCTTAGATCTAGGAAAAAAAATCCAAACAAAATAGTTAACCGAGGACTAAAAATCTTACAATGAGTTTCCACCAATTCAAAGATGATGCACGTACAGAATACGCAACAAGAATACAATGTCAAAGGAGGGAACTTCAAACTACCTACACGACAGTGGATAGGATGACCACAAATGCACAGAGCACGTCCGATAATGACTTAATAGACCACCAAAGAGCCAAAATCCTTGTTACTTTCCACGTAACCTCCATGTACTTTACTTTGGATATATATGAAATGCCTTAAGCCTGTGTACTAGCTTCAGCATCTTACAGATCTTCCTCAAAGCCTAGGGTATATATATGCTACTACAGTACCACTGTAGAAGAGACAGCTTGACAGAAAAAAAAGATTACTGGAGCATGAACCGAGGCCCATATTAACACTTACCTTCTAAAGTCTTAATTCCTTCCTCAACAAACTTCCTAGCAGCAGCAGGACTGCAAAGAGACAAGGCAATCTGGCATCATGAACAGCAAGAATCTTACGACACTGAAGAGGACATTTGAATTATTTGTAACTGTCTAGGTTCTTAAAGGCCAAGACTGAGGTTGCTTGTGATGCTTACATCTTTTCAACATACTCATTTTCAGTTTATGCTTTCGGTCAGCAGAGATCCGAAGCTCGGCCTGCACGTTTTTTAGCACTGATATAACTATACAGTGATGTATAATTGTAAAAAATTAAATAAATCACACCAAATAGGCAATATTGCTTCAGAGAATAATACCAAATGTATGAGAACATTGCAGCAGAGTTCTGATGGGCTTTTTTGTTTGCTTGTTTTTGTTTTGTTGCCTGCTTCAAGGCTCTGCTTCTCCTTCTGCAAAACCCCTGAGGCCAGAGTCTCACTTCCACTTTTGCTGGACTTTCACGGTACCATTCTTGACCCGCATCTCTCTCCTTCCCCTCTCAGTTTCCCACTTCCACTCCTGTACCACAAAGTCCGTAATTTGTGATTCTATAGCCTTTTGTCTCATTCACTCCTGTAGCCACAACTACAGTGTGTCCGTGTGGGTGGGCATTACGTCATCAGCTCAGGCTCATTCTCTTCATTATGTGCAATCACGCAAATTCTGCTCATAAGTCTATCAAATGAACAGGAGAAGGTAAAAAAAAGAAACCTAAAACCACCCCAAGAAACTTTTACCCAATGCCAGTGACTCGTGTCAGGAGATTGATAGAAGCACTTGTATCATCTTGTCGAATCTATAAAAACAAAACAGTGGAACCCAAATTCTTCGTTATTCCATTTGCAATAAACAAACAAACAAAAGGAAGCCTTGAGAAGACAAAGCAGCTTAGTCAAACTCTGGTTTGGAGGTGCAAAACCAAGGGTAGCAAGGGTAGTATGGAATATCACAATAACACCACACATAAATAGCCTGAAAACCAACCAACTAGTCACGCTAAGGCAAGCAGCAGGCCTAAAGCGCAAAGCTCCACAGCCTTCCAGCAACAGAATTTCACTTCTGACATAAGACCTGCATATGCTGATTGTGTTAGCTAAAATATTTTCATAAATAAGACAGTTTTGAGGCTTTGGCTGAGCTTCTCAAGCCTTGATTTCTACTTACCATACACTCTTATGTTCACCACTCCTAAGACTCTCCAGGGACAACAACAGAAATGTGTAAAGCAAGCAGGCTACTTTGCAAGTTATCAAGAAAAGCAACTACTGAGAAACACAGAAAAAGAGAAAGAAACCCACCTTTTCCAATTTGCGTAGTTTTCCAGTGGATAAGAATTCATCTATCTTTTCAGCTATTTTAGCACCTACTCCATCCTAAATATTGGGGGGTGAATACAAACAAGTTAACTTCAAAGTCACTTAAAATCATTTTATGTGGGAAGCAAGGAAAACTACCTAGAATTTAGAGTCCAGAAGGAATTATGGGACACCCAAGACCACAATAAAATATTGGACCATAAAAGAGCACAAGAATTCAGAGGTACAATATAAATGCCATAAACACTGTAATGCCAGGGCTATATCAGGTTTCCCCAAAGCCATAAATTTGAACAAGGCTTTGATTCTTACTGCTCAAGATCTCTGAATTAACAAAGGAATAAGAGAGCAAAGGGGAACGATATTTTTACAGGCAGAGATTGAGATGGGATGCCAAGTTCCAGCTCTGAAAGCCCCACAGTGGCCACACCTCGCCCCCGTCCTCGAACTCTGACTCGGGCACCGGAAAGAGGCGCTGACAGAAGCGGGGCTGCCCCCACGCTTCCCAGGAACCTCCGGCACCTCGTCCCCGCTCCCGCTGACTTAGATCTTCCCGCCGGCAACCCGAGCACAAGCACCTACCAGCTTCTTGGCTTCAGCCCCGCTCCGTATCTTGCTCGGATACCGAGAAATGACCGAGGCCGCTTTCCTGCGGAACAGCGCCGGTCAGCACCGGAACGGGCTGGGGCTTGGGACAGGGGCGCGGCGGGTGGGAGGCGGTACCTATACGCGTTGTACTTGTGGATGGCCCGGTTCACGTTGCGCTCGTAGTTGGCCAGTTCTGCGGGAGAACCTCGGTGAGAGCAGCCGGGCCGCGGCCCTTCGCACCCACGGAACCGACCGAGCGCACACACCTACCGGTGAGGAAGTCGGTGATGCCCTCGTTGGGGCTCTCCTGGGGAGCTTTGCGCTTGCTCATGGCCGGCACCGAGTGCCCGCGGAAGCTTCAGGCAGCGATTGCAAGGAGGTGCTTCCGGCAGTGGCGTCACGGCGCGTCCGGTCCCGGTGCGCGGGCGGGGCCGCGGGGCCGCGGGTGCCGCGGTCATTAAAAATTGCTCTACTGTTCTAAGATAAATACAGATTTTAGATCTCCCTCATTCTCTCTGGACCAGACACGCGTGAATTGATTTTTGATCTCCTTTCTTTGGGTTCCTGAGGCTTTTTAAGCTGCATGGAGAAGGTGTCCATGGACGTGGCGCTCAGGGAACGGTGCTGGGAAGGGCAGGATGGGAAGGAAATGTTAAGAAATCCAGAAGCAGCAGTGGATTGGGAGCTGATGATCCTGTCTCAGTCCCACCCTCGTGAGCAGTGTGTGTATTGATAATATTCCTATTTACCATTCTGAATATGGCGTTTGAGGAGAACAGAAGTCATTGCATTGATGGAAAGGGGAACACCAGGAAAGAACTGCTGCTCGTGTCCTCAGAGAGCAGTGGGAAGAGGCCGAGAGAAATATTGGCTGGGTGGGGGATACTTGTGTCCCCTCTGGAATAAATCCCTGCATCCCTCAGAGCTGCTGGTTTGCATTACAGTTTGGGCACATATTGCTGCTGCTTTGGTTCTTAATAACTGGAAATCCGTGGATTTCTGGATGATTTCCATAGGTTCTCCTACTTTGTAGGAGCTGCACGGTGAGGTCTGAGGATTCTAAAGGGAGGACCTGCAAGGCTGCCAGCAGCAAGGAACACGGAGCGTCCGCCCCAGGAGGACGAGACACCTGATCCTTGCCACAAAGGTGAGCGGTGCGGGGGAGGCGGAGGAGTGGGGGGGGACGCCCCGGTTTTCCCGGCACGGCTTCCCAGGGACGGTTTCAGCTGCCCGCAGCTCTGGACCCTGTGCACAGGCTCCGGCCTGAGCCAGCTGGGAGAGGGGGGAGCTATTGCTGCTGCTGATGCTGATGATGCTGATGCTGATGCTGCCAAAGTGGACTCGTAGCAGGCTCCTGTCGTCTGTGTGTGTGCAAGGTTTTCATTGGCTTTGTAGCAAATGTGTTTCAAGGTGAGAGCCTCGGCTTCCCTGGGTGGG
>VYXD01008265.1:103260-113855 GCA_013397195.1 Hylia prasina | reverse complement strand
TGGCAGTGCCGGGACTGTTGGCGCTGCCCAGGGCTGGTGGCAGTGCCAGGACTGGTGGCAGTGCTGCAGCCACCTGCACTGTGGAGTGTGGCTCCTGCTGCTGCCATCCGGGCAGTAACTCATCCCAGTAACTTCTGCTGGTCCTATCAAAAACTGCCAGATCTTTACAAGCTGGATTACTTCATGGGTCAGGTAGGAGTGGAAGATGACGTGTTGCACTTCTGCAAAAAAACAAGTTTTTCCTGTTTGCCGAAAGCCCGGAAAGATGGCATTGGGCTTGCTGAACTCACCAGGCCCTGCATGTGAGCTCAGTGGGGCCAGCTGAAGTGTCTCTGATGAGAATGGTGGATGAAATACAGGAATTTCTAAAAAATGTGGTGCCACAGTTTTGGGTTAATTGATCACCTATTTTTTTTTCCCGGTGTTTAATGGCTCAATAATACAATCAGACCCCTGGAGTGGTGGTGTGCCCTGTACCAAACCCCAAACTGTCCTTTATGTGATATTCTTTTACAAAGGAAAAACCCAAATATCCTCACAGCTGCCAGGACTTTGAACAGTAAAGACAGGCAAAGATGCTTAGTCTGGAGTCTATTTCTCGTGTTTTTTTCTGACATTCTACAGCAGTTCTTGTTTTGCCTTAGAACAGGAGCACACAAAAAGGCATTTAAGGGTTCCTCTAAAGAAAAAGCAAACCAAAGAGCAAAAAAGCAACTATTTCTTGTGTTGGCCTGCTGCAGAACTCCAGAGCCGTGTCCCTGGCCGGCTCGGGCTCTCATTCACTCACTGTTGTTGGCTGCCACACCATGGCGAACCGATGGATGTGCTCTGAAACGCCAGGGAAACTTGGAGCACACTTGGAAAAGAGCAGTCAGGGCCCCCTCTTCCGACTTTCTGGAGTGTTTGGCGGTTCAAGGTGAAAGGAGAAGCAGAGTTAGTGCTCTTGGTTGCGAGGGTTCGAGCCAAGGCAGAAGTGCCACTGGAATTGTTTCCCGTGTGGCACGTCTGGCTCAGGAAGGGCCGTGGGAGCTGAGCAGTGGGGCTGAGAGCAACAGCCAGGAGTGCAGAACTGGGAGGTTAAAATCACCCTTTTTGTCCGTGGCAGCAGTGTGTGTGCTGCATGGCTCTAACCCAGCACGCAGCAGCACTGAGGAGGTGATTCCCAGAGTTACTAATAAATGCCTTGGTTAAAGGTGACTCCAGGGCTCCTGCCCTGGTTCTCTCTGTTGTGACTCTGCAGGTGGAGCCTTGGAATGTTGCTGTGCTGCAAAACAGGGTGGGAAGGTGTGACCAGACAAGCTCTCAGAGGAGACCAGAGCCAAAGCTGTTGGGCTTCTTCAAGGGCATGTTAGTGCCGAGACATCTCCCACAGAAATCCCACGTGTGGTATCAGCTGCAGCTCGTGGTCCATGAGGATGGAGCACAGAGTCCCTGGGAGGGTGGAAAGCTCCACTGCGGGGTTTGGGCTTTTTGGGTGGCCTTTAATTGATTTCAGGGGTCATTTTAAAGTGAGTCAATGACCTGGGAACAAAATATTGTATTCAAGTGTGATGAATTGATCTGTATTTGAAATATGCATGTCTGTATATGAAATGGTTTTGTATTTATCAATCTTTATCACAGTGACTAATCTGTGCAGTGGGTTTTTAATTTACATTAATTCCCAGCCACCACCCTTCCAAAGCAGAAAACAAGTGGAGGAATCTGGAAAGCTTTAGCTGAATTCGCAATATCACTGCCTTATTTCCCTGCAGTTTAAAAAGAAAAAATCGGAATATTTATGAATTTGAACATTATTATTTTTGCAAGTCTTTGAGGCTGTCGTTTTGATTTATGTGGGCTACATTTGATCTGCATGTAAACTCAGCCCTTCATTGCTTTGAAATCTTTTGATTTTATATGAAGTGTTCTGTGTGAGCTGCAGAACTCAGTGCAGCCCGAGTGGCTGGTGATCCCTCCAACAACTTCTGAGAAACACTTCTGGTATCTGCTGCTTCTGGAAATGATGGCACACGTTCCAGCCAGCAAAGGTACGTGGGGTCTGAATTCCCTGGATTCAGAATGATTACCAATGTGACCAATTGTTGCTGTTAGTGGAAAACAATCAATGCTGGATGATGAGCGAGAGCACAGAAATTCTTGGTGTGGTTTTATTTGCTGGGTTTTTGCAGGTGGAGAGTGGTCGGTTCTGGTTGGAGCACTGCGAGGGATGGAACCCCTGGGACCCCCATGCTGAGGTGCTGAGGGTTTCTGGAAGCACTCAAAGCCAAAAGTGGGGTGTGAAAAATAATTTGGAGCTATGGATGGTTGCAAGCAAAGTCAGCTTTGTGGTTGCTTTAGGTCCACTCAGTGTGGTGGAGGAGAAAAGTCCTTGGAATAAGCAAATCACTCCGGAAAGTAATTTATTACAGGAGCCCATTAACGATTTTAGGAGAAGCGTGCACGCTTTGCTGGGATACCTGTCCCTGTTCCCAGGCTTNGCCAGCGGGGACAGACAGACAGCGAGGGCAGACAGCAGGGACAGACAGACAGCGGGGACAGCGGGGACAGCCAGCGGGGACAGACAGACAGCGAGGGCAGACAGCAGGGACAGACAGACAGCGGGGACAGCGGGGACAGCCAGCGGGGACAGACAGACAGCGAGGGCAGACAGCAGGGACAGACAGACAGCGGGGACAGCGGGGACAGCCAGCGGGGACAGACAGACAGCGAGGGCAGACAGCAGGGACAGACAGACAGCGGGGACAGCGGGGACAGCCAGCGGGGACAGCTGGGTGCGGAGGGCCGGGGGCTCTGAGGCTCAGGCTGCCCGAGCTCCCTCCCTGCTCTCGCCGCCGCCCGCCCGGTGCGAGGGGACGGGGCTGCGCTGCCTCCGGAGCTCCCGGGACGCGCCGGGGAACGGGACCCCGCAGGCGGCTGTGCCTGGCTGGACACTCGGGTTCTGGGGCTCTTCGCCTCTCCCAGTCATTACATCTGCTTGTAGACTTGTAACGTTATTTCTTTCACGGTTACGTGCAGGAAATTGGGTCTATTTCTGTTTAAATACTGGGGTAATAGAGCCTGCTATTTAGTGAAAGATTTATGTAAATGGCTCTTTGTTTCACACGATTGGGCCTCGGAGAGTGCGAGTTACATCGATAATGTAATTATGCCACTGCTAGCGTTTCAAAGCAGCACGCAGTGGAGAAGCCTCCAATTTTGGTATAGAACAGGCCTTGAAAACCTTGTGTTTTTAAAATCAACTTGTGTTCTGCAGCAAGAAAAAAGAGTAGAGCTAGGTTTATTGAACAGATTTTTTTCTGGAGTTGTCAACCTCTTTAGCTCAGAATACAAGATACCTTTTACGTCAGAATTTTGTTATATCAGAGTTTTGGAGCACCTGTGATTGTGCATCGTAATTGCACATTGTAATTGCACTATGTAACTGTGTTAGCCTTAAAATGCAATTTCCCCGCCTTTCCTTAAGCCTTCGTGCTTCCCTTCATACCAGGGTGATGGCAGTGTTTCTTTATCCTGGCATTTCTATTAGCATGGAAGCCACAGTAGCGTTCCAGTGTTATTTGAGATCACTAAATTATCTTGTGCTTTACAATATAGTTTGTCATCCAGGTGAACGCTGATTGCCTTTTGCAACAGGGAGCCCGGTCCCTTCTGTCTCGTTCCTAGCCAGGGTTTTGTAACCTCCCAGCCGGAGTGTTCCTCCTCAGCAGTCCTGCCCTGTGCACGCTCTTCCTACACAGGATGGTGCCCTGCAGCAGCCCATACATGTCCAGGATGAACGAACAGTTGTGGCACCACGTGGGAAACAAGTGCCGTAGGACCTGGGGGGAAACAACCCACTCTCTTCCTCCTACAGGAACTGCAATCAAATACTCATTCTGGATGAAACAGCAACTCTCAGGCATTACATTTTTAGTCCTCAATGCTTTAACCCCCAGAGTTTTAGCCCTAAGTTCCTTGTCATGCATTTAGGGATGCCTTTTGGTTTAGTGGTGGTTTTTCCTGCCAGGCTTGTGCTGTTGGTGAGGGTGCCCAGAGAGCCCAACGCCGCTGCCAGCGCTGCCCTTCTCTGCAGGGGCAGGAAACTGCTCCTCCCCAGAGCACTCCTGTGCTCTCTGCCCCTGGAGATGCTTCATGTTATCCACATGGTGTGTTTGTTCCAGTTCAGAAACCAATCCCAATGAAGGTTTGTTTCCCAGATCCCACCAAATGCAGCTGTTTGGGAAGGTGCTCCATGATCCCAAAGAATTCTTTCCCCTGGGCTGCCTGCCAGCTGGCTGCTCCTCCGGGAGCGTTCTGTTCTTGATCTGGGTCATTAAATATTAAAAGGCAAAGTGATTCTAAAAGCCAGCCGTTTTTCAGAAGTACTAAATAACTGTAATTTGTTTCCTAATAGATAGTTTTGTCCTTGTCACTGAGTCCAACTCAATAGAAAAAAAGCATGTGATGAGGCAGGACTGCTCTGTAAATCCCGTGCACGGTGTGTTTGCCTGGGGAAGGAGCCTGGGAACAACAGCTGGGAGGGGGCAGGATCAAACTGAAGCTCAGTCTGGATGTTGGGCTGCTCACTCTGTTCCCTGAGCTCTCCTCTCACCCCAGTCATTGTCCACCCGGTGCTGCCAGGAGGAGGGGCCCTGGGGGTCCCCCCGTCCCCACACAGCCTGGCCCTGGCACTGCTGCAGTGCTCTGGGGCACAGGGCCACCACGGTGGCTGTCAGTGCCACCTTTGTCCCCTGAGCTGTGCCAGGGGCCGGGTGGCACTGCTGGGTACAGGTGCCAGCCCCGTTACAGCCCCCTGGCACAGCAGCAGCAGCACTGGCTTATGCTTAAAAAAACCCAGAAATCTTCCCCAAGTGCTGTGTAATTTGCCAGCATTTCTGCTTGTACATTTGCTGTGCTGTAGAGTCTTCCAATTCTTTGTTTTTATTTTAAAAATGGTAATATATGCTGCTGTGACTCTTCCCTTCTGACTCTCCTCTCTCATCAGATTTGCATTTGGGGATTACTTACTGGAGACTTGCAATGTGCCAGAATGTAATTCCTGAAATTGTAAGAAAGGTAATTTAGTCAAGTTGTAAAACCCTAATGCTTTGCTGTGATTTGCCTTTTTTAAAAGGATCACATTTCCTCAAATGGCTTTTTTAAAGAATTGGTTAAAGAGGATTCCGACACTTCCCCCTGCTGCCTTGCAGGAAACTGCTGGAAATTGGCTCCTCTCATCCTTCCTTGGCTCTGACAGGATGGGAAGTGTGAAGGTGAGATGACCTGTGGGGTCTGGGGATTGCCTGGGGCTGAGCAGCTCCCCATAACCTTTGTGTGGCCCTTGGCAGTGGCTGAGGAAGCCGAGTGCTCCTGTTTGGGATAATCCAGCTGATGTGCCCTCCAGAGCCCTCAGTGCTGCCTCTGGGGCTGCCTCTGGCCAGGCACTGAGAACTGATTCTACCCGATCTTGTTTGTTTGTCTGTTTAAATCTAGAATTCTTCCACTGCCCAGATCAGGCTGTTAACCTCACCCTACTTGGAAAAAGAATCTGGACTTAGTACTCAGAAAAGAAATACATCTCTGCAAACTCCGTGTCTGACACAGGCACAGGATGTGTCCTCTTCAAGTGAGGAGTCTGTGAGACTGGGAGAACTGGGAGCACCCAGGCAGGGCACTGCTGGGCACTGGGCAGCAGAGAGCCCCTGTGCCTGCTCAGGGGCACAGACCCTCAGAAATGGCTTTTTGTTGCCTCTTGGAGGCTTGGAGTGAGAGGGGTTTGGCTGAGATTTCTCAGGCCCTTGCATGCATTTGGAGCAGCAGCTGCAGGTGTCCTGTAGCTCTCCTCTGTGCACACGGGGTCGGTTCTTTGGCCAGAGCACAAGTAATTGCTGGAAATTAATTTTCTGTGCTGCTCTGCAGCCAGAGCAGGCTGCCCGCTGCTCTGCACAGCAGGTGAGGCAGAGCCTCTGCTTTGCTCTCGTGGCCACCAGCAGATGCTTGGACAGACGTTTAAAAATTATCAGCTCCCTCCTGCTTGCCAGCCCTTGGTGTGGAACGTGCTCCTTCCCAAATCATTCCCTTCCCTTTCCTCTGTGGGTGCCTGCTGTGCCCCAGGGGCGTGAGCTGCCACGGGGCTTTGCCTGGAGGTCATGCCTTGTGCAGAGTGGAACCTAGAAATGTCTGGATGCACATTTACGGCAGGATCAGAGTGGAATTTCTAATTCCTGTAGCTCTGAAATGAGCAGGTATGTGATACATGTGACTGTCCTTAAAAAAAGAGATTTATTTCCAGCTGATGTCAACCCCATTAATTCCTACTTTGTTCTGGTGTCTCTTGTAATTCATCGTTGCTTTTGCCTGATGCTGTTCCCAGGGAAGTGTGGCAGGGTTGCCCAGCAAGGTCCACGTGACTTCAGAAAGCTCTGAGGGTGTTTAAGAGAAAACCCAGTAACTTCAGAAAAAATTAAATCCCTCGTGTCTCAAGCATTTTTGAAAGCCCACTCTGGGATGCTGGGCACATTCTTCTGGCTTTTCAAACTGTTTTGTTTCAAAAGTTTCCCCCTCTGTCCTCTCTGGAGCTTCCAGAGCTGCATTGCAGCTCTGAATGTTGGTGTAGAGGCTTCCAATGCTGCAGCTGCTGGCTCCCTCACGCCTGTTTCCAGGTGTTTCAGTTCGGGAAGGTGTCTGTCTGTCCCGGTGTGCAGCTCCGTGCCAGCTCCAGGCTCCCCCACCCCTGCCCCGGGCTCCGGGGCCGCTCACCTGCCCCGCCCTGGGGCTCGGGGACGGCCAGGTGTGCCCAGCGCTGCCACCTCCACAGCGGTCCCTGCAGGTAACTGCATCCCGGTGCTGGCCGGACAAACGGGTGTGACATCCCAGCACCGAGAGATGTACAGCCACATCCATGTGCCAGTAGAAGGAGTTATGCAAAGGGAGTGCCACCAGCACCACACGGCTGCACAACTGCCCTGGAGAGAAAGAAACGCGGTGAGGAGACCCCGGCGGTGGGGAAATTACCGCTGTGCCCCTAAGGGAGAGAATGGCGTAACCTGAGCGCGGACAGGAGCTTGTCCTTCTCCGCCACCTCTCGCTGCTGGGCAGGTTCCAAGAGCCGCCTCCTGGGGCTGGCCGGGGCGCTGGAAGCGAGCGGAGAAGGCAGCGCTGCTCCCCGGCCCCCGTGCGCGCTGCGGCGGCGCTCGGCTGGTGCGCCCGGCGGGGGCTGAGAGGGGAGGCAGAGCTGCCCGAGCTCCTCCGCCCCGCTGGGAGCGGGGCACTGTGCTGGGCGCTGGGCTCTCCTTTCGCCTCGGGGCTCTGTGCCGGGCTCCGTGCTGGGCTCTGTGCTGGGCTCTGTGCTGGGCTCTGTGCTCTCCTTTCACCTCGGGGCTCTGAGCTGGGCTCCGTGCTGGGCTCTGTGCTCTCCCCTCTCCTCGGGGCTCTGTGCTGGGCTGGGCTCTCCTTTCACCTCGGGGCTCCGTGCTGGGCTCCGTGCTGGGCTCTGTGCTCTCCCTTCACCTCGGGGCCCTGTGCTGGGCTCTGTGCTGGGCTTTCCCTTCACCCCTGGGCTCTGCGCTGGGCTCTGAGCTGGGCTCTGTGCTGGGCTCTGCGCTGGGCTCTGCCAGCTCCGGGCCCGCCGGGGCTCCTCGGGAGCTGCCGGGCATCCGCCGGGAGCCAGAGAACTCCTGCCAGCGGGGCCAGGGCTCTGCCCCGGGCAGCTGCAGGGCCGGGAACCTGCCAGGGGACGGTGCTGATGGGAGCCCCCAGAGTTTCAGCTCTGCCGGGTTCATTCGTGGACCAACGCGCTGAAAAATCAAACCACTAATCCAGTCCCTACAAGGAGCAGGGGCTCAGGCGTTGGGCACACCCTCATCGTGGGTGTGGATGAGTTTATCCAGTCTAAGATTGACAGTCACATCCTTTATTATTTTCAGCTAGAGAGCTGCAAGTCAGGGAGCAGAGACTGCGACCTTCCCGGTGTCCCTGATGGAACTGGGGCAATTGAAGTGACACTTCCTTAGTCCCAAACAGTCAATTTAACCACAGCATAGTTCTTCCTCTTAGTGGCAGGTGTTATTTTGTCCTAAATAAATGTGGATGTGGTGCTGCCCACCACTCCACATTCAGGCAAAGTGAACTCTGTAATTCTGCTGCTGCCAAGCAGGGCGTATGAATGTCTGGAAATATCTGGTAGCAAGCAGACATTACCATAAATAAATGATAAGCCATGGAAAAGGCACGATGAGGGATATCTGTATATCTGGAGGCCAGGAACACCAGTGATACCATCTTGGCTGAACTCCTGCCACCGTCCCACTGTTCCCCAGTGCTGCTGTGGGGATGCAGCCGGGAGGGTCCGGGGCTCCTGCCTCCCCTGCTGCACTGTCCAACCAGTTTGTGTCCTGTCAGGCGCTCCCCTCTGCTGGCAGGCGGCTGTGTTTGGGTCAGGGATGATTTCTGGAGTGATGCACCTGGCTGTGCCCTGAACACGTGTGCTGGGTTAGGTACGAGCTCACCTGGGCAGGTGCCAGGGAGGGATCTGGGAAGAGCTCTCAGTGCCAAACCCAAGGGAATCAGTGGCCAAACTCTGCTGTAACTCCTGGATTTGTGCTGAGGTTGTGTCCTGGCAAATCCCCGAGTGTCTGGGCAGGCCAAACCTGTCTTTCTGCAGTGCAGAATTGCGTGCAACCCGAATTTTGGTGTCATTTGCTGTCCCTCAGTGTTTTGGTTTGACTGCTTTCCCCCTCTTCCCTGGGAGCCTTTTTTCATTTTCCTGTTTGCCATCAGATTTCCATGAGTGCCCAACACTCCCTCCTCTCCCAGGCCCTGGGAGCTGCAGTCTCACAGCACGGTGATGTGAGATGTGTCCCTGATGGGGAGAGCTGCACGTGGTTCAGGAGCAGGACTTGTGAGCTGGAGCTGGGAATTAAAGTGCTCTCCCACACAAAAGCTCCCTCTTTTGAAGAGCTTTGCATTGGATGTAACTTTTAATTTGGCTTTGAAAGCCAGGCAGGCTTTGGAAACTCTCCCCTACACTATCTGAACAAGGCTATTGCTAGACTTTTTATACAAAAGACACTTTAATTAAACTCCCATCATGAAAATAATTAGACCAAATTTGCTGTACTTAACTAGTCAATAATTTAGTAGTTGGAGCTCATTAATAGACTTCTCCCTGTGCCTGTGTTGTGCTGCTGTGGCCCTGCCAGCTGCCTGCCAGGGGATCAATCTGGGGTCAATACCTTCCCTGAGCCCCCCTCTTCTCTCCCCGGCAATGGTGGCATTGAAGACAATAAATAAATGAGCTCCTGGCAGAGCAGTGGGTGAGAGGTGGGTGTTTTGTGCTGCTCCCCTCCTGCAGCCCCAGGAGCTCCCCTGTGCTGCAGCTCTCAGGGTGTCCCCTCTCAGCCAGGGCCCCTCTGGGGACAGTCCTGTGGCCCCCGGGCAGTGCTGGCCCTGGGGGGGACATCACAGCCCCCCATGGCTCTGATGCTCCTCTGTCCCCTTGTTTGCCTTGGGGCTTGTCATGCAGAACACGTGAAGAGATGAACCCTCAGGGACAGAACACCAACTTCCTAATGCAGAGTTTACTCAATATTTGCTAAGCAGGCAGAAAAAGGAAAGGGTGTTCTGCCTTTTACTGTTTCTTGGGACAGGCTTCTCACAGACAGGCAGCCGTGTGCTGGAAACTCGCACAGTCAGCTTTGGAAACAAGGTGTGAGGAAGGTAAGTGATTCATTACTGGAATTTCTTCCCTGAATTAGATTCTATTTTTCTCAAATCACTGGATTATCTGCACTCCAAATTAAATTGATGTTTTGAGTCCTGATTCTTTACATATTTTAATTGATGAAAAAAATGTTTGACCCTTTCTTTTGTCTACAGAGAATAAGCAGAACAGAAATGGATTTACTTTTATTATGGTAATAGTTTTGTTTCAAATACATTTTAGAACAGGCATGTATAACTGTATCAGTTTCTGTAATTCGTTCTCATTCCTGATTTCCCCCAGGCATTGAGGCAGTTCTTCTTCCTAATGCCTGGTTGTACCAGCTAATACTGTAATAACAATTTGTGGTTCTATAGCACCTTTACACTGGAATAGTCAAAAGTAGGCACTGGGAATTTATATCGTCATGCATCTTTCTCCAGCCATTAGGTGGTTTTTGCAGCTGGATGTATTTACAGCAGCCCCAGTCACCTCCCCTCCAGCAGTTGTGGCACTTCAGTGGCAGTGAGAACTGGGAATGGGGATAGCAGCTCTGCAGTGATATCCCGAGGGAGCCAGCATTCCAAGGGTTTCCTTCCAGGGAGCCGTGTCCTATTGACAGAGCAGATCCAGCCCTGCAGCTGCTGCAGCGTGCCCTGGGAACGGGGGCAGGGGAGCTTCTTCTCTGGAGGTTTGTGCTCTGAAGAGATCTGGGGGCCAGGTCATGCTCTGCAGACCCCAACTACCCCAGGGGACCAAGTGGGTAATTCTGACAAGCTTTGGTTTGCTTTGGTTTGGTGTTTAAGTGGCTGTAGCAGCTCCCTGTCTGTTCTCCCACTGGGGTGGGCAGGTGTAGGATGCCAGAGCCTGGCAGCACCCACAGTCCCCATGGACACCCCTGTGGTCTCTGCAG
>VYXD01008265.1:79291-95051 GCA_013397195.1 Hylia prasina | reverse complement strand
AGGATGGGGATGGGGATGGGGATGAGGATGAGGATGCCTTCGGGTGCCTGCTGGTGCTGGGGTGGGGGGATGCTCCAGGAGCAGGGAGGGCTCCCAGGGCCCCACAGTGGGATTTCATATTTTAAGATGACCCTGAGCCCATTTTCACCCACAGTGTAAATTCATTCCCTCCAGTGTTTCCACTAAAAGGTGCAAATATCTGGGAAATTCCATATTGTGCAGTGACCTACTTTACAGCTTTTTTTAAAAGTACTGGGAAAACTGCCAAAAAAGTCAAGTCTTAATTTTTCTGAGTCTGGTGTTTGCTGCTGCCTGTACAGGAGCAGCAGTGGGGGTGAATGTGCAGCCTGAGCCTGGTGGTCCCAGGGGAGCCAGGAGTGCAGCAGCCTTGGCTGCCTGGAGCCTGCCCAGGTTTTCCACCTCTTGGTTTTCAAACAGCTCCTGGTAATAAAATTCAAACTTTTCACTGCTGCTCCTTAAAGCCTCTGCTTGGCACCTGGGGGCGCAGGGGGGCTGTGGCTGTGCTGGGGGTCCTTCCCTGTGTCCCTCCACCCAGCCTGAGCTGGCCATCACCTCCGGGCTGCTTTTCCTCTTTGGCCACTGCAGTGTTCTGACCACTTTGGAGCAGAAACAAGTCGGGCTCATCAGCCACATTAAGTTTTCCTGGGTGCATGCGGTTATTTGGGCTTAGAGGGAAGGAAGGGAATTCAGCTGAACATGGCCAGGAATCAGAGCTGTTTTCCACAGCCATCTTTGAGTCCTGCTGGAAACATAAAGGAGGAGTGGGAAGAGGCTGAGGGGCTGCAGTTCCAATTAGAGGCCATCTGCTCGAGTCCACGGGCTGCAGGTGATTTGTGCACAGCCCTGGCAGGGCTGTGGATGCCTCAGCTGGCTGGGGAGGGAAGGAGGTCGCTGCTTACCTGGAACGTGCCTGTTATTGGCTGTGCTGCTCACTGTTTCTGGAAGGCATAATTTAAAAACAATTTTTCTGAATTGCACCATCTGGAGGGAGGAAGAAAATCGATGAAGTATTTACATGAGGCTGAGCACTCTCCCCTCTCCTGGGGCCCTCCATTCTCGGGTGGGAGCTGTGGCAGGAATGGGGGCTGTGGGGCAACCTGAGCCCAGGCTGGGCTGTTCCAGCTGCTCTGCAGGTCTGGGCAGCAGTCCTGGCTTCTCCAGTTGCACCTTAGATAATTATGGACCCTTCCTCAACTCCCTTGGGGAAGTTACTTAGATTAGTTCCCATCCTGACAGTTTTAAGTGGCTTTTCTCAGACAAATGAGGTTCCAGAACTTCCTCCCCACTCGAAGGGATGTGAAGAGGGAGCACTTCTGGCTTCATGCCATGAGGGCAAGTCCTGGTGACAGGAGATGCTCAGGGGTGGGGCTGAGGCCAGTTTGGTGACAGTGGAGGTCACTTATGGATCATTTCTTTCCCCTGAGGGAGCTGCTGCAGGAGCAGCACAGGTCTGCAGCATTCCTTGCGCCGTTCTGTGCCCGCGGGCTCTGCTGGCTTTGGAACACCTTTTGCAGCTGTCACCAAAATGCCACTGCTGCTTGTTGTCCGGGATTTCAGCTTTGCTGGGGCTGTAGATAAACTGAAGGTGAGCAAAGGGAGGATTTGAGCACGGCCAAGCCCAGCTTTGCCTTTGCTGCCTCCCAGCACGGTGTCTGACACCAGCTGGCAAACCTGTAAACACGGAACTGCAGCTGTAATTATCCTCCTGGGAGCCCATCTCGGAGCTGGGAAATTGGTGGTGAACTGCACCTTAAAAGCAGCTCAGGGGGAAGCAGCTTCTCCTTCCCCTGCGCCCCAGCCTCGTGCTGATGTCTTGGGGTTCTCCATGGAGCACCTTTCCATGGAGCACCTTTCCATGGAGCACCTTTCCATGGAGCACCTTTCCATGGAGCACCTTTCCATGGAGCACCTTTCCATGGAGCACCTTTCCATGGAGCACCTTTCCATGGAGCACCTTTCCATGGAGCACCTTTCCATGGAGCACCTTTCCATGGAGCACCTTTCCATGGAGCACCTTTCCATGGAGCACCTTTCCATGGAGCACCTTTCCATGGAGCACCTTTCCATGGAGCACCTTTCCATGGAGCACCTGAGCGTGGGATCCACGAGGGGAGCAGGAGCTGTGGAGCAGAAAGGGCCCAGCCTTTCTCTGCTCGCTGTGTGAGGGCAGTGAAAGACAAGCTGGGACAGCCAAGGCAGCTGTTGGCACTGCTGAGTGCGTGCTGCCCACAGAGGGGCTGTCCCTGTGCTGGTTCCAGCACACAGATGTGTGGATGTGGCTTTGGGGACACGGCTCAGTGGTGGCCGTGGCTTTGCTGGGGAATGGTTGGTCCTAGAGGGCTTTTCCAGCCTGGCTCTAGGGCTGGCTGAAGGTTCTGCTTGTCACTGTCACTGCCTGACCTCCCCAGCAATCCCCTGTCCCCTTTTGTCCCCCTCCCTCCCTCCCTGCAGCCCTGGCCAGGGCCCAGACGTTTTCAGCCCAGCAGGGCAGGGGATGCTCACGGCATGTGGGGCCAGGGACTGTGCAGGAGAAATGCTCCTGTGCTTCACCTGCAGGAAAACGTCCCCAGGAAGGAATGGCCGGGTCTGCTCAGTGCTACCTGTGCTTTTCAGCTGATTGGATTTCATTGACCAGGTTAATATTGAGCCCTGGTGCAATTACTGGCAGAGAATGAAATATCATTTTTTTTGCCTTGCTTTTGAGCTGTGGAAGGAAGGTTTATATTTCAAATGTTCTTTTAATCGTGCAAGTGGGCTCTTGAAAAAGTCCCTTTAATTTAGGGCAGGCTGGAAGAGTGCAGTTCATGAGGTTTTTCTCCAAGTAAAAGTTTTTAATTTTTTTTTAATGGTGAACTATAGCTAGAGAAGGCATTAATCTTCATTACAGAATAAGCTTGATGTAAACCTGTGTGGCCTCTGTGACCAAAGCAGTCTGACTGTGTAGCTCAGGGAGCAGGACTGGGAGGGATGGGGGAGGTATGTAGCTTTGGGTTTGGGTTCTTTTTCATTCTTGGCTTTATGGCTGTTCAAAATGTTACTGTACAGGGGCAGGTTTGCTTTAAAAATGGAAATAATCCCTGTCTTCGGGTCTCAGCTGAGTGTTGGCAGGCTGGGTCTGCACAGGGCAGGGGTTTATGGAAAGGACACCTGCCACCAAGGAAGGGGAGGGTGTTACTGAGGTTTCTGTCTCTGGGTACTCCAAAAAAGGGTCTCAAACAGGGTCTGAAACCTGTTTGTGCTACTTTGTCACGACATGTAATGCGGAATTTAAGTGAAATTTTGAACGTCTAAGATCAATTTGAGTATTTTCTGTGCTGAGTCTGTTGCAATAGAAATTGAACACTATGGGATGCTTGTTTTGACAGTTCTGACAGTGTTTAATGGCAGGTTGTCAATGGATTAGTGGAACGTGGTTGGAATGCGGGACCATTCTCCAGTGAAACCGGGTCCAGGCAGGGCGGTGGGTGGCAGTGGGGTGCTGCAGGGGTGCTGCAGGGGTGCTGCAGGGGTGCTGCAGGGGTGCTGGGATGCAGTACCCGGGGCACTGAGACCTCCTGCAGCGCTGAGCCCGGGTCGGTGCTCGCACAGCCCCTCCGATCCCTCNNCCCTCCAGTCTCTCCCCTCCGGCCCCTCCCCTCCCGGCCTCCCTCTCCGCTCCCAGGGCTGAGCGTTGCTGGTGAGCCGGAGCAGCCAGGAGAGAGCTCCGGAGCGGAGCTGTAGTAAACAGGATCCTACAGACTGAGAAAACTGCTGACTTACAGGATGCAGCGCTTCCGCCTCCCAAAAAAGCACCACGAACACGTTTGTTTTTGTGTTGTGTTTACGTGGTTGTGGCTGATGAATCACAGCAGGTTCAGCCCTGAAAATCACATTCAAACACGCGTGCTTGTCCCAATCCAGGAAGCTTAATTACCCAGGCTGCCTAAGCTTGGTTCCTGGTGTTTTAGCATTAACTTATGTTTGTCTGAACGAGATTTGGGCAGCGCTATAATTGAGTAAAAAGGGTTTTTTGACATTGCAAACCTGCCCAGTCAGCAGCAGGGCTCACCCGGGGAGCGCTGCCGCCCGTGCAGGGCACTGAGCTCTCCTTCCTGCCGGCCTGTCTGCCACTCCTGTGCTGTGTGTTTCATTCTCACTGCTTGCATAACGCTGCACTTCTGCCAGGGTCAGCTTGGGGTTTTATCTGAACCAGCAGCAGGAGCCTGAGTGGGGATCGGGAGCTCTGGATGGAACGTGATGCAACACGAGGATCCCAAAATGCTGGTTGAGCAGTTGTCTGCCGTGAGTGTTTGGGGAGAATTACTTCAGAGCTGGGGCTCTGCTTACAGAAGATGTGTTAAGGAGCTGGTCTGAATTCCAAGGGCTTGTCTGTTGGTCAGTGAGCTCTCTTACATCAGCTCATCTTTCATGGCCTTTCCTGCTCGCTGGAAACGTGGCCAGGGGCATTGGTTACCTTCAAACACAGGGAAAGCAACGACACCTGGTTGTGGGTAATCTGCCTGGACAACATTTAATTGTAAAACTGGGACAGGCTGGGATTTATCAGCCCTGAATCATCTTCCATTAATTCTGCCTGAGGTTTGCTGAACTTTGGGGTGCATCAAAGCTGTCCCTGCTTTCCAGTCGATTCCTGGAATGTCTGAAGGCTGTTGTGGCACTGAAGGCTTTGGACACCAGAGCTCCGGCACTGTTCCTCATGTTTCTTATTCCTCACTTAGTGGTCCTGTCCCTTTGCCACCTGTGCAGGGCCTTTCCAAAGGTAAAGCCAAAGCCAGTGAAGGCCAAGTTAGGCAGAGCAGTTCTTGACTGGGCATGTGAAGGGTTAAAAATGCACAGTAAATAACAGCAGCAAAATACTGGGCTCTGATGTATTCTGGCAAGAGTCTCTGCTGTTTTCAGTCTCATGCAGCTGGCAGTTTTGTGTTTCCAATATCTTAAAAAGTGGAGCCATAGAATTTCAATCACCTTCCATCTTACCAAGAGCCTGACTCCTCCAGAATAACTCAGAGGGATTGACTCAACCATGTTTTTCATGTTTCCCCAATGAGCGGTGCAGTGCCCTGGAAATCAGGAAACAGGCTGCAGGGCCATCTCCTTCTGAGGAAATGAAGGTCAAAGACACCTTCATTCTTCTCAGCGTTTTTGCTCCCCTGTGGGGTGTAAAAATGAGCACAGTGCAGGCAGTTAATTGTGGAGAGAAGCAGTCCTTAGGGTGTGTTGAAGGATGGCGAGCGGGTCCCTCGAGGGCGGGCTCTGTGTGGGTGGTGTCACCTCCTGCTGCATCTCCCAAACTGACCTACATCAGAGGCAGCACCATTCAAATGCTTCTTGCATGTTGACCCTAACGGTGTCACCTCTGCCTTTCTCCCTCTGTGGTATATTCTCAGCACTCCCAGGTCCTCAGGTCAGCCTGGCAGGAGCCCTTTGTCCCCTGGCACAGCCCTGCCACTGCTTTGTCCACCCTCCATTCCCAGGGCTACGTGCCAAAGCTGGAAATGCCCTGGACTAGCTGTCATCTTCCAGCTTTTATTCTTTTGTGTGAATTGCAGGTAAACAATCCTTAGATTACACAGGACTCTTAAATTTGAGCATGTGCAGGGTAGGATCGGTGAGGGAATTGCTCCTGTGTCAGCCAGAGCAAACAACTCCCCTCTCTCACACCGAGGACAAGACCTCAACTTTGTCCACCTTTGATAAATAACTGATACTTGTTCTCAATGAAACCTTCATCTTTGCTTGTGGAATCCCTTTGATTTGCACACTCACTGTCTAGAGTGTGCAAATTGTCTGAAATAATACCAATGGATTGTCTGGAAAACAAAACAAAAACCCACCTTCCCCTCTCAGGTACCAAAGTTCCATTCTACCAAAGTTATATTTAACCCAGGGCCAGTTTCTGTGTACTGTGGTTTTTGTCTTGGTTCTCACAGGTGCTTATATTTGTGTTGAACAGTCACACTACATCAATTTCTTGATGCTAAATCCCAAGGTTTTAGTCCATCCTCTGCTTTCAGTCCAAGGAATAATCACAACAAAAAGCAGGAAACAAAAGATGTGACAGAGGCTATTTTCCAAAAACAACCATGTATGTGTGGGTTTTCATCAGAGGCATCTTACAGCTCTCAAAGAATGGCCATATTTGCCACTGCATCAAATCTTCCAGCCTTGCTGCCTTGTGTTTCCTTCATGTGTTTGGAAAAGGAGATCTGGATGTTATGTCCTGAACGTGTTTAAAACGTGTCTAAGACATGTCATGAAACAGCTGTCACTCCCTGGTACATTTGTGCCCTAACCAAGAGCTCAGAGCATAGACACCAGGATAAATGCCCAGTTTTGGTGATTTTACCTGCAACACCCACCTGTGTGGGGAGAAGACCACGGCGAGCTAAGTCTGAGCTCACTAAACCCTTTTCAAGCCCGTGCCTGTGAAGCAGAGGAGGATTTCAGTCATGAACTCCCTGGGCTCATTTCAGCCCAGAGCCTTCCTTGGGGCAGTGCTGTCCCTGCGTTCGGGGCACACACTCTGCCCCTGCAGGGAGCTGGGGCTGATGAGAGGGGAAACTGCAGCTGGGCTCGTCAGGCAGCAGCAAGGGAGCTGCAAAACCCTCCCGGAAAGGAGACCAGAGGAAACAGTACGTGGAGCCTGCAGTGTCCTACATCCATGAGGTACAGCAGTCACTGGTCAAGGGAAAGCCCCTGAAGCTTTATGGCCTTGGGACAACGTGTCCACGTACTCAAGGGAACAAAACTGCTTAGATGTCTCCAGAGGGATGGAGCTCTTAATTTCAGTTTTTGGTCCCGGATCAGTTACTGTAAGGGTCTGTCTGAACAGCAGATGGAGATGCACGAGCTCCTTGGGGTGCTGTGAAGGTGGTGGCTCAATGAGCTGCCGAGACCCAAAACCCTGCCCGGGCTGGAGCTGCCTCCGAGCAGCCTGGGCTCCTGGAGCTGCAGCTGCGTGAGCTGTTCCATACTGCACTGCCCAGGGAGCAGGTCCTCCCGTCCTGGGGCTTTGCAGCTCGTCCTGGGCTGCTCTGCTCCCGTCCTGGCACGTGGTTAGGCACCAGCAATGTGCCCCAAAAGCAGCACAAAGGAACCTGCTCTTACTGGAGTGCTTTTCATTCTTCCTTCTGGCTGCATTCAATGCGAGGTGCCTCCTTTGATCCTGTTTGACGGCCCATCAGTGTCTGCCAGCACCACTTTCCTATGGCTCTTACCTTCCGAGGGTGTAGCTGCTGTGGTGTGCTCCTTCCCGCGGGCTGCCCCTGGGTCCCGGTGCCTTTTCCCTGCCGTGCTCCTGCTGAGGGGGTGAGGGGTGCAGCACAGAGCAGCCTCTGCTTGAGGGCAGCCTGGGGTGATCTCCAGTGCTGTTGTGGCACAACCTGAACTGTGGCTCAGGTACCGAGCCACTGTCAGGCACAAATGGCCTTTATGAAATGTTTTCTTTATCAAGAGCTTCAAAGAAGCTTTTTAGTTGTGGTTGCAAGTCAGATCTTCAATTTTATTATTCTGCAAGGTTAAAAACCAGCTGAATTGTAATGTTCTTTCTTCCGGGGTCACTGTGCAGTACTCAGGATAGAAAGGAGGGAGATGCTTTTCATCTCTTCTGAGGCTGAAGTTGTTTTGTAGTAGAAAAACAGTCACAATAGCAATGCAATGAATTTTATTAAAAGCCCAAACAAATGCATTTATATATGGCAAGTATATTCTACCTGCTCCATGTATTGCAGTGTCTGCTGAGCTGCTCTTATTAAAAATGGGCAGAAATTTATAAGGACTATGTTTGTTTAAAGTGTGGAAAAAAACCCCAATATCATTTTAAGGTATGGGGTGTTTTTTCAGCTGTAGTTGATGGAAACTGTTTACTGAGTTTTGTGTGAAAACCTGCAACCTGTGAATTTCAATTTCATAGTTCATTCGTACGTGGAAGTTAATTTGAGGTGTGAGCAGCTCTGATCTGATCAGCAGCTCAGGAGCTCTGGCATGGTCAGCAGAGAGCTCTGTCTGTGCAGGGGGCTCAGGGGCCCCTCCCCAGGGGGTGTTTCTCTGCTCTGCTGGTGTTTGTCTCAGAGCTGCTCAGCGCAGGGCCGGGCAGTGAGAGTGCCTGCACACAGGGACAAATCCCAGAATGGTTTGGCTTGGAAGGGACCTGGGGCTCTTCTTGTGCCAACCCCCTGCCCTGGGAGCTCCAAGCCCTGTCCGGCCTGGCCTTGGACACCTCCAGGGACCCGGCAGGTTTTCTTGCCTGCTGGACAGGCTGTAATAGGGTGTGACCCCCCTCGAGCCACCTTTCTCCTCCGTGTTCAAATCAGGGAAATCACACTTTGATTTTAGGATTTCTGCCAGGAGCCTCAGTTCCATTTTGTCCTTACCTAATGCAGAACAGAGAATGCCTTTTCATGTTTATTACCCAGACAGTTGCCTTGGCTCTCCCAAGATTTTATCCAAAGTGACTTGTTCTAACCTTGTGGAAATTGCAGTGATGGAAGATGCATCAGCAATTCTCAATCTTATTTTGTTTCCAGGGTGCCCATCAGCTGCTCAGCAGCGCAGTGAATGAGCTCACGGGGGCTCCTCTCTTGCTCCCTGAAAGGAGGCAGGTTTTGCTCAATGAGACAGGTGGGAGAGAGGCAAGGTGAACTAAAGTTTACCTTTTTTCATACATGTCTAACAGGAAACTATTAAATATTAAAACTATGCAGTTAATTCTGCTGTATTTACCAAAAGAAGATTTTCTGAGGAGTGGTTGTTATGGAAACAGTAGCCCTCTGTCCTTCCACTTGGAAAGGATTTATTTTAAGGGAGCTAAAACCCTTTAAATATTCAGCAAGTATAAAAAGGTGAGATCATAATATCCATCTTACATATTCTCTGCAAAGCTTCAAAACCTTCCCTGATACTGAGAAGCAGGAAAGGCTCCAGAGCCTGTCTCCAGTGTGGAAAAGGGAAGGGACTGGTAAACAAGGGAACTGGAGGTGGGTAAAGGGAAGTGACGCTGCTTGAGTGGGGACATTGGCTGTGTGGGGACCTGTCCTGGAGACCCTGCTGGACATTGTCCTGCCCTCGGGGCCTGGACCCTGTCCCCTCGTGGCACTGCCCCCCTTGTGACAGGTGTGGGACACCCCAGCTGTAGGGGTTCTGGGGACATCCCCTGTTTGTAGGGGTTCTGGGGACACCCCCTGTTTGTAGGGGTTCAGAAGGACATTTCCCGTGTGTCGGGGTTTTGGGGACACCCCTGTTTATAGGGGTTCTGGGGACACCCCTGTTTGTAGGGGTCCTGGGGACACCCCCGTTTATAGGTGTTCCGAGCACACCTCTGTTTGCAGGGGTTCAGAAGGACATTTCCCGTGTGTAGGGGTTCTGAGCACACCTCTGTTTGTAGGGGTTCAGAAGGACATTTCCCGTGTGTCGGGGTTCTGGGGACACCCCCGTTTATAGGGGTTCCGAGCACACCTCTGTTTGCAGGGGTTCAGAGGGAGCTGGGAGGTGCTGGAGCTGGCTGCTGTGTGGGCAGCCTTTCCTCACCCTGTGCGGCAGCTCGGAGTGGGTCTCTGTGGGGTGTGGAAGGAATTCTGTGTTCAGTGAACCAGAAATCAGCACCACGGTGTCTCAGATGGCAGCTGCAAACACTGTAATTTGCTGAACAATCACAGGCGTTAAAAAAACCCAACAAACCCGTTCCTGGACTAATGGCAAAATAACCCACCTGAAGCTGCAGCAGGAAAATTGTTCCCTCAAGTATTTTCAAACTAAATATCAAGCTTCAGCTTTGCTACATTCCTGTTTCTTTTGTGCTTGCTTTCAAAAACACATTTGGAGCTCAACTATAGGTTAGAGAATTTATTTTTTTCTCTGCTGAAAATTAATTATAAATATACCTCGAATTGGAATTTTCTATTTCTTAACCTGTCTTTGGCTACAGCACACATATTGGTGTGTTGCGTTTCTGACACTTCCCTGGCTGGGATCTCTTCCTACAGTGGTTATTTTCGGGTTACCCACGGATACGGTGAATCTGAGCACCCCGATGAGGTATAAACCTCGAATTGCTTTTTGTCTTGGACCAAACCCACAGCGATTAACTGCGCTGATGAACCACCAGGGCTCTGGGGCAGCGGGAGGAGCAGCGAGGAGCCCGTGGTGAGGGAGCGGGAGCGCGGGCTCGGGGATCGGTGGGAAAAGCAGGGATGCTCCGGGGAGGGAGGAGCCGCTCCCGGGAGGCGGCGGGAGGCAGAGCATCCCCCGCTCGGGGCTCGGTGCGGCCGCTCCGCTCCCTGCAGCCAGGAGCTGGCAGCTCCCAGGGCCCCTCCTGCTCCATCCACGGGCTCTCCCCGCGCCACACGCCAAGCACGGCCCTCTCCCATGCACCCGGTTTGATTTTAATTAAGAAAGGCGCTGCTCGCAAACTCTCATCTGAATTCAACCGGCCATATTTACTGTGTGCCAGGAAGAGTTTATTATGCTTCCAGATCAAGCAGGAGCTGACAAAGGGATTGGAAATCAATGTTCCTTTAATAAATGTTCTGCATTTGAGAAGGGAAGAAGGGGAACATCACTTTCAGTGAGAAAAATTGAAATTAACCCTCTTCCAAACTCCTCCAAAGGCAGAGCTCTTGGTAAAAGTCCAGCCGGTGCAGGAAGGCTGAATCCTGGCACCAGCTCTGGGGGTCACAGGGGCTGCTGCTCCCACAGGGAAACTCTCAGGTGCTGAGGTGACCATGGGGTGCTCTTGTGCCAAGCTGTGCCTGTCATTTGGTTGTGACTTCTTTCGTTTGGGTGCAGACTGGGGGCTTCAGGAATCACTAACCTGGCTGCGTGCACTTGGGCACAGTTTTGCCGGTCCTTTGCAGGGTGTGGATGTCACCTGCAGGGAGCCAGGGCGCTGCAGCCTGGGGAGGGACAGGGCTTCAGTCCCCCCCGAGCTGTGCTGGGCTCTGCTCCTCGGGAGCCTTAGGCTGGCACTGAATTTTCCTGTCAGGTTTTGCGCTGCAGAGAATGACATTTGCGTCACTCGCCGGACCTTTGTCCTGTCAAATCCATTCTCTACATCTGTTAAACCATTTTTAAACGCCGCCTTTCACTGCTGGGGCTGAGCCGTTCTCGCCAGGCACAGCAGCTTTGTCAGGCCCCGAGAGGGTGAACTGATTGCCTGCGTGTTGGTGCCTGTTTTCTCCTGTGCTCCAGTGACAAATGACTTGCTCCAAAATCCGGGATAACCGCTTTGGTCACTGCTGGGCTGATCCTCATCGGCGCTGAAAACCAAATTCCAGCCCAAGGTGCTGATTCTGCAGCAAACTGCAGAGTTTTACGGTCCATTTGTTAAAGTCCATTTTGGAAACTCTACAACAAATGTATTTTGCTTTTCTGCTTTGATTAATTTTTCATGAGGAATAAAATACTATTGTTATTCCTCTCCTCTAAAGACAAGGTGCTCAGAGAGAAGATGTTTTAATCAGAATAGAAAGTTTTAAAAACAAAATTTTAAAAAGGATTTTTTGTACTTTCTTAAGAAGAGGGCACAGAGAAGGTTGGCTGAGACAGGGAGAACCAAACACCTCCAGCCCAGTGAAACTGAACCTTTAATTGCTGTGTCTGCATCCTTTCCAGACACGGTTTCATGTCAAATTCTGAGGTGTGTGGGGCTGCTGTAGCCACTGCTGTATGTGATAGTCAACAAGAAAAATAGTTTTATTCCATATGTTTTTGGAGTAATTTTGACTTTTTAAAAATATATGTGTGGCTGAGGGTCATTCCAGTCTGGTTGTTTTACATATATTTAAGTAGAAAATGAATTCATCATGGAATGGTTCAACACTTCAAATTATTTTAATGGAATACTAGTTTTGACCTCTTTGGATCAGAGCCTGGGAATTGAGAAGCAGCTGAGCTCTTTACTGGCCCTTCCAAACCTCACCCTGGTGTTGCACGTGGTGCTCAGGCTGGAGAGGAGCTCAGGGTGTCCATTCATCCTGGCAATGTGTGTCTGGTGTTTAATTTCATTAATAGAGGAACATTTGCAGAGAGTGCTCAGGTTGTGTGGGGCTGCTGCTGTGGCAGGGTTTAAATTATCTTGAAAGAACCGATTGCTTCAGGGCCTCTGGGCAGAGGGGGAGGAGGAGGAGGAGGGCTCCAGGAGCCCCTGAGTTCCCTGCTGAGGGAGTACAGGGTGCCACGGATCCTCTGGGTGTGCCAAAACAAACCACTGGGATGGTCTGGCAAGTGTGGCCGCTGGCTTCTGTCTCTTTCTTTTGGTTTGCACTCTCTGTTCTGCCTCCAGCCAGAGAGAAATCCCTGCACAGGCTGGATTCCTGACTCCCAGGATGGTTTGGGTTGGAAGGGACCTGGAGAATCACCTCATCCCACCCCTGCCAGGGCAGGGACACCTCCCGCTGTCCCAGCTGCTCCCAGCCCTGTCCAGCTTGGCCTGGGCACTGCCAGGGATCCAGGGGCAGCCACAGCTGCTCTGGGCACCCTGTGTCACCCTGCCCACCCTGCCAGGGAAGGATTTTGCAGTAATTCTCTCTCCATCACACAAAAAAAGCACAGAGCTGCTCCTGGGAGGTGGTGATTCCTGAACGAGGAGCCCCTCGGGGCAGGAACGGGAGCTGGAAGGACAAACCCGGCAGGGACCTGGAATTCTGGTAGACAGCAAAAATAAATCTTCCACGGCGGGGGGAAGAAAGGAGGAAAAAGGCACGAGCCTGATTTTGGGATGTCTGCAGCCAGCGAGTGGCAGGGTGGGAGGCAGCCTCAGCTGAGAACTGGCTGCTTTTCCGCCCATTTAGAAGGAAGAATTGCAGCTGAGTGCATGATTTTGGCATCAGGGTGCAGGGGGTTTCACCCCAGCACCTGATCCAGCCCTGTTTGCTTTATGAGATCTGACAGGAGCCCCACATAAAATCTGATGGCTCCAGGCAGGTGATTAGTGTAAGCACAGTGTATAATTAGTGAAGATGTTTATCGTGCAAATTAATGGAAATGAAAGCTTTACTTGTGCACATTAAATTGAAGTGTTTTTGTGGGTATAGATGTGCAATGAATTCCCTTTTATATTTGTGTGCAGTCGAGTCCAGTTTTCTTATATATGTATGTGCAGTGGATTCAATTTATATATATGTATAAAATGTGCAATGAATTCAATTTATATATATATACATATATATATAAAATGTGCAATGCATGGCAGTATTTTCCCTGCCTGCCCTGGGGTGTGGGTATGAATCCTCCCCACGGTGCTGGTGCTGTTTGGAGGGGGTGGCAGTGGAATCTGCAGCCTGCCTGGGGGTGATGCTGGCCCTGCCCAGCCCCATCCTCCTGGGGATGTCACAGGCAGGCCAAGGTGCTGTGGTGAGGCAGCACAGCCCCTCTCCTCCACTCTGGGATTAAACCTTCAAGCATGCTCAAAGCTATTTTTGTATTTTATCTTGTTTTGTGCTAAAACTGGGTGGGGGAAGGGGATTTGGAGGAACTTGTGTGTTTATAATCCATTCAGCCTTGACCCTTCTTATCTTGCACATGCTTCGCCTTGGGAGTCAAGAATATTTTATTAGTTCTTAGGGTTTTATACACTTCCAAATAAAGTCCCTGTGCTGGAAGGCTGCTGTCCAAGCACCCTGCTTATATCATCTCCATGAATGTTGCTCCAGAAAAAGAATATACCAAAAAAATGAAATTCAAAATGAAATATGAGATGTGGAATAAACTCTGACCAGAAAAGAAGTTATTTTTTAATTCCCTCATTCCCCGGTGATAAAGTCATACCCAAAATAACTGCTCCAGACAGAATTTTGGCTGTGACTCAGAGAACTGCAGGGAACTCTCCGAAAAGTTGTGAGGATGTAGTTATTTCTGTTGCTTTTAGGGGGGATGGACTTGGAAGACACCGTGGTAGAGTTGGGTAAATAACTGAAAAAACTTTTGGCAGAGTTAGGTACAGAATTCTAAACCTGTGAGTCCGGTCTGTGTCTAACTGATCTTTTCTCTTTGTTCCTCCGCCTCCCACGAATCCTTTGTGCTCCTCTGTCTGCATCCTGATTTCCTCTGGCTCTGTTCGCGGCCCCTGGGCGCTCACCCACCGAGCCCGCGGGCTCTGCTCTGTCCCGGGGCTGTGCGGGGCTCACCCAGCCCCAGCCCGGCTCTGGAGCTCCCTCTGCAAATCCCTGGGCGGGGGTGATGCCGGGGGCTCTCTGTGGGGCTGTATCAGCCGTATTTTCTTATCATTTCCTCTTCTCAGAGGAATAGGTTTTAATTGCTTTTTCATTTTTGGATTTGTATTGTTTGTTTTCTTTTCATTTTTTTTTCCCCCTAGTGTACCTTGAGGCGCAGCAGAAGGATGCTTTGGGGCGAAAGAGCACAAAGGTGCCTCGTTGCAGACTTCAAACGCACTCTGCCACGAGTAACTCCATATCAAATTCACATAAAATCGGTTGGCTGGAACACTTTTGATGTTCCTGAGTTCGGGTACAAGGCGCGCCCAGCAGGGATTACCTGCGGAGATCTGCTGCTCAGCCGGGTGTCGCTCTGGGCAAACGCTGCTGTTCCGCCGCGCTGCGCCCGGCCGGGAGCGGCCCCGTGTCCCCCTGACCCCGCAGGGACCGACGTGTGCCGGGGTCCCCGCGGCTCTGCTCGGGCACTCCCGGCCCTGCCCGGCCCTTCCCGGGGCTGCAGCTCTCCTGGGACACAACTCCCGCAGCCCCGCTGGGTGTGCCGCGGGACAGGAGCCCTCCGGGGTGAGCTGGAGGTGTCACACAGGTATCTGTGCTCTGCACCCTTTGCTTGTCGCTCTGTTGAAGTAAAGAGCAAGAGGTAAGTGCAATGGTTTTGCTCTTTCCGTCTTTTGAAAGGAGAATTGCAGCAATGTGGTTTTTTCATGATTTTTCTGGTGTTCTATGGGAACTGTGGGGTTCTGCTCCACTGACTGCTCCTGGACCTGCTGGGTTTGCTGCTGGTGGCAGGGCAAGAACCCTGAGTCAGATGTGGGACTGGGAATCCCTTCACTCTGAGAGCCTTTATGCCCATCCTTCATCTCTACCAGCCCGCACCGGGCACAGCTTCCCCCTAAAGCGTTCCCCAGCTCGGTGCACGCCCGCACAAAGCTGTGCCGGGCCCTGGGGCTCTCTGACCCTCAGAGAGTGTCAGCAGTGCCCCGGTGCCTCTGGGGCTGCCCCTGCAGCACGGAGCTGCCCTGGCACACAAACCACAGACGCAGCTGGCAGGAATTTGGGCTCCTGTGTCCTCAGTGTGGTGGGGCAGGTCCCCGTGGGTGCCCGTGAGGACACGAGCTGCGTGTGGCCCTGCTGGCTGGGGCTCCGCAGCGCCAGGGACAGCAGTCCCCCAGCTCGGAAGCTCAGCTGGCGTGTTGGAGCTGTCTCCGGGGAGATGGTGCTGTCCCCGAGGAGATGGTGGTGTCCCCAAGGAGATGGTGCTGTCCCCGAGGAGATGGTGCTGTCACCGGGGCGCTGGTGGTGTCCCCGGGGAGCTGGTGCTGTCCCCGAGGAGCGGGTGGTGTCCCCGCGGAGCTGGTGCTGTCCCCACCAGAGTGCCCCGGCCCCGGGCGCCGGGGGGGGATGTTTTCCACCCGGCTGCACCGCTCTTGCTCTATTACATGGTCTCTTGCCTCTCAGCCTGAGTTATTGCCTACATGCATGGGTAGAGCCTTCGGAAAAAAACTAAGCATATAATTAAGAGAGTCAGTGTATTTTACGGGGATAGCGACTAAAGGAAACAGCTTTTCACTTTA
>VYXD01008265.1:66168-78940 GCA_013397195.1 Hylia prasina | reverse complement strand
CCCCATGGTGCAGCGGGGTGTGCCCCGAGGACAGAGAAGTGTCCCCATGGTGCAGAGGGGTGTGCCCCGAGGACACAGGAGTGTCCCCATGGTGCAGCGGGGTGTGCAGCGCTGGGGACACTGCGGTGGCACCGCCCCACGCCGGGACAAGCAGGGCAAGGCAGGGAGGGCATCAGTTCACGCCTGGGGAGAACCAGGAATTCGTGCAGGAGCTCCGACACCATCCTCTGGTGTCCTTGGGCAGGGATGTCCCCGCTGGTCCTGCCGCAGCGCCGCTCTGCCCGTCCCGCTGGTACCTGTCCCTGCAGCGCCCGAGGGAATGTCACACCAGGGGACGGCTGGGATCCATAGCCTGGTGCTGGCCGCCTGCTCCTGCCAGCTGCGGTTGCAGAGCTGGAACAATTCCTGGGTCTCGAGTTGGTTTTTCAGAGCCTTGCACTGCTTTTCTCTCCTTCAGTACATTAACAAGTGCTGTGAGGTTGTCAGGCCTTCGGATTTGCCGTTAAACAAACAAATTGGCCAATTTAGCAATGAAGGAGGAGAAGGGACTTTCAGGCCCTCTTGTGAAAGCCACGTGGAAACAAGCAGCAGGGACTGGATTAAATAAAAAAATGGTTTATTTTTGAGTGGATTTGCTGACATTTATAAGCAATGGCAACAGCAGACACACAGACACACAGATAAATAAAGATAAGGTAAAATAAGGAGCTTGTTGAATATTTAGGTGGTTGTGCTCTGCAAATACCTAAAGAAGTGGCATATTAATGTATCTTACTTGTTTTCCAGTAAGTCATTAGTCGCTTAAGTGAAGTTGCTCATGCCATTTTTCCCTTTCATTAAATATTCATGTTTACTAATGGAAATTGTCTTGACAAATTGGTCAAACTGAGCAGCTTATGAATTTATGCCATAGACTAAAAAAAGTTGTTTTGAAACTCCAAGTAAGCTGAAGTAATTCTTAAAATCATTAACACTTCATTGATTTTATAATTAAAAAAATCCCTAGAATAAATAGAGCATCTTTTAAACATAGCATAGCTGTTTATCTCAATGCTTAGGATTAATATTTCACTTTTTCCCTGAAAATATCCACGACCTTCTTAAGATGCTTTTTATTGCCAAGCCTTAGGGGTCCAGCCCCTCCCCAGCAGCTCTGGCTGGGGCTGTGGCTGTCGCCGCCTTCAAGGGGCTCTTCATTTTCGGGGTGTGGCCCCCGGGTGCCAGGAGCTGCAGGTGATTGGGGTGCAGATTAATATTTCTGCAGCAGTGGCCTGGGCTGTGGGACGGGCCCTGGGGTGACAGCAGCCAGGGGAGAACCCGCCTGGGTGCCGGGGTGGGGTCACCGGGGGGCTGTGACCCCCCCAGGGTGACCCCCAGGTCCTGAGCCTCCCCGCTGCGTGAGGGGCAGGGAGGGAAAAGGGCAGAAGGAGCCAAAGTGGGGGTGTGGGACTGGCACAGAGCCCGCCTGCGATGGGCAGGGGCAAATGAGGGATCCTGCCCCAAAATGGCCCAAACTGACCCTTAATGACCCTTGGATAACAGCAGAGAGTCTACCTGGGGCTCGGGGGTCTCTGGGAGCCCCTGGGTGTGGGGGCAGCAATATCCCATGGGGAATGATTCACTGGGAATCCAACTGCCGGAGCTCAGGTGAAGCGAACACCCCCCGAGGCAGCGATAACGAGCACTAATTAATGCACCTCTATCTCCTCGGAGCGTGTGTGGCCACGGGCTCACGATAAAGCCAAACGGGGTAATTTTTCATGGAGACTAATTTAGCCCATTAGCCAATAGCCCATAACTGGTTTCACGGAGACTAATACTTCAATTCCCTGCCCCAGGCGCGGCTCCTGGGGTGTCTGGAGGAGAGGAAAGATCCTTTCAGCAGACAGCAAACTCTCTTCTTGCTCTGGTTTGATTTTCAGCCTCACCCCTTTGGTGCTGACTNGCAGGGCAGGGCAGGGCAGTGCCCGGGCTCCTGCTGGGATGAGGGGCCCAGCTCTGGCAGCAGCACCTGCTGGAGCTCTTCTTGCTTCGAGCCTGGGATGACAGAGGATTTATTTTCCAGTCCTGGAAACTCCTGGCCTTGCCCTGTGCCTTCAAAGCAGCTGGGGAGGCACAAGAGGTGGGAGGGCAGAACGTCTTTAACTCGAGCACCTTTTGTCACCTCGATATCAACCTATTTTCTCTTCTAATTAGTTTTTGTCTGCCTACAGATCATATCCCAACTTGGAGCAGCAGTGAAGATTTTATCTAGATTTTCTATTTTTCACTTAATGTTTTCCTTTCAAAAGAGGGAAATGGTTCCTGGGAAGAGACTGGATAATGAAACCAGAGATTCCACACCTCGGAGGAGCCCGTGGTAGGAACCTGCTGAGGTTGAAGTAGCTGGCTCCTTAAAGCTGGATGGTGTGACCCAGTCAGGGTGTTCATTGTCTGGGCTGCCCTGGTGAGGCTCTGCAATTTGGGGTGGCTTTGGTTACCCAGGTTAGGCACCTGCTCCCTCTGCTGACCCACAGAGGCCCTAAGGACGTCAGCCTGCTACTGAGGGGCCATTTCAGAGGTGGCTGAGGGCTTGCTTGGCATTGCCTGGCTAAAGTGCCTGTCCCTGCTGGTCCCCAGCCCTCCCTGGCTCCCTGTAACACCCAGCAGCCGGTGCCACTCGCTGTCCCAGCCCTCCTGGGGCTGCTCCCCTGCCTCAGGGCAGGCTGGACCCACGCCTGGTGCTCACACAGCTCACGTCCTGCCCCCTTGGATGCTCTGTCCTCGTGGCTACAAGAGCTAATCTATTTCAGCAGTGACAAGATCAACATTTAACTTGAAACCTTAAAAAAGAAGAAAAGGCACAAGAGTACAGGACAAAGAAAGGAGAACTTCTCCCTGGATTGAGACACTAAATGTCAGAGTTATGTAAGAATCTGGAGTGAATCATGACAAAAGTGATATGAAATGTCTCAAATGCCATCTGCTCTCGATGCAGCCGAGCCTTGAGACTGCAGTGAGGAGCTGGGGAGCAGGTCAGGGCAGTGGCTGAGGGGGGGCTGGGCACGGGGGGCTCAGCCCCGTGTCCTCCAGCCCAGAGGGACCGTGGGGCTGCCTCTGTGACAGGGGGGTGTGATCCTCCATGGGTTTTGTTTTGCGTTGCTCTCTCTGATTTCACTTGGAGTTTTATCTTTTAAGATGATAAAATATTCTTTTGTTTCCTAAGAGCAGTTGGCAACCTGAGCAGCCTGGTCTGGTGGAGGTGTCCCTGCCCAGGGCACGGATGAAGTTTAAGGCCCCTTCCAGCTCACACCATCCTGGCATTCTGTGGTGGTTAACAGTGGTTATAATTTGAGTAATGGAGCTGCCAGAAGGCCCCTGGTCCTTTCCTGATCCTGAGCTGTGCCTGAGGTGTGAGTGCTTTGCAGCCCCTGAGCAGCTCTGGTGTGACTGGCAGGTGCTGATGTGGGTCCCCCCTGGCAGCCCTGGCTGTCCCAGGCTGTTGTCCCCACCAAATGTCATCCCAGCCCAGGGCAGGAATGCTTCTGGCTGCAGGGAATGGATTTATGGCTGGGGAGGGGGCACGAGCTCCAGCACCCGCAGCAGCACACCCCTCCCCTGTGCTGAGGGATCATTATGTGCTGCTCTTTCAGCCAGCAGAACTTTCATGTCTTGCAAATTAAATTCCCGGGCAAAATAATTACATGGAAATGCTGCTGGGCTGTGATTCACAAGGGGCCAATTTTGTAGCCATTTGTTGGCATTTGAAAAGTCAAATTTCTTGCGCTGTAACATATGCAACATATAATTCAAAAACAGAACATGAAAGGTTCCCATCCAGTCAGCAGATGTAAATTTTGAGGAGAGCTGGACATCAGAGAAAAAATAACTGACTCAAGTTAAGCTGAGTGCACACTGATTTCAGCTGTGCTCGTGCCCCGAGTGTCGCTCCCGCAGTCCTGCACTCCACCCTGACAAATGTTTTCCTGGGTGTCTTTTCCAGCTGGAATCCTGCCTGTGCAGCTGGTCCAGGGGCTGGGGCTCCCTTGCCTGCCCTCCCCAGGGGTGCAGCAGGATGCTCCTGATGGTGAGGGACGATTTCACACGCGGGTTTGCACCCGGGGGGATCACAGCCAGCAGCAAGGCAGTGCCAGGAGCAGCAGTGCTGCTCTGTGGGGAACCCAAGCCCTGTCTCCCTTGCTGCTGGAAGCTTCACGGGTACAGGCTCAGTTTTCCAGGTGTCTGGATCCGTATTTTGAACAACTCCTTAGGAAAAACGATACCTTTCAGTGAAATCAGCTTGGCCTCTGTTCTTGTTGTTGTAGGAATTCCCAGAAAAGGCCAGTTGGTGCCCAGGCTGGATGTTATTTACAGTATCTCCACTCCGTGTGAAGGGAAGCTTTAGAGGTACACAGGGAACTGGCAAACATGCTTGTTGCTATTAACAATTTTGTGAGCACACGTGCTGTGTGTGATGTCCATGAATCAGTTTTCCCTGTGTCAGTACAGTGATTTCCCCGGGTGTGACCTGCAGAGCAGCAGTGGCACCCTGGAGCAGAGCTCTGTTCCTGAGCGTGGCCAGCTTGGCCTCGCTGTCCCCCCGAGGCTTTTGTTGAGTTTCCTCAGGAAACTCGGGGGTTTTGCTCCCACAAAACACAGGACAGGCTGGGATACTCCCTGATGGTGTTGTGGCAGTCACCCCTCTGGTTTTAGCAGCTGTTCCTGCCACTGGGACACGCAGGAGGAGCTTTGGTGGCAGCTGATGTGTGGGACCCCCCTGGCGAGGCTCCTGCCTGTGCTCCTGGTCTGGAGGATTCTCCAGGTGCCCCCGGGGATCACAGAAACCCCCCAGGCCCCACCCTGCTGCTGCTTTTGCTGTGTGTAAATGAACATTAGGGAGCTGTGCCTGTCTTTGCACCCAGCCTCTCACCTGATGCCATCTCCCCACGAAGTTTCTGTTAACAGGGACCCCTCTCTCGTTTTCTCCTGTGGTGCTCCTGCAGAAACAGTCGATCCAAATCCCCTTGTGTCCCTCTATGGCAGAGGACTAATGAGCAGTAATTGCTCCCTGGCCCTACAGGAAGCCAGCTTCAGGAGGGGCTGAGGATTATCCAGATGTATGTCCCTGGGAGGTTGTTATTGTGGGAAATTAATTAACTTAGAACTATTAGAAATAGAGAAGGAGAACTGAGGATTGGTATGGCAGAGACAGAACTATGTGTTTGTTAAAAAATGGTAAAGACTGAGTGAACAGCATAATTTTAAGTTAAAATTGCTTCTTCCTCCTTTGGGACTTTATTGTTCTGAATATAAAACTCTGTGCTGAAGTTTTTGAAGGCAAACAGCTTTATTCTCTTCTCCTCCTGACCAAGGTGTGTGTAGGGATGGGAGGAGACCCGTGTGCTCCCTCTGGGATGAGCAGAGCCCTCTCCCAGTCCCTCCCAGCAGGGGCTGTGACACAGGGGAGCCAGGCAGACCCCTCCACGTCCCCCCAAACATCTCCAGCTGGTTTCAGCTCTCTAAACTTGCAGAGCATTTAGGGTGCCAATGGAATTCCCCTCCACTGTGTTTGCCCAACTTCCTTTGCTCTCGTTTAACATGAATTCTGGCTGTGCTTTTATGTTGGGTGGGTTAGGACAGAGCATTTGGTTGTGGTGTTTGATAAGGAGCTCAGGGTGGGGCCCAGCCCAGCCCCCAGGACCCTCATTCCACCCTGCACGTTGGAAATGATCCGCATCCAGAGGGGGACAAGAGAAGGGGAGGGAAGGGGGATCCCTCCATGGTGTCCTGCTGGGAGCGTCTGGTTGGTGAATCCAGCCTGATTTTGTGGAGGCAATTTCCATTTCCTTGCTTTAAACTTCGAGGAGAAGGACTTGGGCAAAGGTAAAACGTGTCTGGACGGGGTGCTCAGGCCCCTGCTCTGAGAGCAGTTGTGCCAAGAAAATAACAAGCTTTGGGGCTGTTTGTTTCTGTAGGAGATTTAAGCAGCACGCTTAGGAGGGGTTTATCTTGGCAAGGGGGGAGATAGGGCCTGAAATGGATTTTCATGCTCAGAGCTTCCAAACACAAGCACTCTGCAGCTTTCTGTTTGTTTTGCAAATCCTTATCATCCCACAGTTATTGCTTGTGAAGTGGAGCAAAAAATGAAACCCAGTGAGGGCTGGATGGCAGGGCTCTGGTTTTTCTCCTGGCTTAGCTGTTGTGTTCTGGAAGAACACACGTGTGCCTCCAAAAGCCTCCCAAACAGGTATCTCCACAGAGTAATTAGTTTGCAGGCTGAGCTTTCTGGGAGCTCGGTGTGCTGCATTTCTGCTCAGCACGAGTTGTTTACAGACAGATTCTTTCTCGGGGTCTTCAGAATGATTTCATGTCTCAGTGTTTTATTTATGCAGTAACTGAATTGTCAGTGAATCCCAGGATGGTTTGGGTTGGAAGGGGCCCTAAAGCCCACCCAGTGCCACCCCGACACCTTCCCCTGTCCCAGGCTGCTCCAAGTCCCATCCAACCTGGCCTTGGGCACTGCCAGGGATCCAGGGGCAGCCACAGCTGCTCTGGGCACCCTGTGCCAGCCCTGCCCATCCTCACAGGGAAGGATTTCTTCCCCATGTCCCACCTAACCCTGCCTCTTCCTGCCTCAGTTTTTGATTTGCTTTGATTTTAAGGCAGAAGAGGAAGAAGCAGAATTCTGCTACTCATGAACACAGTTCTGCTGCTTCTGTCACAGCAGAGCTTCTCTGGTGGAGCTGAGCTGATGTGGGAGGGCAGGCTCGGGGGCAGCCTGGGGCTCCTGCTCCAAGGCTTTGCCAGAGCTGCCCTCTGCTGCAGGATGTTCTCGGGGTTGGGATGGTTGGGGAGGCCTTGAGCAGGCACTGGAGGACGGGTCTGAGTCAGGAGTGGGGCTGGGTGAGGGGATGGCAGTGGGGCAGGAGCAGCAGAGAGGTGACAAGCAGCAGCTTGTGCACAGGAGGGTTTCTTTCTCTCAGACGTGGGAAAGATGAAAAGTGCCCAGGGATGCAAGAGTGAGCAGAAGTGAGACTTCTCGAGCAGCAGCACTGTTCACACAAAGTGCCTCAGACAGAAAAGCTTCTCCACCGCCCCTTCTCCCCCTCCTCTGCCAGCACCAGGCAGTAAATTACCCTGCTCATCCTATCACTGGTTATTGAGTGGTTGGGTAAGATGGAGTCAAATTATTTGCATGTTCAAAAAGAGAAGATAAAACTAGACTGCAGCATATTTTATGGCTTTTATAAAATGTTGATGTATGTTGCTGGAGTAGATGGAAAGGCACCACCAGTGCTCGAGGGCAGAGCTCCTCTCTGGGAACCTGCTGCTGAATTAATGTGAGCAGAGGCAGTAGAAAGCTGGAATAGGCAGTAAAGTTGGAAAAAATAAATGTTTTATATTTATATTTGGACTACAGAGTAAGAAAGGCACCTGAAAAAATCTGATTCCAGCGAAGCCTTAAGGTTGTATATTTAGCATTTATAACTCAAATTTGGGCAGTTGCTCATTAGAAACCAGGAAAATGGAGTCTCAGGAAAATGGGAAGAGCAGGAAAAGGAAGAAAAATAAACAGTTCAAACAGTGTGGGGGTTTGAGTGTGCCTGTGGATTTTTAAGCTAAAGTTTTAAATGCGTTTTTCAAAGGAGAGGGTTCTGCTGTGGGACTCACACCTTCTTAGTCTTGTTGTCAGCTGTCAGCTGTAATTATTTCATGTGTCCATCTGCTCCAGGGCTGGTTTGTGTGGACTGGGCTGGCTGCTCCTGCAGGAGCACGTCAGCACTTCCAGCACAGCCACTCTGGAGCTCGGGTCTGTTCCAGTGAGGAAAGCCAGGCACGGGGAAAACAAACACCCCCATTTCCCGTGTGTGAGGCTCCCCAGATGATCTCCAGGTGAGGATGGAGTGCTTGGCTGTCCTCTCTGTGTTTGGGGTTCAGCGTCCTCTGCTGCCTGCAGCTGCTGGGGTCCGAGTGGGCAGCGGGACCTGCTGGGTCAGAGGGCAGCGAGGGCAGCGTGTCCTGGTGGCTCCCTGTCCTCCACCTGTGCCCAGGCTGGCCCGAGGGCACTGGCCTGGGAGCTGACCCACGGCTGCACACCAAGGGCTCCTGCAGGAGCTGCAGAGCTGGCACTGATCTGTGCTGTTATTTACACTCCTGTGAGATCGCCCTGCCCCTTCCATTAAAAACCTGCAATTGCCTCAACATGAACTCGACATGAACGTGAACTTGCCCTTGTTTTATTCATGGCTGATGTTTCTGGTTGAAACATCAAGCTTTACCTGGGTTTTGGGGCAGCAAATTCCCGTTTGCCTCGTGCCTGCCCTGGCCTGCAGCTGGTGCTCACGGTGATGTCAGCTGAGGGTGCTGGGCCCCAGCCTGGCAGGGCTGAGCCTGGAGCTGGTCTCTGTCTCAAAAGCTTCACTTCCAGGCCGGGGTCTGTAGCACTGCCCTGCTCTTGGGGGCACAGCCAGGGCCACCAAGGCCTTCAGAGGGATGGGGCACCTGTCCCAGAGGAAAGGGAAGTCAGACCTGGGATGGTTCAGCCTGGAGAAGGCTTTGGAGTGATCAGACTGTGGCTTTCCAATGCCTGAGGGGTACAGGAAAGGGACAGACCTTTTACAAGGGCCTGGAGTGCCAGGACACAGGGAATGGCTCCCAGTGCCAGAGGGCAGGGCTGGATGGGACACTGGGCAGGAATTGTTCCCTGGCAGGGTGGGCAGGGTGGCACAGGGTGCCCAGAGCAGCTGTGGCTGCCCCTGGATCCCTGGCAGTGCCCAGGCCAGGCTGGACACTGGGACTGGAGCAGCCTGGGATGGTGGGAGATGTCCCTGCCAGGACAGGGGTGGGATGAGCTGATCTTCAGCCCGAACCATTCCGTGGTTCTGTGACTCTTGTGTCACAGAGCCCCACATTCTCTGCTCCTGTGAACTGTAGCCTGAATGATCCCCAGTGACTCCCTCATGTGCCTCCTTCTCCTGCAGATCCCAGAGCAAATGTTTTGTACTTAATAAGATACCTACATTCAATAGTTGGTATGTCTGAATTTCACCATACTTCATCCATGGTAGACACCATGGAAAAACCTAATGTTATTTTCAGTTTTACTGTAAATTGTTTGAAATACCATACCAATAAATAAAGAGGATCTATAATTAATGCAACTATACATTAATATATTAAGATAATGTTAATTATAATTGTCATTATACAGGCACACACATGCAGCTGCTTGGTTATATATACAAATGGGTTGTATGATTATGTATACCTATATATTTGTGACAGCTGCAACGTGCTGGTTTCAGGTAGAAGAACTGGAATTTAAATGCTGGAGAAAATCTGCAAATACCTGAGGAACAGGAAGAGCTCAAAGTGCTTTGCAGGCTGAAAACACTTGAAGAGCCCATGGAGCTTCTCTTACCCGGGCACACACCGGAGCCACCCAACCAGCTCGGCAGGAATTGTTAAGAAAAGCATCTCTCGTTTTGTTTTCGGTTGTAAAGGAACGATCTGCCCATTTGCATATCCAAACTCCCCGGCGCTGCAGCGGGAGTGTGGCTGCTGCCGTGGGAGGCTGGTGTGAACTGCTGAGGATCTGCCACATCGCATTATGCATTTTTGTGTTGTTTTAGTGGATAAATTCCAGAGAAAGCAATCGGTAATTAGCTGCAATATGGCACACGGGGAGCAGTGAGGAGACACTAACTCGATGTGAAGGACTCATCTGTAGAACTTCCAGAACCACAGCCCAGTCGTCACCACCCACTGGAGGGAATCGTTGGCAGTGGATCAGGGTGTTATTTGCCAAAAAGGTTCCTTTGGAAGATAGAAATGAATTGGAAATGTGGGGATTCACTGTGATGCACCTGCCACAGGTAGGTAGCGAGGGGATGGCCTTGGGTTTGAATAGATGAAAAAAATTCCAAGCATATGTTAAACAATTCTCCACATGAATACGTCTCTAATTAGCTCACCACGTTTCTAATGAACCTGGCAGCTCCTCCCTTCATAAGTGACATCTTCATTTTGTTGCTTTCTGGAGGTGGAATGTCTGTGCTGGCTCAGAGGACTCGGCTCGGGGGTGGGAGGACGCCGAGGGACCAGCAGAGCAGCTGTGCACAGCCTGTGTGTCTGCACACGGCAGCCCCAGGTGAGGCACAGGTGCAGGAATGCAAACACGGATGGCCTAAAGCGTTTCTCAGTGTATCGAGATCACCCCACCCCTGCGGACTGAAATACACGTGTCGTTCCTGGGTAAGGGACTTTAAATCTCATTGCTGGAAACCGAAATATTCTCAGGGGTCAGTTCCTTGTCCCTGGCAGCTTCAGGAGCCGAGGTGAGCCCTGGGCGCTGGAGCAGGGCAGGGGCTGCATTGCTGCCCTGCAGTTCTGCCCTGCAATGCTGTCCTGCATTGCTGGTCTTGCAGTATTGCCCTGCAGAGCTGTCCCGCATTGCTGCCTCGCATTGCTGCCCCGCAGCGCTGCCCCGCATTGCTGCCATGCATGGCTGCCCTGCATGGCTGTCCCGGGCAGCGCCGTGCCTGTGCCCGCACCCCTCGGGCAGCCCGAGCAGTTCCCGTCCCGCCCCGGCGGCGATGGAACAGGCGGCCGGGCCGGGCAGAGGATGGCGGGGGCTCAGCCCGGGGGGCTCAGCCCGGGGGGCTCAGCCCGGGGGGCTCAGGCAGCTCTGCTGCCCTGGCCGCAGCCCCAGCTGCGGTTCCTCCTGCCGGGCACGGCCCCAGAACTGCGGGGCTCGGGGCGGGAGCCCCGGCCCTGGTGCCCCCCTGTGCCCGCGGCGCAGGAGCTGCCGGCGGGAATTACCCCGGCACCAGAGTGATTTGCCTCCCCAGCTCCTCCTGCCTCCATGACCTAGTTACCGGCTCAGCACATGCAGGAAGCCGCGGGAGAGAAAAACACATTTCTATTTGAATGAGAAAAGTTGATTACTATTTTAAGCCCCTTATCACGTAAAAGCATTTCAAGCTCAAACACCCCACTCATCTCTAACTGTGAGGTAACCAAAAAGGCTTCTCCCTCCTCATCCCGCAGTTTGACAGCCCCTGAGTTGCAAGCAATTAAATCCCTTTGCTTGTCTCCGGTGTACCTGCTGTAGTCGCTGTGTTCTCAGCCCCTGCTCAGGCCTCAAACACCAGCTGATCTTGTTCGGAGGAGGCTCTGTAGGTTGTCTTACCCAACTGCTGCAAGGTGAGTATTTCAGATGGAATAATTTATTCAGTGCCCTGCTTTGGGGCAGAGGCAGGGAAGGCCCGGTGCCAGTAAGGGGTGCAGATAAAATGCTTTTTTTCCTGTCCTTGAGGAGGAGGCTGCAGCCTTTCCCCTGAGTCCTCCCTGGGCAGGTTACGGATATGCCGGAGGTGCCAATCCTGGGCTTCAGAGGGTCGGGACCTGCACCTCTGGAGTGCCGGGATGTGGAGCAGGTGTGGCACTGCTGCGGGGCCCAGGTGCTGCCCTGAGCGTGTGGGGGCTCTGCTGCCTGTCTCTGAGGAGGGGCAGCAGCAGCTCTCAGGCTGCCCTGAGGGGTGCAGGGAAGGAGCTGAGATGAGGGATGGGATCCTTTGAGACAGAGGGACTCAATTTTACAGCTCTTGCTTAGGGAAAGCTCTCGGACCCTTGCTCCCAGAGGAGCAAAGCGGTTTGCAGTTGCTCCTGCTTCCCCCAGGGTGCTGCTGGGGATGTTTCTGGCTGAACGAACATGCTCTCCCCTCACTCTGTACAACCTCTGTGTGTGTTTGCTCTGCCCAGCAGCTGCACATCTGTTCCAGGGGCAGCGCTGCGTGCGGAGCCGAGGGCAGCAGCGATGTCCCCGTGCCCGCCACGGCAGAGGGAGGGCAGGACCCCCACCTGGACCAGGCACACGGAATTTCGGCACAGTGTCACTGGCAGGGATGGCCGGGGAGCTACAACACAGCCCACAAAACATGCCAGGGAAGGAAACGTTCCTTTCCCAGCGCTCCCACCCATTTGTTGGGGTAAAATCTCTCCCACCCCGCTCCATAAAAGCACTGGGTGCCCCTCACAGCTCTCCTGCGGAGGCTCTCCTGTGGGAGCAGCGTAAGGCAGGCAGCCCAGCCTGGGGAAAAGGGAAGCTCTGTGCATGTGCCAGCGTGTGACACGCTCAGCATGTGACAGCAGGAACAGCCGGGGCGCGTTTGGGGTTTCTGACGTGCTTTGAAAGCTGCGTGCAGATCCGAATCAGCCAGAGCAACGGGCACAGGTGCACGGTACTAATTCTATATTGCAATTTCATTCAGATAAATTACTCCTGTGAGTTCCTAATAAAAGCACATGTTGGCTTGTGTCAGAATTAGTGAACAATTCTGATAACAGGAGCAGCTATTTTTAGTTTGGTGTTATCCTAGTTCAGCCTCCCATCAAGTTGTATTAAATGTGGAAGATACAAATTGGATCCACGCTGGGCATTCATTTCCTTCAAAGCGTTCTGAAGCCACCTCCTCTGCTCGGCGGGTGGGTGGGATGAGGGGGTGGCTGGAACAGTCATTTGTCGGGGCTCAAGCAGCCCTTGTCACTCCGTGCTGGTGGCTGGTGCGGAGCTTTAACGGGGGGAGAGGAGCCCCAGGGGCAGAACAGAGCCCCGGGGGCAGGGCTGGAGCCCCCGGGGGCAGAGCAGAGCCCCCAGGGACAGAGCAGAGCCCCCGGGGACAGAACAGAGCCCCAGGGACAGGGCTGGAGCCCCCAGGGACAGGGCAGAGCCCCAGGGACAGAGCAGAGCCCCAGGGACAGAGCAGAGCCCCCAGGGACAGAGCAGAGCCCC
>VYXD01008265.1:37522-48644 GCA_013397195.1 Hylia prasina | reverse complement strand
TGCCTGGCCGGGGGCCGTGCCTGGCCGGGGGCCGTGCCTGTCCCGGGGCCGCGCCTGGCCCGGGGCCGTGCCTGGACCGGGGCTCACTCCTCGTTCCCGGGCCATCTGCAGGAGCAGGTCCCCATCCTGCTGCAGGGGAGGGGGTCACAGCCGTGCTCTGGGGAGCTTGGCCCTTGTCTGTTGGGAGCCCGCAGGAGCGGGTCCCGGGGTGCAGGAGGGGTCCCCGTGCCCGGGCTGGGCTCACCAGCCGCAGGGGGCTGGCCCTGCCCCGGGGAGCGGGGCCGGGGCACCGGAGCGGTGCCACTGTCACCATCGGTGCCACTGTCACCATCGGTGCCACTGTCACCATCGGCCTTGGCTCTGCGCCCCTGCCGGGGAGGGGCAGAACAGGCTGGAGCAGAGCCCGGGGACGGCTGCGGGGGGACCAGCTGCAGGGACGTGTTTTCCCATCTCCGTGCAGTCTGGGGATTGATGAGGAGTTTCAAAGGCACTTTTTTTTCCTGCTGAAGAGGCAATGGGAGTGAAGGTGGGGAGTGGTGACGACAGAAGGTGGGTGGTGAGTGCTCCTCACGGGTTTCCAGCAGAGCCAAACTCTCCCTGCGGCACCCCGCCCTGGGGCTGCAGTGCTGCATGGACAGCTGAGGCTGCTGCTGGGGAGGAGGAGTGATGGCTTGGCAGCGCTGCCTTCACGGCTGGGCCCCTTCATCTCGGAGGTCTTTTCCAGGCTCCAGTGGTTCTGGGATTCTCTGGCTGTGCCGTGCCCGGGCAGTGGGCTGGCAGCACCGGGGGCTGCCTTTCCCAAGCAGGAGCTTTCTCACACGGCGTGTGGGAGCTCAGCTCCCCCGAGGGCTGCTGCGGGGGGCTTTTGGGACTGGCAGCCTGTGAGAACAGGCTGCATCACACTCACAGATCAGAGCTGCCACGGGGCCCGGCAGGGTGGCAAATGCTCTGCAAAACACAGAGGAGCAAAGACAGAAGATGTGGAGGAAAAAAAGAACATTTACATTTTTTACTTGGAGGAGTAAAATAAACATGGGAACGTTTCCCAGGAGAAGAGCTTGTTGTGGTGTCGATGCAAAGCTGCAGTTGCTGCCTGTGAGGTATTTGCAGAAACATGTCAGTCTCCCTGCTGTGGATTGCTTGGGCACCCCAGACTCAGTTGTCCCAAACTGGCCAAGGGCTTAACCTTTTTCTAACCTTTTAACAAGAAAGATCAAACAGAGAAAAACAGGTTTCAGCTCCTTGATTATTCTTTTGCTGATGTCAAGCAAAAATGCAACATCCTTGAGTCTGCTGAGAAAGCAATGGGTGGTGTTTGCCCTGCAGCAGTGCAGCCACTCTGCTCTGCAGGAGCTCCTTCGGGTGCCTGAGTTGCCACGGCCCAATGGGCTGGGCAGCAGGGCCAGGGCACCTGATCCATCCTTCACAGGGCACTGATCCATCCCTCACAGGGGCACCTGATCCATCCCTCATGGGCTGGGCAGCAGGGCCAGGGCACCTGATCCATCCCTCACAGGGGCACTGATCCATCCCTCCTGGACTGGGCACCAGGGCACTGATCCATCCCTCATGGGCTGGGCACTTGGTCCATCCCTCACAGGGGGCACCTGCTCCATCCCTCACAGGGGCACCAGGAGCACCTGCTCCATCCCTCACAGGAGCACTGATCCATCCCTCATGGACTGGGCACCAGGGCACTGATCCATCCCTCACAGGGGCACCAGGAGCACCTGGTCCATCCCTCACAGGGGGCACCTGGTCCATCCCTCCAGGTGAGCTCCTGTGCTGAGGACTCAGCACTCAGTCCTGCCTCGCTCTGTCCTACTTTCAGCTTGTTGTGGCTGTAGTGCTTCAGTGCTTCAGTGCAGTTATTTAGTACAGGTAATTATGGCAATAATAACTTGGGAAAGGTTAAACTTGATGAACTGGGGGACGACTGTGGCTTTTGGCATTGACCTGATGAGCGAGGTGCGGATACTTATTGGTAGGAAACTTGCAGATTCCGTACATTTTAATCCAAAGCACATTTCTGTCTCTCACAGCAGCTCTTTGATTAGTGGTGTTCACCTCGGGGTCAGAACGTGGAGAGAAAACCATCAGTCAGAGGCTGAGCTCTGCTGGGGCTGGGTGTGAGCAGGCAGGGGGGCGATGAGGGGGGTGGGATCGAAGGCCACTCGGGGCTGCCCTTGTGTCACCCCATTTCCCGGGCAATGAGGAGGATCCCACAAAGTGCTGAGGCGCCACAGGCTGCTGAAGGTGCCCATTTGTTTGCTCTGTTCTGTGAGGTGCAGGCAGGGAGGAGCTGCTGGGTTTGATGTCCTTTGGGGCTGCTCTCCAAGCTGCTGGGACCGGCTGGGAAATGGGGCTCCCTGTGGGGTGGGAGCGGGAGGAGCAGGGACTGTCCCAGGGAGGGGTTGTGCTGTCCCTGCCCTTGGCTGCGCTCGCTGCTGACAGCGCTGGGGGTCTGATGGTCCCCAGGAGGGATGAAAGGTGTTAGCAGGAGCAAGGAAAACGCCCTGTGCCTTCCTGATCTCTGCCGTCAGGCACACGCCTGAGCAGGAGCTCCTGGAGCTGCATCCTGGGGCAGCCGTGCCAGCACAGACGTTTCCTGCGTGTCCTGCACTGCCCCCGGTTAAACTGCGACCTGCTCAAGTGCAGCTGGGCTGTACAGGAATGAGGATTTTATAACAATAAATGCCATCATTCCCTGGTCTGTTCTTGACCTGCCAATTCCCTGTGGAATTGAGATTAGTTCTTTCAACTCTGATTTGAAGAGCTGGGACAATAATTCTGACTTTAGGGGGATACTGTAAATTGTAATTAATTGCTATTTCCAAAGCATTTTTGCATCTTCAGAGGCCTCTGCCTTAAAAATATATATCCTTACTAATTTTTATTGCATAAGCACTGCAGAGAATAATACAAAATATTATTTATTGGTGCATTTTACTGTGGAAAATGTAAATTCACTTCCACATTTGCAATATTTTTCGTTTGTTTCCCTTAAACCTTCAGACAGATGTTTCTGGTTATAAAAGCTTAAATGACAGGAGATGGAAGCAGTGACAGGAGAAGGAAGCAGTGACAGGAGATGGAAGCAGTGACAGGAGATGATGGAAGCAGTGACAGGAGATGATGGAAGCAGTGACAGGAGATGATGGAAGCAGTGGCAGGAGGTGGGGCTGGCCCACCTGGGCTTCCTGCAGGCACAGATGGAAAGTGCCCAGCCCGAACCTGCACTGCTGCCAGGAGGGTCAAGTGTCTGAGATAAAGACTATGCTTTGGACAATTTTTATTGCCTTTGACATTCTCTGCTGCTCTATCAGTTCTCAGACACAAAAAACGTGCTCTGGCTCTCAAAATCTCTGGCTTGGAGCCTTTTCTATTTGCCAAAGGACTTGAGGTCCAACTGAAAGGAGATAAAATTAAATCATATTAATGCTGAGGGTTAAAACCAAAAGGAGGTTGTTTATCACCAGGGATGTTAAGGAAACCTTCAGGCCTGAGCAGATACCTGGCCAAAGCCCCGTTTGCTGGGCAGGTGTCTCCACATCCCTGTGCAGTGGGGCGTGAGCAAGTCCCACCCAAATCCCTGCCCCGAGGGCTGGGCCAGCCCCTGAGCTGAGTGTGCCCAGTGCCCCTGCCCGGGGCTGGGGCTTTGCTGAAATCTGCTTTGTGCTGCTCCTCCTTAGGCAGCGCAGGTCACCCTGTGCTTCGGGAGAAAGGAAAAGCTGCTCCAGGAGCTCTGCTCCAGCAGCTGTGCCCTGGGAGGCTGCAGAGCCACAGGGCTCTGGGCTGGAGACCAGAGGGGTGTGTGAGGCCAGGCTGATGGTCCAGCCCACAGCAGCTGACTCGGAAAATGGGCACTGGGGCACGTCACAGGGAGAGGATGAGGATAAAGTGGTTCTTGTTCAACTCCCACACCTCACGTCCACAGCGCTGCATCCATTGGCACAGCTCTGGCCAGGAGTTTTCCTACTTGTTTTCTGCACACACTCACACATGGTGTTTTTTCAAAGCATGAGCTCCAAAATAAATTACATTTCTTTTTGGTTTAGAGCTGCTGGAGTAATCTATTACTGTGTCCCTTATTCTTGTATTACACGAAGGACTCATTTTTTTCCTACTCACCTTTACTCTGCTATTCTTAATTTTACAAAGTTCATCAGTCCCTCCCCACTCAGAACACAAAATGATGATCTACAGCTCACATGGCTTTGGCATGTGATAAGCCATCAAATGTTAAAATAAGAAAACCATCCCCATAAGCTATAGCATCAAACAATCCCCAGCTGAAAAATGCTGGAGATTTGCACTGACTCCAGCTATTTTGGCCAAACAGCTCAGCCTCTGGGCAGATTTACACCTGCAATTACAGAAATAGATCTCCCCGTGTGCAGGTTTGGAGAAATGAAAAGCAGCCCTTGATGTCCCTGGCAGCCAGGCTGTGCCCGTGCCCAGGGCAGGGCTGGCAGTGCCCGTCCTGGGCGTCCTCTGCCACAGACACGGAGGAAATGAGCAGCACGAACTGTGATTAGTGTGGAACAACTAATTGGAGCAAACCTCTGGAGACAGAGGTAGGGATTAGAGATAGGAGAAGCACAAAGCTTTCTGTTTGTTCTTTTTAAATGAAAGGCTCCCGGTGATGAAATTCCCCCTATTGGTATTCCAGGTGGGGACTTTCCTCTGCCTGTTGTTCACAGACATTTTAAAGGGTGACCTTTCCAGTCACTTGATGATGTGCCACATACCCAAACATCAGCTGTTTCTTCTGATGAGACGCTGGTTCTGCCCTGCCCTGCCCCTTGGGAAGGGGCTGCCGGAGCCTGCTGCAGGCAGCCAGCTGTTCCTGCCCCGGGCAGCACAGCTGGGCTGGGCACGCTGCAGCCTTTGGAGCCGCCACTTCCCGGGAAAAGGGAGCGACATGGAAAGGTTTTCTCTGACAATGGAGGTTATGGACACCTGAGTGTGTGTTTGTCTTTTCAGATTGGATTCGGAGAGCTGGGAAACCGCCTGGCTGCCTGCTGGAGACTGAGATTGAACTGTTTTCCTTTGGTGCAAGCCCAAAGACTTGCAGTGTTTGGCAGGGCGAGGAGGCACAGGCTGACAAGGGTTTATTGCTTGGGGGAGAGGGTGCTTGAGCCCGTGGGGGGAGACCTGTGCTCCCGTCCCTCGTGCCAGCTGGGCCAGGGCTGGGTTCTCTGAGTCTCCTCAGTCTGACCAAGGCTTTCATCCAGCAGCTGGAAAAAAATTCCAGTTGTAAATGTAGTTGAAAGAGTTGTATTCTGACAAGTGTTTCCACTCTAACAGATCAGCTTTTGAGGCAGAATAAAGGCTCTGCAGTGTCTCTGCTGGTGCTGCCCCGAGCTCCCCAGAGCAGGGGCTGGGGTCCCACAGTCCCCAGAGCCAGCTCTGGTCCCTGGCTCCAGCCCCTCAGCCCCTGCCCAGGTGTCTGCAGGTGGCCCCAGGTCTGCTGGGGGACGAACCAATAAATCAACAAAACTGTTTAGCTGTGAGCTATCTGTATTTTTCCTATTTCTTTTTTTAAAATAACCATGATAGTGTAAGCTCCAGCTAGCAGCACACATGAGCAGCAGTCCCCTTTGGAAGCTGGTGTTTTGAAGTGCAATAAAAATAAAAACAAATACCCTGAAAATGCCCAGGTTCAGTGCATTCTGGCCAGTCTCCTGAGCAAGGAGAGCTGGTTGCTTCTTAATTATAGATGAGGAGAGAAACAGATTTTTCAGCCCACTGGAGTTTTGAGCATCCCGGTGCTGGAATGCAGAAGCAGTTTTGGAGGGCTGTGGTTCAGCAGGTCCTGGCTCTGGGGGTCCAGTGGCAGCTCCAGGCCCTGTTTTGAGGCAGAAGAGCTGCAGGCTCCTGCTTTGGATGCAGCACTTTGACTCGTGTTTCCACGCCAGGGCTGGTCCCAGGGATATCCTGTCGTGGGGCTGCTGCAGGTCCATGAACTCACCTCCCGTGCACTGGAAATGCAGGGGGTTCTCCCCAGCCTGCACCAAATGCAGCTTGACAGGAAAAGGAATGTGTTTCAGGGTCTGGGCAGTTGTACCCTGAATCACAGCCTGAGCCAAATGAGGAGTGCAGACATCCCCTGATACCCACTGACAGTGCTGGTCACTCCCAGCTCTGGCTGTGAGGAACATTTGGGGATTGCTGAAGCACTTCAGCTTCAGAGAATAAAGCGTTTCAGCCTCCCTGATCATAGAGAACATCTCTAGTTACCAACCAGAGAAATATTCTTCAAACAAAAGCGTGTGCTTACTCAGAGGGAAGAAGCTCGGGTGGTGGGAGAGTAAGAGCTATTCTTTACTTTTTTTTTTTCCTGAAAAATAAAACAGCCCATTTGTACATTGATTTATCAAGCTTATCCCAACTGTCTTCCAGCCAGGATTCACAATCCTGGCTTTCTGTTTCTCTACATGCTCCAGCACACAGATATGGCTTTCAGAGTGGAAATCAATACATCTGCAGGACGCCTCTGGTGCTAGCAGGGTCCACGGCTTCTTTGATTAAGCTCTACTAAAGCATAATTATCTGGAACGCCTTGCCATTTCCTTGGCACTGCTCACACAGCTTTCCAACCAGGAAGCATTTTATCAGGGCATCAGAGCCCCACACTGCACATGCTGGAGAGAGAAAATGGCCATCCCCGGGCCCAGGAAACGTCCCTGTCACACCCAGCTCAGCCCGGGGAGAGCAGCCCTGTGTTTGAGCCTGCCCTGGCTCTGGGGCAGGATTCTGCCAGACACAGGCAGAGCTCTGGGCTCTGCTGCTGCTGGGCAGCCCGGGGTGCTGGCAGGGCCCAACACCCCAGCCTCTGCTCAGGAAGGGCTGGATCTGCTGGGACCTGCAGGGGCAGCTGCCCCGGCCTCTGCTGGGGACACCGTGGTGCTGTGCTGGGCTCAGCACCCCCTCCCTGGCACCCTGGCACCCCCGGCCTGCCCTGCTGCAGTCCCTGCCCTGCTGCAGTCACTGCCCTGCTGCAGTCGCTGCCCTGCTGCAGTCGCTGCCCTGCTGCAGTCACTGCCTTGCTGCAGTCGCTGCCCTGCTGCAGTCGCTGCCCTGCTGCAGTCGCTGCCCTGCTCTCTGCCATGCCCTCGTTATGGTCACAGTGACCAGTGCCAGCGTGGCGTTATCCCCTGGCAGTCGGGGCCCAGGCGTGCTCCAGCAGGAGCAGAAGGAGAACTGTCACGTTAACGTTTCAGCTGAGTCCAGCCTCCCCCTTTTCCCTGCTCTCAAGGCTGTGTGTAAAATCCTCCTCCTCCCCCTGTGCTGCTGCACGAGGTTTCTGTGCTGTGCAAACCTCCTGGCAGGCTCCAGGGGCACGGCAAAGCCCCGGGCTGAGGCTGAGGGGGGGTGGCTGCCCGGCCACCTCGGTCCTGCGGGGCTGGGCCACCTCACCACGGGATTTTGGAAGGTCTCTGTCTCTGCAGGGTGGGCGAGGCTGGCCAGGTGCCAACAGCCACGTTCCAGCCCCTCCCCTCCTGTCTGGGTGACAGGTAGGGTCAGAGCTCCAGATGTGACTTGCTCTGTGACAAGGGGACAGGCTGAGCAGGGGACACAGGAGGGAAAATTCCCACCCACACAAACTCCTGTGGCTGCAGAGCACAGCCAGCTCTGTGGATCCTGCTGGACACCACAGGCGCCCAGGTGCGAGGGCACCTGTGTCCTCTGCTCTCAGACGTGCTGAGGAAAGGCTGAGAGCCACCCCAAGGCCCAGCCCAGCAGAGGTGCCCCGTGCCTGGGCTCACGCAGGGCTCACCCTGGGCAGCTGCTCCCCGGGGTGGCACCAGCCCCACGCTGTCCCCTCCCGGAGCTGGTGCTCCAGAGAACAGCGTTTTCTCTCCCACAGAGCTCCTTGGCCTGTGTCTCGTGGGTGGGCACCCCGACACTGAGGGCCACCTGAGGAATGCCAGAGGGTCCTGGTGTTCCTCGTCTCACCTGGGAGAAAGGGAACAACTCCCTGCCAGCGCCTCCCCAAGGGCTGGGATGGGAGGCCCTGAGAGCCAAGCTCCAAACTGCTGCTTCCAAGCAAGGAGGACGTTCTGAGGTTCCCCCGTATCGCCACATAAAGAGGAAAAGAAAAGATCTTGTTCCTTGGCCCAGCCATCAGCCAGCCCAGGTCTGGTGCAGATAATCTGAGGCTGCTGAGCAGAGGATGAGGATCAGCACCCAGCAGGACCTGTGCTTCCCCAGCCCCAGGAACACGCTCTGACCCACATTCCTGCTCCCTCCGGGGAGTCTGCAGTGGTTTTCTCAGGTTTTTGGGAAATCATCTTGCTCCACTTTCATTCTGTGAGGCTTTAAAGCAATTCTGCTCTATAGCTCAGTTCATCCACTGCAGCTTCTGCAGTCTGGGCTGCCCGAATGTGATTTATGAGAAATCTTAATGGTGAGCCACTCCAGCCTGCTTGGGGTTTAAGCTTCACTGAAAAGGGATACAAACAACTCTATAACAGCAAAATGAACTAAGGGTACTGCGGCTGTACCTCACTGCACAACGTGCACAGGGACTTCTGTCCTGCTGAGGTTCACTCATTTCTTGTGGACACTCACTGTGTGAGGCATCAAAGCCCTGAGTGTCCTGGGGAGAGAGGGGCCCGCAGCCAAAGGCAAAACTCAGGGATCGCCCTGGGATGCTGGAAGAGAATTTGCAGTGCTGATTTTGCCTGTGTGGGTTTTTTCCAGATGACCAGCAGCAGAAGAAATAATCACTAATTAATGTATAATGGAAAAGGGGATACCCAGGACCTGATTTTTGCAACTTGCAATATGCTGATGGTGAGATGCTGACAACAGCTCGTGGAATTTGAGGTTTACTTGAGCTACTTCTTCTTCTTTCTGGTCACACAGGCAATTACAGAAGGACAGTTTGGCTGAGGCAGCTTTGTTGTGACCCGGGGCCGAGCACAGCCTCCTGTGGTGGATTAAACACTCCAGCTGTTTTCCTGCCCAGGCCCATCTGTGTTGCACCTTCCTCTTGTCCCTGCAGCTGCAGAGGGCAGAGGCAGGCAGGAGACTCAGGGAGTGCATCCCAGCCCCTCCACTGCAGCCTTGCCTGTTTGCAAACATTGCCCAGGGGTGAGGGCTGGTTTCTAAAGCTCCTCACCAGGGCTTGGGAAGTTCTAAAGCTCCTCACTGCAGGGCTTGGGAAGCCGCTTTCTGTGTAGCAGGAGCTGGGTTTGGATGTGAATGCTGGGACTGTCCCTAGGTCAGGCTGTTTCCGAGCCCTCTGCTGTGAACAGCAGCAGCCAGGGGCTGCTGGGGGTCTGTGGTGGGCACATTCTCCTGCTGCAGCTCTGCCCTGCCCCTCCCTGCCAGCAGCCTGCTCCTGCTGTTCCCTCAGGAACTCTCCTCTCCAGGAGAGCCCAAGCCCGCTGAGGCTGCTCCTCCTTTCTCCAGTGCCTTTTAGGAGCTGTTTCTGCCTCTTCCCTTGGCCGCAGTCCTCTGCCAAGCATCATTTTAGGGAACATTAGGTTGTGTTTGGGATATTCAGTGCTTTAGCAGTTTCCTTGACCTTTTTCTCTTGGGTGAGTGTTATGCAGGGATGAATTGCCTCCCCTTTTCACGATTTCTCTATCTGTAAACACAGTAAATGGCAACAAACTCTGGTAATTCTTGTTAAAACCCTTGGAGCCCTGAAGTGAACCCCCAGACAACAGATTGAAAAGGCAACAATTAGGGGAGAAGAGAGAGGGACAAAAGGGATGTAAACAAGTCCCTGCTGCAAAAGCCCCAGCAGCCAGTGAAAGCATCACAGGAGCAGGAGTCCAAGAGGCTGGAGGTTTTTGGATGTTTTTGAAACATAAGCTTAATAAATATTAAAAATCATCTTTAGCCACATGCTAGGTTTCTCCACTCTCAGTTATTTTTTGACATTGGATCTTGGCCCAGATCCTTCATTCGAAGCAAGACAAACTCTCCTAATCCTTGTTTATATCTTGGGAGAGACAGCACTTTTTGGTGGTTATAATTGTGAGCAATTATTGGTTTGGTCTGTGTGCTTTCAAATACTGCTCTTTGCTCCTTACAGGCAGCCAGGGATGACTACAGCTCACAGCAACGAATTCCAACGTCTTTCCATTTGCCAGTGGTTAACTTTCCCATGGCCAAGTAAAAATCTTTGAAGGAGAAGCAAGAAGTGTTTTACAGTTCATGGGCTCTGACCACTAGGCCAGACCTGGACAAGGAAGGGACAGAACCTGGTGTATAATGGCAAAAATGTGTTCTTTTTCAGAGGTAAAATCCTGTGCTCCTGAAGATGCTGGAAGTCTGTTTTTGCCACTCGTTTTGGGAGAGGCTTTGAGCAGTTAAATGTCTCCTGTGGGCAGTTCCCAGAGGGTAGGAGGCCAGCAGTGCCACAGTGTCACTCGTGGTTCTGGGCACAGGCTCTGTCCAGCCAGCCTTTCCTTGGGAGGCTGGAGGCACTGGGCGTCCTGGTGGGCACCAGGCTGGGCACGAGCCCGCGGGGCCAAGGGCTGGTGAACCAGTTTGTTGTGCCATCCAGCTGGGAGCAGAGGAAGAGCTGAGTCCAGTGGAAATCCTTTCATGCAAGGACTGTGCTTTTGTATTGATTTTGTAAAGCACCAGTTAATATAGGAATAATAGCTGGGTGTTTATTCTTAAAAGGGCCAGACTGTTCTGCCAGGAAAACTAGGATTCGTAACAGCCTTGAGATATTTTTCTCGTTTTGTTCACAATATAAATGATACTTGAATTAATATTCATGTTGGAACAAAATCTGAGGGGGCCTTGGTAGTAAACCAGTAAACAATGCGAGGAAAAATGGCTTTTTGTGGTTGCATAAAGATGCAAAATGACAGGGGGATTTGGAGCTTGTTTTCTTCTGTCACATCTCCCAAGAAACCAGAGCAAGCGTTCTGCTCCCGTGTTTTGTTTTGCCTTTGCCCAGGGACATTGGTTATCCTCCCGCAGCCAGGGGGTGACAGAGCTGCCCGTCCCCAGGTGGAACAGGGGACACGAGGAACCCACCCAGGGACAGCCAGGGCGCAGCGAGCCCGGCTGGGGTCAGCTGTGCCAGAGCCCTGTGGGCTGACAGAAGGGGGCTGTGCTGCTGGAGGAGTGGGATAACCCACCGGGA
>VYXD01008265.1:16230-29499 GCA_013397195.1 Hylia prasina | reverse complement strand
CTGTCACCTCCCTGCAGTGGCCCCTGTCACCTCCCTGGGGTGCAGCTGTCCCTGGCGCTGCCCGGCCAGGGAGGCTGTGGGGCCGGGTGGGCACGGGGGGCTGGCAGTGCCAGTGACACCACCTGTCCTTCACCTGCACACAGCAGGAGGGGCTCGCTCTGTGCACACAGATCACCTGGGGAGGCACTGCAGAAATGGAGCAGAACACAGAATGGCTGAGGAGTCCTGGCGAGGCCTGGGCCCGGCTCTGTTTGCTGAGGCCGCGGAGAGCGGCGTCACTGTGGGAGTGTGTGGGCTGGCCTTGTCCGTCCTCGTGTCATGGAGAGCCTGGGCTGGCCTTGCACANCCCATCCTCGTGTCATGGAGGGTTTGGGGAAGGTCTGTGCTGGCCTTGTCCATCCTCGTGTCACAGAATGTCTGGGGAANNNNGGTCTGTGCTGGCCTTGCCCATCCTCGTGTCATGGAGGGTCTGTGCTGGCCTTGCCCATCCTCGTGTCATGGAGGGTCTGTGCTGGCCTTGCCCATCCTCGTGTCATGGAAGGTCTGTGCTGGCCTTGCCCATCCTCGTGTCATGCCCTGTGTGGGAGCAGAGCCCGGCTCCCCCTGCTCCTGTCACGGGGCATCAGCAGGGATTTCCATGAGCTCCTTGTGCTGCTGCGGTACAAGCAGAGTGTCAGTGCAATCAAACAGTCACCATGGCCCTGCTTAATCAGAGTGTACAGTTTATTTTTTTACATGGTAAATTTGCTATGATCTAGGTCAGCGCTTGCGACACCAAATTCCCCTTCCAGAGCTGTTTGTTAAGCTTTAAAACCCCCACAAAATCCCAACTTAAAAGGGCTTTCAGACTTCCAGCTTGTAGAGTGGCCCTTGCTGGGCTTTGGCACTCAGCCGTCCAGGGGAAAAGTTTGGATTCCTTTTTCTGGCTTACACTGACTGTCCTTTGCTTTGCCAAGCTCAGAGTACCAGATTTGCTTTTCCCCCCATAATTTCATTAATCATGAACAAGCTTTTGTTGCAAATAAGAGAGATGTGAGGAGAGCTGTGGTCAATAAGCACAGGCCAAAGGAGTAACTAGGAATATTGATTGGGAATGAAGGCCTGATGTAATAAACTGCTGCCTGGAAGGAAAGCTAAATGTGCACAGAGGGCCTGGGTTGCTCTTCCCACAGGCTTTCAGAATGAAATAGGAAATTTTTTGGTTTGTTTTGGGTTTGTTTTTTTTTTTTTTTTTTGGAATTGAATCACTTTGTGGCAATAAAATACCAAATTTTGTCATTGCAATGCTCATGCTCCAAAAGTAGGACTTGGCATTTTTTTCCTCCCTCAGACTTGGTTCAGAGCACTAGCCTGGTGTGCTCGTGTGCTGCCGTTTGTCCTCGCCTACTTTCATCCTAATCTGATGTGTCACCATAAAAATGGGGTGACTGAGCAGCTTCAGTTCTTGGCAACCTGGATTTAATGGAGTTGGTGGGGAAAGCAAGCAGTAAAATTTGTTTCCTTCAGCAAGACTTGGCGTGGCCCCCGGTTTGTCAGGTTGGATTCCTTGGTGCCGTGTCACATTAGGGCACACCGTGGGACACTGGGGCAGGGCTGAGCTGTGGCTGCAGGACGCTGGAGCTGCAGAGCCCAGGGCAGTGCTGCCCGAATTCCCGGCGTGGGGAGCTCCTCTGCCCACACTGCTGCTCTTGCTGGTGGCTGGAAATGCTCCCGTGGGCTCCTCTGCCCCAGGCTCAGCTCCCTGCAAGGGCCCTGAGGGACTGTGGCAGCTGGGCTGGGTTAGTCCGGGCAAGACTCAGAGGGGATCCCATCAATCCATACAAACGTCTCCAAGGGCTGGCAGAGGGTGGTGCCAGACCCTGTTCAGTGGTGCCAGAGACACGACAGAGAGCAATAAACTCAAACACCACGAGTTCCACCTCAACACGAACAAGAACTTCCTTCCATGGAGGGTGGCAGGAGCTGGAGCAGCTGCCCAGGGAGGGGCTGGAGCTGTGCTGTGGGGCAGTAACAGCTCCTGCAGTCAGCAGGGCTGTCCCCACACCCACACCCCGTCCTGGAACAGCTCATGGCCACTACCCATGGGATGGTCACTTACCATTGTTATTATTCAATTTTCTGTCTATTTGAGCAATGTTTCCAAAAAGGTGTTGGGACGGTGAGCCACCATCTCAAATTCTTATGGCTTCTCTATTTTTCTGCAAAATCATACAGCACCATTTTTACTAATGAGTGTTATGAGTAATTAAAAGTAAATTGCAGCTCTCAAAAGAGGCAAGCAGAGCAGAGGGAGTGAGCCTGTCTCCTTGCTTCCCTGGCACGGAAGTGCCAGAGCTTCACTGTCCATCTCACTGCTCTTGTACAGGGAAAGGGTTTAAGGTTGCAAAGGCTGAGGAGCAGTTTCAGGAGCCATCAGAGTCAGGGTGCTGGGGGCCTCCATTACTGTTGTGTTCTCAGGGCTGATCTATTATTGCAGCCTCTTGCACTTTGTGCCAACCAATTAAAATGAATAAGTGTACTCTGATCTAATAGCCAAGTCACTTTTTGGCACACAATCATTCATCATAAATGCACATAAAACTAGAATTCAATTAATCAGCTCATACAAAGAGCCTGTCTCATGCTATTTTTTCCTAATACATTTTTTTTTCTTTGGATAAAAATGTTATTGTCAGTGCAAAATATCAAACCAGAGCCACATAACAAATAACTATGGATTTGTAATTAAGCCCAATAAAGCCTAAGATGGAGTATAAAAGGCAGAGAGCTAAAATCCAATTAAAACTTATTATGAGAAATACAATGCCAAGATATTTTTCAGGTGGAGAGCAGCATATTCTGGTCTGTAAGAGAAGGCTGCTATTGGATTTGATAATGAACCCCGAGGTCTGGTTCCCTGAGCGTGGAGCAAACAGCAGATGCAAGAGGAGCCAGGGCCAGAGGAGGGAGCTGGAAGGGGCCCTGGCCGTGGTGTGCTGCTGCAGCCAGAGCCTGCTCCGGCTCCTGCAGGACTCGGGAGGAACCAGGGATTCGTCCTGGGCTGGGGCTGGTCCCGCTCTGTGCTCGGGTGAGGAGAGAGGCTCATTGCCCCGGAGCGTGGGTGCAGGACACCCAGACAGCCACAGGGCTGGGCTGGCAGGAGACACCGGCAGGGACAGGGACAGGGACAGGGACAGGGACAGGGACAGGGACAAGGACAAGGACAAGGACAGGGACAGGGACAGGGACAGGGACAAGGACAAGGACACGGACAGGGACAAGGACAAGGACAAGGACAAGGACAGGGACAAGGACAAGGACAAGGACAAGGTGGCAGCTCCCCCAGCCCTGGCTGCCAGCATCCTTCATCCTCCTGCTGTGCCTCGGGCCTGGGGCTGGGAAGGGATCGGCACCATCGCTGCCACCTCTGGGAAAGGAGGAAAAGAAAACCCTCCAGCCTTGTCTGTGACTGACTTCACACACTGGCCTGACTAATCCTTATTTCTCAAACAGAAATGGTTACAAATATAAATGGGTTGGTGAGGTAATTTTTCTTTCACTTTTTTCCCAGTCAGAAAGCTTCTTAGACGTGGAACATAAATGTGTGAAGTAAGTCTAGTCTGAAAACAACTGGACTTTGTGCTTAAAATGAAAAAAAGATAGATTTCTCTTCCAGAATTCTCATTGTTCCGAAATAACTATAATTATTCCCTTTTTCTTTTTTATTATTGAGTTCTTCCATTGCGTAACACATAATTCCCTTAACTAGCAGAATATTCCTGGCCTTGCATTTTATTCTGACCCTACCCTTTTTTGAAAATATGATTATAGGTACAATTCCCATGTGCCTATTTTATGTCTTTGTAGTATTAATGGTCCATCGAATAATACCCAACTGCATTGTTTATCCCTTTTAGTTTTGCTAAGGGCTGTCACTGCTTTTGCAGCTCGGTGTTTCTTTCTCTCTGTGGCTCTCGTGGGGATCAGCCTGGGCAAGGCTGAGGATGGGGAACGAGACAGAGCTGGGAGCCAACGTCTTCCCTCCCTGTGGTTCATGATTGTCCCACCACTTCCACACCTGGGCATCCTCCCTTTCCTTGGCTGTATATTCCAACTCCCACGACAACCCACGTCCCAGCCCCCAGGAGCCCTCCAGGACCAGGCACAGCAGCTCCTCCAGCCTGGGAGCCCTGAGGACCCTGGGGGATGCAACCAACCTGCCCCTTGCTTTCCTCCAAGGGTGGAAACCCAGAGCAGGGGGAGTGTCCCCCAACACTGCTGCCCCCCCAAAATGTTGCTGTGAAGCCTGGGGAAAGCTGGGGTGTTTCACAGAGGAAAAGATCCCTCGTTTTCAGCAAACTGACTTTCAGAGGTGTCCAAGACATTGTGGGCAAACTTTGTCAGGCAAACAGGTGGGAGCCCAGAAGGTGCTGTTCATGTTTGTGGCTGGGAGCAGCTGGGAGCAGCTGGGAGCAGGGCACAGGATCGGGCACGGGGCAGGCAAACCTGGCCCTTCGGCTCAGTTCCTGCACTCTCAGCTCCAGGGGCTGCTGCCAGCCTGGCTCAGGCATGGCTTGAACAGGACGTGCTGCTGCTCTTGCCCTCACCACTCTCCTGCCTGTCCTGAGCATCCAGCAGCCCCTCAGGCAGAAAACCCCGACTTGGGCACTTCAGGGGGAGCTGTGTGAGGCAAAAGGCATTCATGGGTTAAATACTGAAATCTTTGCAGCCAAAACTGGAGAGATTTTTTCAAAACCGCTCTTCTGTGCCTCTGAGTGTCTGAAGTGGTTCTGGGCTCCTGGGGAGGTGCAGCTGCTCCCGGTGCGACCCCGGAGCAAACATGAAAGAATGAACAGTCACGGACACACGGGCTGTTCCAGCTGGCTCCAGCTACGAGCACCTCTCAGGAAATCCTTCATTAGAATTCACTTATAACACAATCTCTCCTTCTTCTTCAGCTTTTATTAACAACACCTGTAGCAAAGCAATAGAGGAATGAGGTGACTCTTCTCACCAGATGAAGGGTAAGGGACAAAAGGTACCTGAAATCAGAGAGGGAACAAGATCCCAGTTTGTGTGGCTGAATAGGAGATGGGAAGAAGACACCCTCTTTGAGTAATTTGGTATTTTTTGTATTGAAACAAAATACTGAGCAGTCAGCCTAGGAACTGTCAAACACGGTTATTTAGCATAAGAGGTAAATAACAAGTATTAAAGTTGTCTGGTGGAGACAGCAGCAAGCAGTAACTCTTGGGTAGAGACTGAATCCCAGCGTTCAGCTATTTGTGCCTTGCAGCCACATCCACCCCAAAATGTCTTCTGCCATCTATTAATTCACTTGCCCCACCTCTCCTGTCTCTGAATTCTGACCCTCATTTAGCAGCTCTAACCTCAGCCCGTTGCCCTGGTAGTTAATAACGTCCCTGTGCAGATGCTGGTGACGTGTGATCCATCCTGGCTCCGCGGGCTCTTCGTTAACAATTAACGGCATTAACAACCCTCGATATGGTGTCAGCAGCTCGCTCATCACTGTGGGGCTGTGAGGGGCTGTAATTGGAACCATCTGTTTGAAGGTTTCTGTTCTCTCCAGCTTGGTGGTGGAGCTGTCGTCTCCTGCTCTTGCTCAAGCAGAGCTCATGGAGGAGAATTCCTTCCCAAAGTCCCATCCAGCCCTGTCCTCTGGCAGTGGGAAGCCATTCCCTGTGTCCTGTCCCTCCAGGCCCTTGTCCAAAGTCACTCTGCATCTCTTTTGGAGACCCTTTGCACACTGGAAGGGGCTCTGAGGTCTCTCTGGAGCCTCCTGTTTCCCACGGGAACACCCCAGCTGTGCAGCCTGGCTCCATGGGATGAGTGTTTGGTGTTCAGCAGTGACTCCATGGGGCTGAATCCTGGTGACTCCTGTGCTGGGAAGTGTGGGGTGTCCCCAGCCAGGCCAAGGAGGTGACAGGCAGGTGCCTGTCTGAGGGGTTGTTATGACCATGCAGGTGACTCTTCCTTCAGTCGGTTGCACCACTGGAAACAGAAGTTGGCTTAGATGGAATCCTTTTCTCAGGTCTCTGGGGGGTGGAGGGAAGCACTCTCCTCCCTCCTCACCGGCTCCAAAGGCTTTCTCAGGGGAGCCCAGAGCTGCTCACGGGGTGCCCGAGGGTGGGGAATGACTGCTGGGGGACGCTGGTGGCCTTGGCTTTGGGCAGGACACCCGGGGGATCTCTGCCCTCCCTTGGGAGAATCCCTGTGGCTCCAGCCCAGGCAGCTCCCAGAGCAGCCCTAACCCTGCACCACTGTGCATGTGAGCTGCTTCTGGAATTAGCTGCACATGTTTATATTAACATGCAAATAAAACAGCTTCAAATAAACCAAAATATGAAAATGTCTCTTCATTAGGCTCGGGTTTATGGCATAATTGATTTGGGGGGTGCAAGGCTCTGATTAGCTTCCTGACGCTGAAGGGATCCACAGCAATCACACTGATAACAAACCATTAAACACATTCTATTAAATTACTGGTAATTCTGAAAAAGCTCAATATTGCACATGGGTTCATTTAATTTTTATGTAAATTTTATCCCTGATTTTGCAAAGTCTTAATAGTTTAACAGCAGATTAGGCTAAATTATTTTAATTGAATTTTATGTGAAGTTTTTCCTTCTGCCTTTAAGGAACCCGTTCATAAAGGTTTTTCTTTCAGACGTTTCTTCCAGACAGAGGGAGCTGGATGCTGGTGCCAGCTCTTACAGCTTCACCGTGGGCCACCAGGCCCACTTGGATTTGAAATCCAAGTAAATCCAAATGTTGCTCATTTCATGTGGGATGTTCAAATCAGAAGAAAAATACTGAGTTTGGAAATAGAACTAGAGGACAGCAAAGGAAGCATCAAATTTGGGAACACTTTTCCCAGAGAGTCAGTACCCTGAGGGTTTGGGCCATTTTTTATCTTCATCAGATAGATTTTTTCACTGTTGAGATTTGGATCAGAGTTCTTCACCTGTAGTTTAGGTGACGTGCTGGATTTGGACTGTTTCTCCCTGACACCTGCTGAGAAACAGCGTCTGAACTGCACCCAGGGGTTGGCATTGCCAGGGTCCATATCCACGGGCTCCATTTGATGTTCCCAGGCGGCGCCTGGCAGCCCTAGAGCTGGGAGCAGACACCAAATCTGTGCCTTTGGGAGGCAGCACGGGCAGGGCAGCACCTGCTGTGACCCTGTGGAGCCATGGGACAGGGACGGGCCACCCCTGGTGGCATCCAGGGCTGGTCATGTCAGTTATCCTCTTTGGTTCTCTGAGCTTTGCTTGCTGTTCGTTTTTGCCTCTCATTTTCTGTAGTTATTCTATTAGTACAATGTTTCAAATATCTTAACCAAAACAACGCCGAAGGATTTCTCCTTGGGTGAGTAACAGTAATCACGGCTGAGTGTGGAACAATTGCAATAAGCGAAGTGTCTGGGTGCTAATGCTCCCTCCTTGGTACTGAAGTCATTTCTGCGGTTACTTCACCTAAAGCTTGGCTGTGGTGTTGGCTTCTGGGATGCAAGCACACGTGTGGAAATGCCCAGCTGTCCTGCTCCACGGCCACGGCGCTGTCCTTCCAGGGCCTGGGAGCACTGGGCACTTCTGGGGGTCACCTCAGGAGCCTGGGGCTCCTTGCAGTGGGAATCATCAGTGGGAATTGCACCCAAAGGTGCCTGAACACCCAGCTAAGGATCCTCACTTTTTGGCCTTTTCCTTTCTGCCCTTATGAGAAGGAATCTGTGCTCGGTTCCTGTCCCAGAGGAGGCTGGGACGGTTTGGAATGTGATCTTAAATAATCTCTCTTACCAACCGTGGAATCAGACATTTGTGTAGGGCTGCAGCTCTAAAAGGGCTTGGGGCACAACTATGACATCGTCTTATAAATGCCTCTGAATTATTGAGTATAAAAAGGCCGCTAATTTTCTTAATTGCCGAATGAGTCAGTGCACGGAAGGCACCTGGCATCGGGAGTGATCCGGGCCCTGCCGGGAAGGGGGTGGGAGGGCTGAGAGGATGCGGCGCTCCAAAGCCGTGGCCCGAGGAAAGCTTTGTTGTCTGAGGTTTGTTTCTTTTGAGCAGTTCTATTTTCGAGAGCTGTTTGGATACCAGAGGACGGTTATTTTTAGAGCCATTTAGAGCGCGCCTTTGTGCGGCTCCTGTTTCCCAGCTCCATTAAGGAGCTTTCCGGGGAAGCCGCCGTGTCCCTGAGGAGGCTCCGGGAGGAGCTCGGAGCCCTGTCCGTGCTGGCGGCACCGGGGCTCGGAGCTCGGAGCTCGGAGCTCGGTCCGTGCTGGCGGCACCGGGGCTCGGAGCTCGGAGCTCGGAGCTCGGTCCGTGCTGGCGGCACCGGGGCTCGGAGCTCGGAGCTCGGAGCTCGGTCCGTGCTGGCGGCACCGGGGCTCGGAGCTCGGAGCTCGGAGCTCGGTCCGTGCTGGCGGCACCGGGGCTCGGAGCTCGGAGCTCGGAGCTCGGTCCGTGCTGGCGGCACCGGGGCTGCGCACGGACACGGCTCTGTCTGCCCTGAGGGGGCACAGCAACGCGCCTTCGTTTTCATCTCGGCCAGAGCTGATGTGTCTCTGCCAGAGGCGGTGCCGCTGCACTTTAAACTGGATCTCAGGGCTTCCCTCACCAGCCAATACAGGCATTTAAAATCCTCTGCTTATTTCAAACCAGACATGCATTTCTACTTCATGTCTGTGTGAATTTTGTGTATTTTAGCTTATCTGAAAGTTCTAATTCAGTTCTCCCACCTCTGGGCACTCCTGGGCCTGTATGGATTTGGCCCAGCCTGGGTACCAGGGCTGGCTCCTGCTCCTGGGGTTTGTGCTCTGCTTGGCTGCCTACAAGGAACTGGCGGAGGAAAAATCGGTTTGAGGCATATGGAGATAATATTTTGAATGTGACATACGCCCCAACACAATTCTTGCTTTAAAAAGGAAAAAGATGACTTTTGAATGAAGTCACAATAAGCAGAATATTTTCAAATGTTCAAGACAAATCGAGCTAGAATTTGGTTATTTTTCCTCAGGGAAGTAAATTCAATTTTAGATGAATTTAAAACATTAGTTGCATACTCTTTAATCACAAAGGCTCCTGCAGACACAGGATGAGCCTGGCTGGGCTCATCCAGCTGGGCAGCTGAAGGAGGGCAGGGGGCAGGCCCGGGAGACACGAAAACGTGGGCAAATTTCTGCTTCAGGGGGAATTTTGGCAGATACATTTTTCAAAATAAATGTGAAAATATATAAACTAACTTGGCAAAACACAACAAGCTGTGAAGATTGTCAGACAGACAGGAGGAAAACTGACTTTCTCCAGCAATAATTAAAACCCAAAATCTGAGCTCCAAAAGAAGCAGGGATTTGGGAACATGATGAATGTGGAAATTAATGGGTTTTGGGCTGTGTTTTGCCTTTTCCTGCCTGGGAAGCATCAGTATGGAAAGCTGTGAGTCTGTGGATGCCTGTGCTGAATGCTAAGTCCTGGTACCCGGGGGATTGGCCGGGGCTGGATGTTCCCCGGGATGAGGAGAGGACACGGAATGTGGCAGGGGGGAGTTCAGCTCCTGGCTGGTTGGAGGGTGACATTTAGCTGCCTCCTGCATTTGCTGGGCTTTTTGTTGCAAACCTCTTATGTTGTTTTTTTCCTTTGGCTTTTCAGCAATTTTTTAAAGTGCTAATTAGAGAATTAGGAACACTCACCTCCCACACATCAATTTGTCATGTTCTGCTTTGCCACAGTAATTCCAATAAAGGATTTTGTAATCTCCCTGCGATGCAGAATCAGTTTAACACAGACACACCTAGAGCAGAAACGTGTTATTTCATTACAAAGACACAACTGGAAACGTGAAAACATGGCCAAGCCGTGCACAGGAGCTTGTTTACAAAGGGGAACACCTTCCTGTGGCTGTACTGAAACGGGGGTTCTCTGGGGAAGGTTAATTTTTGTGCCTGGCAGTCTGTGCGGGCGGGTGAGCAGGGGGGAGCCGTGTCCCCCAGCCCGGGCTCTGCTGCCTCAGTGCCAGAGCTGGGCTCTCATCATCCATTAACTTGGGGAGCAATTCCAGCAGCTCCCTGTGAAGGCATCTTCCCTGGCAGCTGTCTGTGGAATGACACACAGATCCCAGGGCGCCCAGCAGGGAGGGAGGGCTGAGAGAGGCACGAATGTGCTCCACCATTCGCTCAGTCCTCGTGTTCTGTGTCAGACTTTTAATATAATTTAATTTTGCCATTAGTTTCTAAAACCTGTCGTGTCTGAAATCCCACATATTACGAAGGCCTGTTTAATGATGATATATCCAATCTTTTCTCCCGTTGTGATATTAATTCTTGAGAATGAAAATTAAAAAGAAGCAATGAATGTTATTTCACTAAATTTACTGGAAGCAATTAAACTACAAACACGTTTTTTATGACTGCAGAGTGTAGCCAGTATTAGGAAACATAATTTTTTCCCTCTGCTGACTATATTTTCCCCTTCAAGCAGAAGTTGAATCTATCTATAGAAATGATGGTCTTTTTCAGACTTTTTTCCTCATCTGATTGAGTTTTGCTTTTGTACTTGTATCTTGCACAATGTTAAATCCCATCCTCTGAGCCAGAAAATCTTCTGTAGGTGTGAAGGTCATTAATTTCAATTCAGCGGAACTTTTTTACACTTGCTAGAAAATGAGGATAAGTCTCAATGAGTTTCCTTAAATAAACAGAGCAAATTAAAATTTGTAATACAGCCCAGAAGAGATGAGGGTGGTCCCATTGAACGGCAGTTAATGTGTATAACCCAGCCCGAGCGGGGGGCACTGGGGGTGCTCAGAGCCACAGAAACCTCCTGCTGGCAGAGCAGCCCCTGGGACAGGCCCGGAGCTGCTGGAGCCCCTCTGCAGCCGGGCTGGGACAGCCGGGCACTGCAGGGGGAGGCTCCGGGGGCTCAGAGCCCTGCCACGGCCTGGAGGGGACCCGGGAGAGCTGCAGAGGGGCTGGGGACAAGGGATGGAGGGACAGGACACAGGGAATGGCTCCCCACTGCCAGAGGGCAGGAATTGTTCCCTGGGAGGGTGGGCAGGGCTGGCACAGGTGCCCAGAGCAGCTGAAAAGCCCCAGCACAAATTTATTCATAAGGTTTGAACCGTTTCCCTTCAGAGCTGTTTTCTTTCCAGATGCTGGGCTGTGCTTTATGGATCAGCAGCTCCTGCCCAGCACTGCTGCTGGGACTGGGGGGACTGGGAGAACTGGGGGATGCTGGGGGGATGCTGAGCTCTCCACTCGGTCCCTCGGCCCAGCGCTCCCTTTCTCGGGACAAACCAAAGGGTCCTGCCTTCTCCCCGCGGGTTCCCTCGGCCGTTCCAAGCCCATTTCTCTGCCTAACGGATCCTCTTACACCTCCTTTGTCCGCCGAGGGGTTTGATGGCTGGGAAAATCAAAGCCGTTAAATATCCGGGATTGCATTAGCACTACGGGGGCTGCCTTCCAGTAAAGGCTGCATCTCCTTTGCCAACGATCCTTTTACTCCAGACTGGCACCAAGCAGCTCCTCTAAGTAGTTCCTTTGCACTTTGGCATCTCTGGTTTGTTTGATTAGTAATACACCGGGCTGCATGCAACTTTTTGCCCACTGGGAATTCTGAGATATCCTTCATGTGGAAAGGTCTTCCAGCGCAGCGTTTTGGAAGTGGGCACTCCTGCTGCCCGGCGTGGGGACAGGCAGAAAATGCTTTGCCAAAATGGAAAGATAAAATCGGTCCGTCGCTTGACTTCAGCCTCTTTAGGTTTGAAAAATGTAGTTCAGTGTTTCCGGGTGAAGTTTGATATTCTCTGCAAAAGAAACAAGCTGCCACGACTGCAACAGCTCAATGTCATCATGGAATTTTTTAGTAATGACGTTGCTATTCCTGGAAAATAAATGGAGCCCTCAGCACCTTTGCTGTGGGTGACATCGAAGCAACATCTGTAATTCTGCACCTCCTCTGGCGTCGTTTGGGAACTGCTGAACCAGCTCCCGGCAAAAGCAGCCTTGGATCAGCAGCCTGATATTTATATCTTGGCTGGGAGCGTGTGTTTGCTGGGATCATTTGTCTCTGCAGAACAATAGCTGTAGTACATGAAAATACATTTTCCACCCTTCTCCTGCGGCCCCGGCGCTCGTGTCACCCGAGCCGCCCGTCCTGCTGCCATCTCCCGTTTCAGGGCACCGCCTCTCTGCAATTTCATTGTCCTTTTTTTTCTTGAAGATGGAGGAAAAAACCCCATGACCGTGTGGTTTCCGCTGACCAAAGGCCGGGCAGTCCCTCTGCAGCCTGGGCTCCCCGGGGAGGGGCTGCGGGCACTGCCCCACCCGGGGCGGGAGGGGTGGGAAATGCCCCCCAGCCCCCCCAGACCCCACCCTCGGCCTCCGTCCGGCCTCAGAGGGTCCCAATTCACCTCCTCAGTACAACGGAATTTAAAAACAATTAAACTGTAAGCCTGGTGAATCGAAACTATCATCTGAAAATGCCAAAGCAAACCGGTTTGAGTTTGTGAAAGATGTTTAATGTTAATTTAGTAAATATTTTGATCAACTCCAAATTTGATTGATTTAATTTGATTTATTGCTTCTGGGCTTTTTTTTTGACACAGGAAGGGATAAAAAGTTTTAGCTCAGTTGTTCACTGAGTTACAGTTGGGCTTTAACATTTTAATGCTAGAGATCTATAAGCATGTCCAAACATTCCACTTGCAACAGGTAAATTTTAGAATTTATTCTCATAGTTGTAAAATAGTTGGTTGACTGGAAATCAATTATGTTGTGTTAGTCTATTTTTTGTCTGGCTTTAACTTGACCCACTGAGCAATTGATTTGCTGTGTGAAGTCTCTTTGTCTGACAGCAGAACAGCATTTGCTCCACAGCGGGACTCAACTGCCAATAATCAGCAATTACAGAATTTTAGAAATGCAGATTTGTTTCTCTACAACTGAAATAATTTTAACCAGAGCAGTCTAAAATACCAGAAAGGAAAATTTTAAAAGGACAAAATGGGAGAAATCGATTTTTGCAGGGTGACTCCTGAGTTTTGGCCAAGGTGGAGGGGGATCTGCTGGGACCTTTAATTGAACAGATTCAGCTTCAGGGGAAGTGGATTGTGAGGAGCAAAATGAGCTCATGTGATAAATAAGTGTAAAGGTGGAACAGTCAAAGCCGTCAAACAAAAGGTGAACACAAGAATTACCCGAAGCCAGGCAGGGCAAAGGTGAGTGTGGGGAAAGGGGGTGGAGCCTGTGGGTCCGGCCGAGCACAGGGGTCA
>VYXD01008265.1:2872-14882 GCA_013397195.1 Hylia prasina | reverse complement strand
GTGGGCTCAGGGTGAGCTCAGGGTCCCAGCCCAGCCCAGCCTAGGTCTGACATGCATGCTGAGCTCAGGGTGGGCTCAGGGTGAGCTCAGGGTCCCAGCCCAGCCCAGCCTAGGTCTGACATGCAGACTGTGCTCAGGGTGAGCTCAGGGTCCCTNCTGTGCTCAGGGTGGGCTCAGGGCCCAGCCCAGCCCAGCCTAGGTCTGACATGCAGACTGTGCTCAGGGTGAGCTCAGGGTCCCTGGCCCAGCCCAGCCCAGCCTAGGTCTGACATGCATGCTGAGCTCAGGGTGGGCTCAGGGTGAGCTCAGGGCCCAGCCCAGCCGTTCAGCCCGGGGCTGCCTGCCTCAGGGCTCAGCAGTGAGCAGATAGAGATCTGAAAAGCGAATTGTGATCGGCATTCTGAGCGGGGGAGAGGAGAATTAGCTGCCTGTCTAGTGCTTTTCTGTTTATCTCCAAATGTCAGCGCTCGGCACCGCAAGCCTTGATAGGAAGGCATCTGCTGCTGCCAGCTGCAGGATTGGTGCGGGATGTGGGGAGGGTGACTGAAGGGGGCTGCAGGGACAGCAGCTCTGCAAAACGCTCAGGGCAGTGCAGAGCAGCAGCCAGGGGGAGGCCAGCAGGGGCTCCTGCCCCTCGCAAAGCCCTGCACGGCCAAACTCCTGCAGCAGGGCTGCACACGGGGACTCGGCACCTGCACTCGGGGCAGGGAAGGCTCGTGGGGCCGAGGACACGAGCTCAGATCCACCTCAGCTCAAAGCTGCCTTCTGCAATGTCAGCCACGAGTGGCTGCTGGAGCAGGAGGTGGGGGGTTCTGCTCCTCGCTGGTTCCCCTGTGGCCTTTGCCCTGCCTTGCACAGGCAATGACAGATTCACAAAGCTTCTGGGGAGGTTCCAGGCGATGTCAGCAGCCTCACAAGCTCCCAAAAATGTGGAGTCACAGTTTCACGAGGTCCCACCATTACTCTGGGAAAGGTTCTGGTTCAGTGTATCTGTGCTCCCCTGGCAGGAGCTGCTGTTGGGTCTCTGGTGGTTTATCCGGGGCAGGAGCTGCTGTTGGGTCTCTGGTGGTTTATCCGGGGCAGGAGCTGCTGTTGGGTCTCTGATTGCTGTTGGGTGATGTGCTGCAGTCCCTGGGTGTGCTGGGAGCTGTGACTGTCCCCTTGCAGGCACCACAGCCCCATGGGGACCTGATCCTGGCTGTGCCAGCAGGAGCAGCTCCAGACCTGCTCCCCCAGAGCTTTCCCAACATTTGCTTGCTGTTCTCACACACACAAACCTCATTCCTCTCCCTGTGGTTTTCAATCCCCACTCCCAGTGGGCTGTTTTATTTTTAATGCCTGTGCAAGGCTGGAACTTTCTCCCAGGCTCTGCCATCCCTGGTACCACCCCAGTGGTGCTATTTTTACCAGGAGCTGAGAAATGCCAGCACAGCACTGAAAATTTTATCATGCCAACTGTGCAGCTGTATCTTCTCAGGTCTTTGTTGCGTCACTGAGCCTCAGCTCGGGCCCTTCTTTGCGGGCTCTGTGTTTCATTATTTACAACACACATTTTCTGACCCAAAATCAGCCTCTCAGTTCTCTCAAACCACCAAACTGCTCTGAGCCCCACTGGAGGGGGGCAGGTGACGCTCAGACTGGGAGATGTGTCCCCTCCCTGTGCTGTCCCCGTGCCTGCAGTGAGGGACACCCGGGGGTCACTCTGCTGTGCTGAGCAGCCCCTGTAGAACAGCTCAGGTACCTCTGGTGCTGCCTGCAGCCCCCTCTGTGGCACCTGTGGCACAGCCCCGGGCTCTGGCCCCTGGGCTGGGCCCATTTTGTGCCTCAGCTCCGTGCAGAACCTGCTGGGGGCTGTCCCTGTCCTGTCTCCCACCATCTGTTCCAGAATCATCTGTTCTCTCCTTGTTTTCCCATTGCTCATGCTGCTGCTGTGATCAGCACTCCCTGGGGGCTGCTCCTGCTCCTTCCACCTCCCTCTCGCCTTCTTTAGTCCCAATATTTCCATCTTGGCAGCAAAAAATAGAGAGACCAAGCAGAAAGCAGCTTTTTCCTGCAGGATCCCTTCAGCAGCCCCTGGCAGGAGCTGAGTGTGGCAGGAGGAGCTGAGTGTGATGCTGCAGGGTGGGCTGGGGGCACAAGAGCTGTGCTGAGGCAGATTCCAGCTGAGGGTCCCACTGCAAATGCACAGAATAACGGAGTGCTTTGGGTTAGAGGGGCCTCAGGCAGTCCGTGCAGCCTCAGTGGAGAGGAAATACCGGGCCTTCCTCCCACAAATGGGTTTGTGAGATAATTACCGTGTCAAAAAGATACATTTTGGAACACAGTTGCCTTTAACTTCAGTATTAACCCGTTCTCTTGGCAGGGCAGCCACTCGTCCCGTTCCCAAGTTCAGTCCCTTGGAATGGCGAGGGCAGGATGAGGGAGGGCAGGATGAGGGAGGGGGGCTGTGCACCTTTGCTGCTCCCCCTGCCCTTATCCATGCCCTCACCCCTGCCCTCCTCCCTGCCCTCCATCCCTCACCCTGCTCCCCTGCCTCGGGCAGGGCTCCAGGGCTGCCCGGCCCTGCCGGGGCTGGGGGCTCACCCTGCCCTTCCCCAGGAGTGCTGGGCTCGGGGGGGACAGGGACACGGGGACTTGTTTAATCCGCCGGTGGAATGTAAATGTGATGAAGGACTTGGTGAGGAATTGAATTCTGTGTGTGTGTGTGCAACCTGCAGAACGTTCCTGTCACGAGGCTGATTTATTACAGAGCCCTGGCAGTGCAGAGGAGTCACAAACACGGGGAAGAGGCGCTGCTGGGCTCTCCCGGGGTGCATCCGACCAGCATCCATGTCCAACAACCAATTAATGTCAGGGAAAACTGCACGAGAGGGGAACGGGCTTTGAGGAGGCCTTTTAAAGAAACGAGACTAGCAGCAGTCTTTGCCAAAATTAAGGGGAGTAAATGAAAAGGTCGGGATTAAAAGCTGTGTTTTGGAAATGTTTATAGCAGGATTTTCTCACCCAGGGGTAACAAGCCCCAACAGTCTGTGGTGTTCTCATCCCCGTGCAGGGGTGGGGGAGCCGAGGTCCCCCCCAGCCGGGGAGAGCAGCAGAGCAGAGAGCAGCTCCAGGGCTGCAAACCTCCCTGTCTGCCCCGGCAGGGGCTTGGGGGCTGTCCCTGCCCGGCGGGGTTTGGGTCATCACCTGCCCCAGCAGGAGCTGTGCCTGTCCCTGTGCCTGTCCNCACTGTGCCATCCCTGTCCCTGTGCCTGGCCCTGTGGCTGTCCCTGTGGCTGTCCCTGTGCCTGTGCCTGTCCCTGTCCCTGTCATGTCCCTGTCCCTGTCCCAGCAGGGCGTGCATTCTGCCTGCAATCCAACAGCTCAGCCTTCCTCACCCCAGGTTTGGGAAGGGGCTGGGTGTTGCCCCGTGGGGCCTGAGCTCCTCAGGCTGGTCTGGGGTGGCACAGCCTGGGCAGGGAATTCACTGCAGCTCTGGGAGGGCACTGGGAGCAGCGGCAGCCCCCTGGACAGGGAGCATCAGCACCACGAGCTCACAGCCCTTGTCTTTCCCCTGGCAGCAGCGTGAGAGGGTGAGAACAGCAAGAGCTGAGTGCTGATCTCCTCCCTCTTGCCTTGAGATACATGTTTCAGAAATTATTTGCTTCTGGGTTTTATACTTTTTTATTAAACAAAACCTGCAAATAAATTTCAGCCGCTTTCCTGCCTTGCCTAATCCCCGTGTTTTGGAACAGATAAATCCTGTATAATTAGCTGCAGCTCGGGCAGCCTGGGGAGCCTGATGGGAATGGAATGAAAGCTCTCCTGCAGCAGCAGCAGCAGCGAGGCTGGGGCTGGGCTCTGGCCCCCTTGGCCCCGGCTTGGTTTGGGTTTGTAGGGCAGGGACAGCTGGGGCAGGGCTCTTCACTGGCTCAGGCCTGACCTGTGAAATGCACTTTCAACAGACTTCTGATTGATCTCTGTGGTTATTCTGTGCTGTGTTATTTCCTTTTTCTTGTAAACCATTGTGCTTGAACTGATACTTTATCTGTAAACTGAATATTTAGCAGAGAGTTGATGGGTTTTCATTGCAAATCACAGCAGTAAGATGTCAATCATTGCTAACTAATTTAAGTGTGGCTCATATCAAACATTTACAGGGCTGGGTTGGTACCTTAATGTCCATCCCATTATCCCATTATCCCATTATCCCATCCCACCCTGCCAGGGCCGGGGCCATTCCCCAGCCCATCCAGCCTGGCCTCCTGCCCCACCCGAGGGCACAGCTGAGCTCCCCCAGCCCCTGCAGCCCTGCATGGGATGGGCACTGGCATCCAAAGGTTTGCTCCTCCTGCTGGGCTCTCCACCCTTCCCCAGTGATGCAGATTTGATTAAGGAAGTAAAAGGAGGGAGAAATTGGCAGAAGTGGTTCAAACTGCAGGGCTGCCCTGATCCAAGCACACATCAAAGCTCCCAGGCATCAAACCAGCCTGGTGCAGGGTTCATCAGAGCATTTCCACTTCAAACTAAGCAAGCTTAATCTGTTCCAAGGAAATTCTGTCTCATCTAGATATACACACGTATAAAAGAAAAGAGGGAGAAGGACTTGGGAATCAAATGTGTCACTTCTTGTTTGTGGAGCAGGAAGGATGATGCTGCTCTTCACTGGGGCAGGTTTCTGTAACCCCAAACTCTCTGTAAGGAACAGCTCCTGGCTGACTCCCCTGAACATTCCTGAATTCTGCATGAACACTGCCTGTGAGCATCATGGGTTTTACTTACTCTCTACCCAAGAAGGGTTAAAACATTCTGTGTCTTCGTTTCAGCTCTGATTGAGTTGAAAATGAAAAGTTCCAGAAAAAATTAATTTCTTGGTAAGGAAAGGGAGTGTGTGAGTGAACCCTCTGGGCTCAGGTGTGTTTAATTCCCCTGTGCAGTCACTCTGGGTGTGAGAGCTCAGGCTTCACAAGGAAAAAGGGAATTCTATTATAATAAGAACATGGCAGAGCAGCTGATAACATTATCAGAGGGATGAAACTTCTGCAAATGCTGTTTAGCCCTTGCCTGCCTTTTCCCAAAAGTGAAAATGAATCATGAGAGAGGACAAAGCTTATACCCTCTGGTAGCCTTTCCTTCGGGTGTGATTTGGTTTCTCTGCCACGACGTCCATGATTTCTGCCTGGCTAAGGGAACAAACTCAGCAGCACCCTGAGCACCACTGGAACCCAGGTCATTTCACAAATTCAGCAGTACCCTGAGCACGAGCGGAACCCAGGTCATTTCACAAATTCAGCAGTACCCTGAGCACGAGCGGAACCCAGGTCATTTCACAAATTCAGCAGTACCCTGAGCACGAGCGGAACCCAGGTCATTTCACAAATTCAGCAGTACCCTGAGCACGAGCGGAACCCAGGTCATTTCACAAATTCAGCAGTACCCTGAGCACGAGCGGAACCCAGGTCATTTCACAAATTCAGCAGTACCCTGAGCACGAGCGGAACCCAGGTCATTTCACAAATTCAGCAGTACCCTGAGCACGAGCGGAACCCAGGTCATTTCACAAATTCAGCAGTACCCTGAGCACGAGCGGAACCCAGGTCATTTCACAAATTCAGCAGTACCCTGAGCACGAGCGGAACCCAGGTCATTTCACAAATTCAGCAGTACCCTGAGCACGAGCGGAACCCAGGTCATTTCACAAATTCAGCAGTACCCTGAGCACGAGCGGAACCCAGGTCATTTCACAAATTCAGCAGTACCCTGAGCACGAGCGGAACCCAGGTCATTTCACAAATTCAGCAGTACCCTGAGCACGAGCGGAACCCAGGTCATTTCACAAATTCAGCAGTACCCTGAGCACGAGCGGAACCCAGGTCATTTCACAAACTCACTTAGCAGTCCCCGGAGCACCGTGGAACCCAGGTCATTTCACCTGTGTCTGGCTCTGAGGTTTGGGGGGCTGAGCAATCCCTGTCCTGCTGTGAGCTGCCCCAGCCTTTCCCTTTGTGCAGCCTCTTTGTACCCCCACCTTTCTAGAGGTCTGCACTGGGCCCTTTTAGAAGAAGAGAACTTGAGGAAGTGATGTAGATAATTTGTTTTGTTCAGCTGGAGCAGAGCAGCCTGAGGTCAGAGCTCACCTGCAGCTCCCATCTCTGTGCCAGGGACAGGACCCAGGGCAGGGTCAGGTTGGATTTTGGGAAAGGTTCTTCCCCCAGAGGTGCTGGCACTGCCCAGGCTCCCCAGGGAATGGGGACGGTCCTGAGGCTGCCAGAGCTGCAGGAGAGCTTGGACAGCTCTGCCAGGGATGCCCAGGGTGGGATTTGGGGGCTCTGGGCAAGGCAGGGGGCGCACTGGACAATCCTGGGGGTCCCTCCCAGCTCAGGAGATCCTGTCTAAACAATTCTGGGCGTGGTGGTGGTGCTGGATTAACAGCTGGACTTTTCCAGCCTTGGTTCTCTGCTGATTGTGATGAGGAACGTGGGATTTTCTTGTGTAGTGACCGTAAGCACATGACCTGTGTGTCCCCAGGTATTTGTCAGGATTTCTGTGGGCTCCAATGAAAATGGTGCCATTTTTTCTTTGCAGTGAGTTCCCATCTGATGATTGTGCCACAGTGTTGTCTCAGCAATCCAGGAACAGCCGTGGGGAGGAGGGGATGCTAAACCTTCAAAACGAAGCTGAACAAAAAGTGAGTGCATTCCAGCAATAATTGCTTTCTGTACGCAGAGATAAGCTGCCAAAATAACAAGGCTGTCATTTGGAATGCTGGCTTCCCTCCTACGAGGAGCTGTTGGGCTAATCCTCAGCTGGAGTAAGAAATAATGGAATTCCTTGGGAGCAGCAGAGCTGAGGCACTTCCCATCAGCTGCTGGTGGACCCGTCCTGCTCGGGGCATAACCAAACCCGTCGGGGCAGATCTCTGGAATGCCCAGAACCTGGGGGTTTGAAACAAACCCCTAAAACCCCCTCCATGAAGACACAGTCATTTATGTAACCTCCACCCTGGGACATGACTGATTTTCAAGAGCAGTGAGAGAAGGCAGTGCCAGCACGATCCAGCCCTGCCGAGCAGGGAGGCTGCAGAGGGAACTGAGCACGGATTATTAGGGAAGCAAATCAGGAATGCAATAAGCGGTGTGCAGGCAGTGTTCCCAGGGAGGAAACCCAGAGGGAACGGGGCTTTCTGAGCCCTGAGAGGAGAAGGTTTCCCCGGGGCCTGGGAGAGGCCAGGGAACACAAAGCCATGGCTGGTGCACAGGGGAGAGGGAGGGATGGAAGCCCTAAAGGGGAAGAGGAGCAGGCTGGGCTCTGGGGGCGCCTGCCTGCCCTGGGGCCTCTGCTCCTGGTGGCTCTCGGTGCCCCAGGCACAGGCAGGGCTCAGGCTGGGCTGAGGCTGCCCAAAGCCCCCTGCCCAGGGACCCCGAGGTGTCCTGCCCCCCAGGACTCGGGAGAATCCTTCCACCAGCCCAGGCCTGCTCTGCTCTCCCATCTCGTGTCCCTGGGAATTCTCTGCGTTCCCTGGAGGAGGAGCAGGGCCAGGAGCCTGACATTACACATGGCACTGGACATGAGTGTGATGTCCTTAAGGTGCCAGGCTGCCCAGGAGTTTTACAGTCCAGACTCCGTGGGCTCAGTGTTTCCATGAGTGGTTTCCATGTGCTTTGGAGAGAGGAGCACATCCTCTCTCCCAGGCACAACTTTCCCCTGGGAAGGGGCTCCCCTCACTTCTGAACTCAGACAAGCTTGGGGCTGGTGTCCGTGGAGTTCCAAAGACCTGGAGCTCTGAAGAAGGGCTGTTATGTTCTGATGATCGTTCAGCTGCTCTTAGATCAGGCACTGAACTCCCAAGGACCCTCATCTGTGCAAATTATGCTCCTGTGTTTTGAACCACCCTTGTGCATGAGAATGCTCCATCCCTGGGCAGGACCCCCAGGAGCAGATGTCCAGAGCTCAGGCTGGCGTTGCCCAGGTTGTGAGAGACACAAAAGTGCCAGTGTAATTTAAATTATTTAAAACGATGTTTAGTGCATTGCACAGGATGGGAGCGAGTAGGGTTTTTTCCTAACACACAAATCCTCTGCATAAAAATGAGCTGGAAATACCCAGTGATGCGTGGAGCAGAAATAAAAAGAACTTGTGTTTGCTGCCCTGCTTTCATCCATCTCCCTCAGTAATTGAATGTATCATTCCCAGAGGAGAGGGGAGCAGCTCACTTGCTGCAGCTCCTGCATTAATTGGCACAAATATTGAGACTATCTTGGGAAGAGACGTTTGGGGTGGGGTTGGTTCTGGTCAGAAATAAATGAGCGAAGAATTGCAAACAGGCAGTGCTGCAAGGCCTGGGAGCCCCAGGGCAGAGGCTGTGGCAGTCCCAGGACAGTGGCAGTGGCTGTTCACCTGCCAGGTGTGCCTGTGTGCCCCTGCTCCCCCTGCCAGGCGTGGGCAGGGGCACAGAGGGGCTGCAGTCCCCGTGGCAATCCTTCTCCACCCTGTCCTGTCTCCAGCTGTAGAAAGGCTGCTGAGCCTCCCGGCTTTGCCTCTCACACCCTTTGAATGTCTCCGCTTTAAGGAAAGCAGAGTTTCCCAGTGTTCTCACAACGGAAAGTTTGCTCTGATCCTCCTTGGACGTGGCTTTTGCTGGTGGAAATCTCTGACCTTGGTTTGTATCCAGGGGAGCCCCAGGCCTGTCAGTGAGTGTCTGTGGGATGGGAGCTGTGCATCTGAACTGAGAGCAGCGGCTCACAGTGGGTTGGAAATGGCCCCAGGCTGCCCCAGGGCAGGCTCAGGCTGGACATGGGGAGGGATTTCCCATGGAAAGGGTGCCCAGGAATTGGAAGTGCCCAGGGAGGTTTGGATCCCCATCCCTGGAGTGTCCCAGGAAAGGCTGGAGGTGGCACTGGGTGCTCAGGGCTGGGGACAAGGTGGGGATGGGCACAGCTGGGACTGGGTGGGCTGGGACGGAATTTCCACCCTGAAATCCTCCTTTCTCCCAGGAGAAGCAGCCCCAGCAGGAATCAGGGCTCACACCCGGTGGGAGCAGGGACCTCCTGGGCTGGGCAGGGCTGGAGCTGCTCTTCACCCTCTCCCCGGGCTCTGTGCCTGCCTGAGGGGTTGGCACTGCCAGAGCTGCTCTGCCCTGCCCCAGGGCTGCTCCCTGTGCCCTATAAACATTCCTCATCAACATGGTGTTAATATTAATTTGTGCAGTAATTCCAACTCCAGGAGGGCAATGAAAAGGCAATTATGGAACTGGCAGATCCAGATTCCCCACCCCGGAATCCCATTTCTGTGGTGGATTGCAGCCATGGAGCTGTGATTATGGTGAGAGAATATAAAATAAATCCAACCCAGGATGTGCAACTGCGGCTCCTGGAAGTGCTGTGGAGGGTTTTCAGGGGATTGCTCTGCAAATTCCTGTGGTGACTTTTACCAGCTTTGATTTTGCTGGTTGGTGTGGGGCTGGAACAGGAGCTGCTCAGGAGAGCCTCAGTGCAGGGGTGATTCTGAACGTCTGTGATCTTTGTATCAGTGAAACACTGAACTGAATGTCACTGAAAATCTGGTGTTTTCTGTGTGCAAACATTGTAATCACCTCATCCTGCAAACTAGGCTTGATTCAAAACTGGTCTAATGTGCAGCGTTTTGGATGCTTAATTATTAATTGCTGAAGTGTTTTTTAGTTTAATTTCATTAACGTTTATAGAATATCTGCATATAATAGGCTACAACAGAAACCAGGTTCTTGCACTGCATTAAAAAATGCAGAATTCAATACTTTGGTTGATTTTATGACTTTTACAAAACCCCACAGTGTGACACCTGGCAGCTGGGGGTCTGGAACACGACCTTTAGCAAAGGGATTTATAACTTCCTCAAGGTTTAGATCTTTCTTGTAGCTGTGCTTCAGCAGTTCTTGGTGGTGCAATCGACAGAAGAGAGAAACCACGTGCAGAAAAACGCAGCTTTGGTTTTGTGACACTTTGTTTTTCCTGGTCCATCAGATGAGGTCTGCTGGTGGTCCAGGACTTTGTGGGAAGGTTGATTCCCCTGGAATGTGCTGCTTAACAGGAACAGGAAGGTGCTGTGAAGGTAGGTCCTGCAAAACCTGCTTTTTCTGCTGTTTCAAGCTTTTTCTGGTGTTTCAAGCTGAGGAGGCCCTTGTGAGGCTCCAGCATTGCCCAGGGAACCTCAGGGACCCCAACCTCTCCTGAAACACCTGGGGAAGGTGAGGGCTCATGTCTGACTCTGTGGGCAGCCTCCGTGGGCTTGTTTCACCCAGGAAACACCAAATGCTGCTGCCAGCAGCACCTTTTTATTTCTGCTTGGTGGGAAATAAAAATGATTTTTTACTGAATTGGCACAAAAGTGAAGCTCCAAGTATTAAAAAGTTGCTTAAATCAGAGGCTTGGGGATGTTTTATTGGTTTGTTTATAGTCCAAGCCTATAAAGGAGGCTGAAGGCAAACGGAGCAGAATTCAGGCAATGAGCTGCTTGGCAGCAGCAGCTGGACAAAAAGACACTAATCTTGGGGAGTTTTAAACATCAGGAACTGGAGTTTGTTACCTCTGAGGGTGAGCTCCATCTCCCTGGAGAGCAGCACCGGGCTGGGAGCTGCCCATGCCTGTCCCTGTGCCCTGGCAGGTGGAGCAGGCACAGCCAAACCCCAGCAGTGCAGGTACAGCCAAACCAAACCAAACCCCAGCAGTGCAGGTACAGCCAAACCCCAGCAGAACAGGTAGAGCCAAACCAAACCCCCCCAGCAGTGCACCCCACCCCATGGTGCAGGTACAGCTAACCCAAACCCCCCAGCAGTGCAGGGGCTCTGCATCCACCTCCCCATGGTGCAGGTACAGCCAAACCCCAGCAGTGCAGGGGCTTCAGGGGCTCTGCATTCTCCTCCCCATGGAACAGGCACAGCCAGACCCCAGCAGTGCAGGTACAGCCAAACCAAACCAAACCCCAGCAGTGCAGGGGCTGCAGGAGCTCTGCATTCCCCTCCCCATGGAACAGGCACAGCCAAACCAACCCCAGCAGAGCAGGATCTCTGCATTCCCCTCCCCATGNCTCTGCATTCTCCTCCCCATGGAACAGGCACAGCCAAACCAAACAAACCCCAGCAGAGCAGGATCTCTGCATTCCCCTCCCCATGGAACAGGCACAGCCAGACCAAACAAACCCCAGCAGAGCAGGATCTCTGCATTCCCCTCCCCAGGCTGCAGGCTCAGCATCCTCCTGCCATCCCACACGGCTCCCGGGGACACGGGGCAGCCCGAGCTCTCTCTGTGTGGGAAGTTCTGCTGATGTGGATGTCCACAGCAAGCTGGGGGTGGCTGTCACTTATTCACTGCTGTAAAGATGCGTTTTGGAGACCCTGAGAGCAGACAGAGTGCTCTGGGTAGCTGGAGCCCCACGCTTGGTAATAGGATTTGAAAGTCATCCATCTCCTCTTGAGCACTGAGTGTGCCAGTGGCTCCTTCCTCTGCTCCAGCTTCCTGCACGTGCCATCAGCATGAATAAATGATGGCCAGGAGATTAAACATCCCTGTGATGAAGCTGGGCACAGCAGCTCTGCAATAAGCGTGTGTCGGTCTGAGCACGCTCTCGTGCTTCCTGCAGTGAATTAGGTGCTATTTTCTGGTTGTCTTTGATTTTAATAATGCTTAGTCAAATATTAAGTAGACTGTTAACTGGGGAATAGCATAAGGAGTTTAATCTTGTCAGATCAGGTCTGGAGAGAGCTAAGTATTTGTGGACTTTATGGTTCTTGCATAATTTATTATGAAGTCATATTTCATGGATCTGTTTCTTACACGGGTTCATCTCCAGTAGAACCTGCTCTAGGAGAGAGGGATGGATGGATGGATGGAGGGATGGATGGAGGGATGGATGGATGGAGGGATGGATGGATGGATGGATGATGGATGGGTGGATGGATGGATGGATGGATGGATGGATGGATGGATGATGGATGGATGGATGGATGGATGGATGGATGGGTGGATGGATGATGGATGGATGGATGGATGGATGG
>VYXD01008262.1:1143048-1153191 GCA_013397195.1 Hylia prasina | reverse complement strand
TAAGAGACTGCACATCATACCAACCTCCTCTATCCAGGTTTTCGCTTTTCCTTAGATGATCTGCACTATGTTGCCCATAGCTCACTTTGAAACTTCTCACTGTCCTACCCTTGAAACAGCTCTGTTTTTCAATGAAAAAACTCAGCTGTTTACTGTATGTCCCATTGAAAAATCTGTGGCCAGAGAGATTATTAAGACACATAAAAATAAGAGGTCTGAAGCAGCAAAGCCATCTGGGTATTTGTCCATGGAATAGGTATAGCAAGTGTGCAGTAGTAAGTGTTATTCCACTAAAATCAAAACCCACTCTGGAAGCACTTAACAATGCAATTCACATTCCACGCCCAGTGTCAGATGTTAACAGCGCTGACCAGCCCCACTTTGGGGCATCCACCCCACCCCAGGGCATGACCATTATAAGCTCAAACAGGTTTTCTCCGGGTGCATGTTGAATCTATGCCACGGGATGCCGATCTTCAGACGCATCTCTTGGTGGACCCCTCAGACCCCCATCTCAGGCCCAGCTCCTGCTTTGCCATTGCCTAACAGTACCGTGAACGCTGCAGACCCCAGCTCTGACTCCTGCTAAGACCCATAAGGGTGGACATGACCTGTGTGGGGCAGCCTATGTCTCACCACCTTAAGGGGGGTCTTGATACCCCCTAATGCTGACTTTCCATGCAAGGATTCCTGGCATTAATACCAGGGATTCAATTCTAAGGATAGCTTGGGATTTATAGAAACATTTAAAATTTTTAGCCAGTACTCCAAAATTGGAATTATCATATGTCCAATGGCAATAATTAAACTATCTTTTTATAAACCATAATTAAAGTTGAAAATCTAGGTGGCTCTTCATTGCTTCAAGCCTTTTATGCCTTCCCTAACACTACAGTAGTGCCTAGAATCTTTCCTAGTTGTTGACAATGTGATTATTATTAACATTACAATACTTCTTTAAAATACCTTTTTAACTAAAAAATATCTTAACACTGATGTATTTCTTTACATCTTCACACACATTAAGGGATCTCTTTAATAATTTTGCCTCTTTGTCTCAAAAACTGAGAGAATCTTTAGTAAGCAAAAGATATATTTAGATCTAGTGAGCACTGTACGTAGCCAACCCAGTTAGAAAAAAATGTTGGCAATATGAAATTGTTTCTTCCCTGTGGATGCATAAGTAATAAACATACAGTTGTAGTCAGTGACAGCACTGAGACTTCATTGGCAGGAGCAGAAACACAGGAAAAGAAATGGCAATAAGCCAATATATTTATATTGAAAATTGTGATATTCCAGACCTGGATTCAGGAAATCAGTATTGAAATCATTAAATTCAAATAAATGTATTTTCAGCAAAGAAATTTATGATCAAATGCATGACTTTTCAGTCTCATCTAGGATTCTTAGTGATATGCAAGAAAGCCATTTTATGTTGAGAACTTTTTTGCACAAAGACTAGATTATGCTCTTTGAGTTAAATTTAAGTTGACCCATCAATAGACAAAGAAAGCCCACACAGACTTTATGAGTTCCTGACTGTAGTCTGCCTTAAGGTGAGCTGCTCCTGGCACACGTGATCTAAATGTCAAATCAGAGGCCAACAAGATGCCCTAGAAGTCATCGGGCTGTCTTTTGAGACAGGAAGACAGCTTTCATTGTGTCAGTAGAGAGAAGTGTCTGAGGAGGGCACTATAAATAGTTGATTTAAATTTACTGGCTTCATAGGCTGATTCTTTTTGAATTTCTGTTAGACATTTTCAGGTACTTTATGTTTCTGCTTTCTTCCTGTGATTATACTTTTGCACAATTTACAAGTATTTCTGTTCCACAAATCTTTGTGTCTGCATAGTTTCTGACTTACTAAAGACAGTTCACCTATCTGAGATACTGATGTGTATAAACATTTTGGTTTTCCCCACAATTTAATTGTTTAAATTATATATTCTGACACATAAAAATTTTATGCATCAAAGCCGCAAAGAGAATAATTAATATTAAAACATGAAAATAATGTATTTTCAACAAAATGTTCTCATTTGACTTTACAATACATATCCAACACAGCTTTCTAGGAAGGGAAATATGTTTCCTTATGAACTATGCAAATCCTAGTCTGCCTTTCTTTCAAGAAGAAGAGTACATCTTACTATTTCTATGACTAAATCATCTTTTTCTGTTTTGTGATTAAGTTCATTGCTCGCATGAATGGCTCTGATAGAAGAGCATCACTACAGTAATTTTCTGAATAGGTACAGAATAAGTGTTTGTTATCACACTTTTGTATCCATGTTTCCCAGAGTGATATTGTAGGACATCAAGTCCTTACGAGATAGTAAATAAATAGTGGCAATAGAGAATAACTATTAGCTAAGATATTTATTATTAAAAATCTCTGTAGTTCAGTAGAAGTTCTGCTCGTTGGCAAGTACTCAATGCCACCTTAATCTTCTGCTCTGCTGCAGGGTGACAGTGGGGGGACCCTTGTCTGCAGAGATAACCTCGCTGACCTCTTCTGGCAAGCTGGTGTGACCAGCTGGAGAAAAGGCTGTGCAGAGCCAAACTGGCTGGAGACTCGACCTTCACTCAGTACTTCTAAAAGTGGATCCTGGTCCAGATGGGCCTGAGCCCAGCACCAGCCCCTATTACAATGCCAACACCAGACTACACCTCAACTATTGCAGTAAGTTAGCCAAGACTCCATTATTCATGTGGGAAAAGCCATCTCTTTATTTTCACAACTTATTTTATACAGTTTTCACAGACCTTGTGTGCAACACCTATTGGTTGGTAATTTTCTTACTACCTCATTTATTGGTCAGAAGGTGATTTGTGTATACATGCTAATATTCATGTTGTTTACATTTTTCCAATGTTGTTTACATTTACAGATCTCATTGTTCACAGAGATGCACTTATTTTTCAACCAAGAATTGGTTGTTATGCTAACGAGTTTTCATACCAAGATTGTTTTCACATGAGAACTTGCAAATTACTTAGAAGTGACAGGTTAACTTTGGCAATTGAGCAGAGCAGGCCTGATTTTATGAGGCCTTTCTTTTATAATTCTCTTACCTGTCACAACACTCGACCATCATACAGATGCCATGTGCAAGACCAACCCAACCCTGTCCATTTCCAGGTGAGAAGTTGCTGCAATTATTTTATCTGCTGCAGGAGCTCTTGCAGTTCCTAAAGGGAAAAGTGTCTTGAGTAGCAGGATGGATCAGCTCTGGTGCATGCTTTAGCGTGGACCACAACCCCTTCCTTCTAGGGTAATAGGTACTGATCCAAAAGTAGCCTCAGTGCCAAAACCTGCTCTGTCCCATCCACACTCTTCTCTACATCCATGTAACTGCTGGTATTGACTTAGTTGTAATAAAGTTGTCTGTTTTCACAGCTAACCACCTTTGCAGTCCTACTCAGTCTCATGATAAGTGACATTTTGATGATAAATCTGCATATAACCATACACTTTATATTTTAGCAAATAATTCCTTTGGAAAGGTATTAGTTTTCATGTCTCACATGAAAGAGATCATGAATTGAGAGGAGAAAAAACCAAAAAATATTTTAGCTTTAATGTTACAGCATGTCTGTTTGTGAATTATTCACGCTTTTAAGAAAATAACAACCTTGTTCTTTTTATGCACCACACCATCACCTTTTTTATTTCATGATCAGCATTACAATAATTTTTAGAAAACTGAGAGGTAAAATCATAGGCCATAAAGCTGCTTTTGGAAATGATAATCTGAAATGCAAACTGTTCCAGATATTGTTCCCAGAGTTTATCATTGGGAGACATATACCCATGTATTCTTCATGCAGTGGTAGTGACAGTTAATATTCTTCTTAGAAGAATGTGCTTTTATTCAAGGTAGATAATGATTTAGTAGCTATTTACGCACTCTAAAATTTGTAGAGATATTTTTCCAAAGAATCATGTTGTTTCATGAGATACAGATGCTATTAGCACTCTTAAACCACTCTAGTAAAAAGTACGTTTTCACATGAAATGCAGAAAAAATGCCCTCTAATTGAATACTTTGAAACATGTTATCCAAAGCAATTTTTATTTCTCCCATATTTCTTATTTTAAACTTTTGTATCAATGCATAAACAAACAGTTTACAAGAATATGCACTTCCAGAGCTTGAGACTTTTACAGTTATCCATTAGCTAACATAATAGCTAAAACATGTCCAGAAACAACAGACAGGAAAAATATTTGACTATGGCAATGAAATATTGCAACTGACCACTCATGAATAGAAGTTTGCATTTATGCTTTTCTTAGCACAGCATTTTCTTAGATTGCTTAGTTTTGTATGTACTTGTCATTGTTACAAGCTTGGTCCCTTCTGCCCACAGTATTATCTAAATTAAAGCTGACTTTTAAGTCTGAAATTTAGATTGTTTTTTACAAAGAAGAGCCCCTGACTTTATCTCACTGCCTTCAGTTCTGCACTTTGTTATAACCCTTGTAAAGCATCTCTCAAGTGTCAGAGATTGTGATCTCAAAAAAACTCCTTGCACTAGGATGTGTGGACATTTATGTGTGAAAGGGGGAAGAATAAGACTTGAAGACTCTGAAAGAAGTACATTTATGTGTGAAAGGGGGAAGAATAAGACTTGACGACTCTGAAAGAACTGCAAAGTTACATGATATTGAATTTTCTAACACTTCCAAAAAATGTCTGTTAAACTGCTGGTTTTAAACTGAATAAAAATAAATATTAAAAATAATTTAAAAATAATTTTAAACTAAATAAAAACATGAATGGAGAACAACCTAAAGGCATAGAAAACAGAAAACCAAGTAAATGTAGTTAATTTTTTTTGTTTGTTTAATTACTACTTGTTCCATGCTTAGATATAGAGAACTGTCTCAAGAATGACTAATATTTATTTGCTTTTAGAATTTGATTCATTGTATTAGCACTGCATCTGAATCCAAAATCTTCCTGTAAACCTACATGAGGAATCTTCACCTGTGTTTGATTTTGGGGAAGATGTGACCACAGAGGTCAGAGGCACAAGAGGCATACAGCCATTTGAGAACATATTTCTTATACCACACAGCTTAGACACAATGTAGTCCTCAAAAAATTTAGCCAGTTCTAGAATAATATTATCAACTATTTTAGAATGATCTTGAGCTTACATCATTGCAACATTGTTTCCCAGAATAAATTACCTTTTTCTTTTCCTCTGTTTTGAAATAGTTTTTATGCCATTTTGGACTAATAATAGCGTTTTCCATAATTCTGGTATGTGTATTCTTCATTCTCATGCTTAACTTTTCACCACATACTAACAATTCAGCATTGATCGTATTTACCCTCCTTTGGGTGGTCCACATATTTTGTTTGCAAAATCTAAGGGCTGAAATGCAATCAGTCCTGAAATTACAGCTGAAAAATTATCAGGAGAAAATAAAATCTCTTTGGGATTTTTTTCACTAAATCTTCTGACCAAAAGTATATGCTACATTTATTGAAGACAATGTTTGAAATTGCTTTATTGTTGACTGGGACACAGAAGAGACAAGAAGCTGTCATAAAACCCCTCCACAGAGGGGTGATCATGGAGGTGCTGAATCAAGGGTAAAAAGACCAGAGAATCAGCATGGAGATGAACACCCGTGGCAGAGCAATTCTTCAGTGTGCCTCCACTCCCTGACAGCACACAGAGCTTTTTGTAAACAGCACATACTGCAGAATTCCTCCTCCACACTGCACAGACAAACTGTACAATTCATCCAACCCAACCAGGACAAATGTTGTTTTTTCCATGAATAGAGTCCGTATTCAAAAAACCTTTCTGGATGAATTAACCTAGTTTTGGAAACCTTATTCCAGTCTAGCAAACACCTCTTTCATAAAGTTACTTTATAAGTCTTGGCTAAAATTATGTAATAATGAGTTTAGGTCCAGCAGCTAAAAGGACTAATTTTAACAATGAGGTCAGTAAGAGCGAGAAGATGATGACGTATGGTTTGGTGGCTCAAATCCAGTCCAAATAGTCAGTAAAGTAAAGTAAATACTTGTAGTCTGGCTTTAGTCTGCTCTTCCTTTGGTCTGCACCTGCTGAAAGACTTATTGATGTACAGTATATGAAATTATTATGTCCTGTGTACATTATTAACATTCTCAGCAGTCACAAGCAGTCATAAGATTGCAACATTTTAATCTGTTTATTAAGAAATTAACCACCTACTCTTGTTACAGGAGATATTTAGGATTTGTTTCCACTGTGCAGGTTGCACATCAGTTCTGTCTTAAATGATAAAAAGTTCAAAGTATAGTCTCTAAATGTTATGACAGAACTATGCAGAAAAAAATTCCAGCATTTACATTTATTGAACTATAGCCCTATTGTACTTCAAGTTCCTAAAGAGAGAAAGAGAGGTTAAGGAAAGAGAACTAATGTTCCCACTGAGTTTCACTGAATTCCATATATCTTTGCTGCAATAGTCAAATCATTCAGTTCATGGTCCTTAAGAAAATGTAAGGAAGCGGCTATTTTGAAGCAATCTTTCCTGAAAATATAATAAATAACCCAAACAAATATACAGCTGGTATTAAAACTTCAAGTCTTATCTTTTAAGTATTTAGGAGATAGAGCATTGGTGTTTGCCTTGAGTAGCTCCTTCAGTTCAGAACTTTCCTGTCCTAAACACAATGATGCTGACTGGCAGATAACATCATCAGCCACCATGGAAGAAAAGGACTTAATTACAAATAGAGCTAAAATTCTAGAACAGGCAGCCATAGTCAGAGACTATTTTGCATCCTAAAAAAAAAAAAGGAATAGTTGGTTTCCTTCTGAAATATCTCTTGGAACACTCCAATAAACCCATGGATACACCTTTGGCTATACCTAAATATGCTCTGTCATGCAATGAAATAAACCAGAAATACTGCTCTTGCAGTAGTCTATACTGAAAGAAAGAGCATTATCTTTTCCTGTGAAATTCTTCTTCCACTAACATCATAATTTGAGTGCATCTTTCCCACCATAAAAAGTGACTGCAAGGTTGCAGAGGTAGGGAAGAACTTAGGTATTTCTCCAACTCTATAGCAAATTCCAGTTTTGCAAAGAAACACTGAAAGATCACCATCTTTATCTTCTCCACATGTTCTGATTGATGCCTGCCATGACAGAGCTACTGACTTCACACTGCCAAACATTTTTTTAAAGTGAGAAAGTGTGGAGAGTGGTTAAATACCCCTTTGAAATGTTCAGGATTAATTTTCATAAAGAAAGAAAAAAGTGATTTTTAAAGAAACCAACTTTAAGGTTCTATTTTGAATTGTTCTCAACATTTAAGGACTGTGGTAGTTCCCACTAAATTCAGTGCCAGGAGTCAGTTGCTGCCTGTGCATTTCTGTGATTAATGTCTCATAACTAATAAAATGGGCCTTGAGGGGCCACTGAAACTTTCAGCAACTAAGGTGACCTGGATACTGGAGAAACGTCAAGATATTTGCAATGCAATCCCCATATCAATAACTGTATTACACATAAGGTTGGGCAGGAACTATTCTCTTAAAGAGTCTGTTTTAAAAGAGAAAAACTCTTCAATATCTCTCAGTAAATCATTCCCTGTAGGCTACAGCTCTAACTTTAACATATAGCAGAGTTGCTGGGCTGTTTTCCTCCACATTACAATGGACTTAACACTGCATAATTCCTGTGTAAAAGGTGACCTGTCTCTTGGTTTCCATGCAGTACCCAAGATTTTGGCTAAGTTATATTTAGGTATTTTGAAGCAGGGACCACAGGCGCAGTACCATTTCACTCCTTAATTGAATAGTTATTAAAAAGGAAATGCTCATCATGTCTTCGATCTCTTGAATATAATTTCATAAGATGTAGTGAATTATCAATGTTTTTCAAGACTATTGCATTCCTTAAGGCAGCTGTTCTTTTACTCACTAAACAGCAGTTTTGTCCTTGTAAGTATTAAATGCAAATGTAACTAAAGACCTCAGTTGTTCCAATATAAATGAAATTGAGCCATTATATGATTCTCTATCTGACCAGACAAGAGAGAACAAGGATACTCTTGATGACACAGAGCGTTAACTGTTACTGATATTAATATTTAATCTTAGGATCTTTGGATTAATCTCTTTCTATTAGTGATTTGCTACACTACCTTGCACCACAGACTTAGTCCAAACCAATATTCCTAGGTATAGTGAATTTTAGTATTGAATAGATCCTTTTTCCTAATATTGTTTGCTTCCAATAACTCACTGCATAGGAAGCTTTAGAGGTAGCAATAAAAAACAAAACAAAACAAAACAAAAACACCAAAAAAACCCCCACAAAACCAAAACCAAAACAAAACAAAAACCAACCAAAAACCTTTTGTCCAAGATTTGCTGGGATTTGTTTTAAAAACTGAGGTATGTCTAAGTGGAACTGGTCTTTATGTTACTTTCTGTGGGTCATTCCTATGTCATCTGAATAAAGTAAAGCTTTTCAGGATCCAGAAAATGCTTGGTCACAAAGCCTTGCATGTTGTGAAATAAAGACCACTACCGGGGCAATTGCAATAGAAAGATAAGAATGAAATTGGTTACATGGTGTTTACTCTCTAAGAGTGATCATCACAATGAGTTCTGAATCATACAGTGTTGATTCTGACAAATAAGATATGACTCCAGCAAAAAATTCCTGTGACAGAAGAGCAGAACAAGCCCATTCAGACATTTCACCATCAAAGTAAATCAATCAGAAGTTGAACAACTGAAAAATTCAGAAGCTACAATAGACCTGCAGCCATGCAGTGCTAGCAAATGTATCAGTCTTCCTTCTTTACAAAGGAAGTTATATTTATGTCTAATTCTTACAAGCAAATAAATACTCTATCAGCTTCCAGAGACAAACGTCACTGCTGAGGTGATATGGGTCTTGGAAGATTATTTTTGATTCACAAAGCCATCAATCTCTGAGTACAAAGATCTCTAAAATTAACAGTCACTGCACTAAATCTCATTAGTTCACTCAACCAGAATGAAAAACAGACCCTGCTGGACATCCCACAGAGTATGTCTGATAAATTTCAAGATCTGGCAAGATGTCTTACATCTATCTGATCTGGCAAGACACCTTACAATAGCTTTTTAGCTTTGAATCCTCTTTCATTTGCACTGTTAGGATGAACAAAATGACTAGGAAGAATGAGTGGATGAGGCCTCACACAGAGGTGAGTCCACAGGCCCCGAGGGACTTCAACTATTCTAACGTGTACTAGAAAGAAAATACAAGCAGTACATAAGCAACCCAGATTGTTCATGTGGGAACAACAATGTCAAATTCCTGACCCATCTGTAAAGAAACCAACCGTGACAGGTACAGGGCTGGATCTGGTGTCCAAAACCAGGGAGGGTCTCTATGGGAGTGTGGAGGCTAAGGGCAGCCTTGGCTGCAGGGACCATGACACAGTGGGGTTCAGAACAGAAGGAATGATACAAAAAGTAAGATCACATCCCTGAACTGCGGCAGAGCAGAATCTGACCTCTTAAAAATTGTCCTTGGAAGAGGAGGGTGACATCGGAATAGAAGTCCAGGAGATCTGGTCAATATTCAAGGATCATAATGTCTAAGCTCAAGTGTAAGCCCTCACAAAGAGCAGGTATCCAGGCAGAAATGTCAGAAACCCCATGTGAATATATAATATGCTCCAGGTCCATGAAGGAAGAGAAGGTGATAAGGAGTAGTTAGCACGAAATCACCAAGGAGAAATCTTGCTTGACCAACCTGACAACCTTCTATGACCTTCTGTCACATGAGGAAAGCCCGGAGCAGAGAGGGCTTGGGGAAATCTTATCAATGTTTTTATACACCCAGAGAAGATACAAACAGGATGGAGCCAGGCTCTACCCAGTTGTACCCTGTGACAGGACAAGGGCAATGGGCACAAGCTGAAAGACAAGAAGTTCTGTAGAGCAATTGAGAAACCCATTTTTACTGAAAGGATGACTGAGCACTGACACAGGTTGCCCAGAGACATGATGGAGTCTTCCTTCTTGGAGATCTTCCAAGGTCATCTGATCATGACCCTCTGTGAGCCATTCTAGGTCCGTCTGATCTAACACTCCTGCTCAGCTCAAGCAAGTTGGA
>VYXD01008262.1:1047033-1143020 GCA_013397195.1 Hylia prasina | reverse complement strand
TAACAGGCGCAGAAGTTCCTTGTCCTGCTAAGACACTCCACAAAAGCCATTGAGTCTTTTGTTCTGTCCTTTTTCTACCTGATGGCTTAGGTGGGGACCTTTTGGTGCCGGTCCAATCAAACGGTCCCAGGTTCGAGGCGAGGTTCAAAAGGTCCTATGAGGTGTCCTTATACCAAATTTGGAAAGAACTTTCTGGAGTCCTTGCCTTTTTTAGCAGAGTCTTTGGAAAGTCCCTTGTAATTTGGTCACCCCGTCAACAGGGGGCACACTCCTACAGACGTCAGGAATCCCTTCTACTGTGAGCATGAAAAAGCACTGATACTTCCACAAGCAATTAATATTTGAAAATTATTGTATCCCTACAAGGTAGTATTTTAAAAATCGCATTCTGTTTGCCAGTGGATAAAAGAAGATCACCAATAAAGTAAAGAAGCAGGCAAGAAAAAAACAGGATACAAATAAAAGCTTTTAAAGATTTATGTGACTGGAAGTAAAATCTAAAACCTTTCAGGTGACAGCTCACAGATGGAATGGAGAAAGCACAACTCTCTCCTCTTTTCAGTACCATTTATATTTATAAGCAAAACAAAAGAGTCATTGTTAGACTGTCTGATGATGTAGGAGATTGATTGTCACTGAGGCAGCAGAGCATTCTTTTAGTGACTTTTTGCTGAGCTAGTGAGAAATACTTTTACCTAAGCCTGGAAATGAAGCCACTCCAATGAAAAAAGGGGTAGAAAAGGAGAGAGGGACCTTTTGTCACTCATCTCATATAGATTCTCTTACAAGACCTCACTTTCCATGAATACTGGAAGTGGTGCTGCAGAATGGCACCCAGGGCTCCTCAAGGTTGACAGCAACAATGTCTTGAAGTAGGAGATGGGCCTCTTTAAACCATTCAAACTTTCCTCACAATTCCATTTTCATGACCTAGATAACATTACAAACTGTAATGAGTCAGTAGGAATGGTAATGATCCATGGGTCTTTTTAATTTCAAGGATATGATATATGATTTCAAAGCAAGACCTGACACCTGTGTATTCTAAACAAATACAAGATTCCAACGCCCTGTGTCATCAAACTGACACTTAGGAACAGTAAATTCACCTAGAGAAGGCAGGGTGAAAAATCAGCTTTGAGTAATGATTTTTTCTTATTCACATGGGTCCAGCCTTCTCAATTTGCCATATGCTTTTCAAAAATATAACCAGGGGAAAAAATACTATAGTTATCAGTGACACATTGGTCATACACATACAATGGTTGTAACTATTGCCAGTTCTGTGTTTGTGCAGAAAAGGACAGGAATACTTGTAAGAGCTAATACCATAATTATAGGCAACCACCATGCAGAAACAGAAGGAGTATGAATGAAGACACACAGAGAGGGAGAAGGACCTTTTGACTTAGTTAACTGTTTTTTTGCCATCCTGATTCTCAATTTGCAACAGGGAATGTTTAAATTTGGCCTCTGTTTAGATTGGGGTAAAGAGATAGAAGGAAAACTGGAGACATGATCTTTGCACATCTGTTCTTAAGTTCCTCAAAAATTAATTTTAAATCCAACATTTGAAATAAGATCACTATGGAGTTTGCTATAGAGGTATAGAAAAATGGGTGGAAGCTCTGATCTTTGACCTCAGATGTAAATACTGAGTTTTATTTGGACTAGTTGAATTAAGTCTCTTATACACATGTTCTCCATTTGCTACTAACATAGGAACTTTTTTTGTCAAAGCAGTTGCCTTTCATTCTCATTCAGAATACACTTCTTAGTCTGCATATATTCATATTGTTTAGTTCACTAACCATTTCCACAGTTCACCAATTAAAATCTGAGCTCATCCTTTTAGTTTTTACCACTACATTGTCATCTCTAGAATAGGATACCTAATATAATTAAATAAAATATCATGATTTGTTGCTTGGAAGTTTTATGAGGATACTGCAGGATGTGTAGTAACAAGGATACTCTTACTATAAACCACTTTGTTTTTAAATATATTAAAAATATAAATATTTATAAATATTTTAAATGTAAAAATAACATAAAAGTTATAAACAATCCTTGGGAAAACAGAAACAGAGGCTGAATGTCACAGTAGAAGTTATTTACTGGAAACATGCAGTGTAACTGCAGGAATAATATTAAAATCAAAAGTAAATAAAGTAAATAAGTAAATTAAAATCATGTATATGTTCATCAGCCCTCACTGATACTTCATGTGCAGATGTTCTCCTCATCAAGAACTGCACAATGCTAGTTTGAAAACAACCAGCAAAATCTCTTTTCTTCCATTCCTTTTGAAATATAGGATTTCACTGGAAAATTGGGTGAACAATTTGTGGAGCTTACAGTGAGTCCTTATAATTAGAATGATTTTGTGATACTGCTGACAGCATCATATCTGTTCTTTGTCAAAAAGATTCTATTAATCTCTGAAATAAATACATTAAATAAAGTTGTCAGATTCAAATGTATGTCAGAGAAGTTATTTATCTGTCCTGAAATGCATGACTATATATTCCAGTAATTTAGTTCCATGGCCCCATTGATTTTATTGCAGCCAAATATATATTGTACCTCATGGAGGTGGTTCCTTCAGATATCCCTTTATATCCATAATGGACTCACTCTTCCTTGAGACTTAATTTCCAGAATTAAACTAATCCACAAAAACAGTCCTCTCTGGCTGTAATGGGAGTAAATGTCATTGTCAAATGGTACAGGCTGAAGCCTAAATTTTTTAGGGACAGAAGAATTAAAGCTGTTTTGCTTGTTTTTTCAGCGATTTTTAAAAAATGTTCTGTATTTCTGACTTACTGACACAGTAACCAGCAAGTGATCTAGCAATCTACAATGGTGAATTATTTTTTTAACAGATCTTGATAACAGACAGAAATCTCTTTAGTAGGTCACAGATTACTATGAATGGAGCTTAAAGATATTGACATCAATCTTATTGTTGAAAGCTTATTGTGAAAGAACTGAAGAACTATGCACCTACCAAAAAACTTTCTTCCACATTTCTTTTCCATTTACCTGGGATAACTTAGTACTAAAAAAAATATCAGGAAAATTTATTAAATTATTTCCTGGGCATGTACAACAAGAAGAATGTATGAATCATTCAACTCAGGTCATACCAATTATGTTGAATTTGAGACTGTAGAAGTAATTAACCTTTCTTCTGATCAATTCAAATTAATTCTTTTGAAACTTTTAAGATAATTCATGCACTTTTTCAGTATATATGTAAGTGAAAGTTGGATGAATCAGCATATCAAATGAGTAAGATGTGAGTGACAACAGTTCTGGCAAATTTCAATCAGTTCTTGATTTCAGTCAAGAACTGATTGAAATCAAGAAATCTGTCTGCCTCTGTCATCATGTTTGTTACAGTATATGGTTTGTTACAGTATGTGGTTATTTGGATTTTTTTAAAATTACGCTTTATAGTATAGCATTTCAATATTTTCTGTGGCACAGAGTGTCATCACATTTTCTTTGGGAGGTTTTATCCTACTCTTAATTGAATTTAAGTAGGTGTATTTGAGACAAGCAGTGGTACTTCTGGAGAGCTGCAGATGTGATGGCTTGGATCCAGCACCCTTTGAGGTAAATGGAAACACTTCAACTGATTTAATGGGTCTTGGATTTGATCCAAGGTGTACGTTGACTTAATTGGACTATTGGACTATTCCTGGGAGTAAGTGCAGTATCTACTTGAGAACTCATATACAATGTGCATTTGTGAGATGTAATCCTTAGAGAAGTGAGCATCTGAGAGGCAAGAAGTGACGTTCTCATTATAAAAATAGGTAAAAAACCAAAAGAAATGAGAAATGTGAAAATTTTGCAAAAGCGATAACTTTATATGTACCAGAACAACACAATAAGGATATATTTTTTCACAAGTTAATACAAGCTAAACTCCCAAGGGATTGCAAAATAAAAGATGCAGAACTGGATCATATGATGTTGTAGCTAATGACAGTAATTGATCTTATCATCAGGGTTTATATAATACTGAATACATGCCTTTGTATAATCTCAATCATAATGTGTTAAACACTATTGATCTGAAGGTGTCCCTACAAAACTATGACACAATGCTTTCCCCAATTCCCTATCCACTGCAAATGTGAAATGCCCTCAAAGGGATTCATTATCAGCCATCTCCATTTGGTCTTGAAACAAAAGACTTTTAAACAACCCCTGTATTAATTTCATATATATATGTATATCCATTTTTTTAGTTTTGAAACAATGGTGTTCTGCCATCAAATCTTAACTTGATTTCACAAAAAACCAAACCAAAAAAACCCCACCAAAGACACCCCAAAAACTACAAAACAACACAAATAACAGAAAACCAAAAAAAACACCAAAGAAACCAACCAAAATCTTGCAACAAGATTGTAAGGTGGTCATAGTTAGTAAGATAATCAGAGTTTTCTATTGTCTCCTTCAAGGTATCACATCAGTGTTGCCAAAAGCTCTGAAAGTGCCATACAGATGTAGAAACTGCAGCCAATCATGAAGCCCAAAAAGGGCATCGCTTTCAAAAACCCACTGCATAACAAAACCTTACTGCACTGGGTTTGCATGGCAAGGTTTTGGTAGCAGGGGGGCTGGGCTTACAGTTGTGACTTCCCACATGTCTCAAACAGCCCATCCCTGACAGCTCCGAGGCAGAGGCCATTGGCCACANCATTTTTAACCTAGGACACATATTCAAGAAGGAAATCAGTTACGGCACAGGAGTATCTGCAGCGAAGGAACAGAGGAGTGAGAACACGTGAAAGCAAGAGCCCTGCAAACACCAAGGGCAGTGAAGCAGGGGCAGGAGGTGCTCCAGGTGCTGGACCAGAGGTTCCCCTGCAGACTGTGCTGAAGACCATGGTTAAGCAGCTGTGCCCTTTCAGGCTATGGTGATACACACTGGAGCAGAGATCCATCTGCAGCCCACAGAGGGCCCCATGCTGGAGAAGGTGGACATCTGAATGAGGTTTTAAGCCTGCAGGCAGTTTATGGTGAAGCAGGCTTCTGTTAGGATCCATGAAACTGTGGAGAGGAGCTTGCACTGGCACAGGTTTAATGGCAGGACTTGTGACCTCACAGGGGATGCATGCTCGAACAGCCTGTTCTTGAAGAACTGCATCCCATGGGAGGGACCAACACTGGAGCAGTTCATGAAGCACTGCAGTCCAAGGGAAAAGCATCTTGGAAAAAGTTCATGTAGGTCTGGGCAGGTCTCCATGCTGGAACAGGGACAGGGTTGAGGAGTCTTGCCTCTGAGGAGGAAAGAGCAGCAGAGACAATGTCTGGTAGAATGATAGCAGTCCCTATTTCTTATCCTGTTCTTATCTCCACCCTGGAGANGCAGGAGGTGCTCCAGGTGCTGGACCAGAGGTTCCCCTGCAGACTGTGCTGAAGACCATGGTTAAGCAGCTGTGCCCTTTCAGGCTATGGTGATACACACTGGAGCAGAGATCCATCTGCAGCCCACAGAGGGCCCCATGCTGGAGAAGGTGGACATCTGAATGAGGTTTTAAGCCTGCAGGCAGTTTATGGTGAAGCAGGCTTCTGTTAGGATCCATGAAACTGTGGAGAGGAGCTTGCACTGGCACAGGTTTAATGGCAGGACTTGTGACCTCACAGGGGATGCATGCTCGAACAGCCTGTTCTTGAAGAACTGCATCCCATGGGAGGGACCAACACTGGAGCAGTTCATGAAGCACTGCAGTCCAAGGGAAAAGCATCTTGGAAAAAGTTCATGTAGGTCTGGGCAGGTCTCCATGCTGGAACAGGGACAGGGTTGAGGAGTCTTGCCTCTGAGGAGGAAAGAGCAGCAGAGACAATGTCTGGTAGAATGATAGCAGTCCCTATTTCTTATCCTGTTCTTATCTCCACCCTGGAGACTTCCATTATATTTTCTCTCCCCTGTGCAGTCAAAGAGATGACTAACTTCGGTGGCCACTTGGCTTTCAGACAGGGTCAACTCAACAAACATGTACAACCCAGAGATCTCTAGAAAGCCACCATTTAAAAGCCACCCTCCTCTGTGACAAACTCTTATAACATGACTGTACCAGGCTGGTGTGTAAAAATGCACTGCATGAGACACAGAGACATCTGTTGGCTCCAGATCTATTCAGCCAACTGTCCCAGCAAGTTACACATGAACACGTGAATTGCAACAGAGCAGCAGAATTAGCAGTGCAAATGTGTGTGTTTCAGTGAAAAGGTGGGGGGCCTAGAGGGCAAGGGAAGTTTCAGAAAGAAAAATTGCATCTTTTGAACTTCAAAGAAAGAAATTCTGTTCAGAGCAAATTACTCCTAACATAAGATTTTCTTTTTCTATTTTTCTTGTCTTCCCCTGCCTAATTCCTTCTTCTATATGATCTGTCTTTCCTTCAGTCTTTTTAACATTTCGTAATTTAGGAGGGTCTCCCATTTCTCTTTGTTAATGCAACTTTATATATGTAAGTGTTTTTCACAGTCTGTTTGTGGCTCTCCATTTATTTTACCTTGCCTATTCTATCAGTTTGGACTTTGGAAGAAGTATGGTAAAATAAATCACTGAAGAGGCATGTTAAATTGTTATTCTCAAGTAACTCAGCTCTGTGCAGCATTGAACCAAAGTAGTTCAGTTAGGAGAAATCTGCATGTGTTATCTAGACAGCCAGTCATCCCTGCAGCACCCCCTGGCTCCAAATCTGCCATACAAGCTGAGAGTATTTGGTATGTTTGAGGCACATTTCCTTCCATATATGCAAACTCAGAAGGAAATTTTTCTGACCAAAATCAAAGTTACAATATAATCTTAACAATGTTTTTCTATTCCCTTCCAAGACATGTGTTTCAAGTGTTTTTTACAAGTCAAATAATTAAAAATTAATTGGTGTCCAGCCATCCTCTGCCAAAGATGACAGTAATGTGTATTTCAAAGTTACTATTTATACATCTCAGCAAACAAAGGAATTAATGTTCATTGTCTCCACAGTTCTCTTAATGTTAAATAATTCCCTCTCCTCTCATGGTAATTAGTGCTCATAGATAGTGTTTCTCTTTTCAGTTAGTGGGTACGTTGAGTCAGTGCCTGCGAGTCAGTGGTCATGATTTCCCCTTGACAGAATTACCTTTTACCCTGTTGGAGCTGATTTCACCACAGTTGCTGAGCTGGTTTTCCTTGTGGTGTGTAAATTCTGCAATTTTTTGTGTCTATTATCAGTGATCCATTCTTCCCCCCAAGCTTTGTTAATCTCCCCCTAAGTCTGGGACAACACCTGGACAATAGTACCACCTTTATCTTATCTCAAGTTCCAGGTGTGGTGGCTTGTTTTACAGTCCAAGTTCCAGGTATCCATGGAAGCATATTTGGAGGAGGGGGCAAGGGAGAAGGGCTTCAGTGGTCATTGACGGTCACAGAGGGCATCTGTCCCATATGTCAGGGTGATTTTTGTTTGACCAGTGGTATGTCTGTGAGTGAGCAGCTGCTTCTTTACACATTTTGCCAAAGTGGGAATTTTTGTCTAGATGAATAATCCAGGAGTTACTATCCAGATCTTTCCTCCACCAGGCCTGGAGATAGCACCATCCTGTCACTCCCTTCTGTGGTTATCTCATGGCAAAGTCCTTCTGTGGTCTTAACCACAGAAATGGTTAAGTGTTTGAGATAAGCAACTGTGCTCCTTACATCCTTACAAGGCCCTGATGCACAAAATAGTAGGTAATATGACAGGGGTTAAATGTAGGACAAAATCACCAAGCTCCTAATACATATCTTTCAACAGTTACATGCAGGGTGAGTGCTAGTACTGTTATCTCTATAGTTCTTTACGTGGCTAGACGTGTATAGCAGCAGCCAGCCATTTAAGTTTTCTACCCATGATTTACATGTTGACCTTGCATACATTAAGATTTTTAAAAAAATCACTTGGACAAGATTATTTAATGCCTTTGGAAACCTTGTTTCCCCTCTTACTCTTCTTGCTATAGAAAGAAATACATGAAATTTATGAAATTTTAACTTTGGGAATGTTAAATCTGCTTTAGAAGTATCACATGGAAAGTGAATACTATAGCTGTGGCGATAAAGCATACAGAAAAAAAAGTCTGATGAGACCACCAGGCTTGAGCTCCTGGATATATCAGGCCAATAAACCTACCCAGACAGAGTACTTCTGTTATGCTACAGTGCTGTGCTGTAGCATAGCAAGTGGTACATGAATATATGTATGTATATATCTCAAGTGATTTGGTGACTTAAAAATGGAAGTTGGAATGAAAAAACAGGTGGTATCAAGTGTCACAAATGCACAGCTGTGAAGGAACCTCTTGGCAATGTCTGTCTCCATAAGACTGGCAGCTGAGCTTCACTCAGAACTGTAACGGGTGCAAAACTCCTTAAGATCTCTGTCACTCTGCGTGGAAAGTCACTCCACAGAGTACACTCACCAGCTTTACTCAAACAAGGCATGTAGTTATAAAAGCAAGGTGCCTGCAGTGTCACTAACTTCTTTTTTTAGTTCTGTAGTGGATAAACATCATAAACTGGCAAATATCTAAGTAAGCAATCTACAGAACTTATTTAAATATCAAAATTTAGGAAGAAAAACACATGCAGGTTCCGCAGCTCTGGAGCAAAAATACTGTTTCTTTTTGGACCCTGATAAATATATTGCAGGCCCACATATCACCTAAAAAGAGAGTCATCTGGAACATACTCAGGTTCACCACAAAGACCCAAGAGAACACATATTATTTAATTATTTAATTCCACCATTTCCCCAGGAGCCATGATTTCTCTGCGGACATATGGTAAACTAGCTTTTAAAATGCTAAATTGAGTGACACAAATTAATTGCAAGTCAATTCAAGCACCTTATCTTCTAATTAAACTAGTCTAATTTCTCTGTTGAAATTGACTAAGCTCTAGAATTTTGAGTTGTCACATGAAAGAGTGTAGCTGTGTGGAACTCTCCCGCAGGCTAGCTCCGAATCCCACTACCACAGATGAAGCAGGCAGGTGTTGATTGTCACTGCCTGCGCAGCGGATCCCACTTCTCTGCTGCAAAAGGACGTAGCCTTGGCGTAGAAAGAAGAGCAGACTCTGACTGGGTGAATCAATGAAGGTGTTTATTCCTCAGATCCTGCCCAGGCAGAGCAAGGACTTGGGCTGTGCAGCAGGTTTTAAAGAGGGGTGGAACACCGGGGAGTGGATTCCAACCAACCAATAGGAAAGATTCTGGGAGGGGCTCTGCCAAGCTCAATCAACTTGATAACCAGTCTTGGAGACGGGGAAGGGGAGGTTCCCTAGCCTCAGCCAATCGCACGATGCTCTCTCCAGAACCTTCTGGAAGGTGGGGAGAGACTGAGCCAAGATTGACAAGGCTAGGAGGTAGGGAATACAAGACTGACACATGGGAAGGCTGTGGGAGGAACCAATTCGGAAAAACAAGAGGGTACATGGTGCAAACCATTCTTGAGTACTAAACAATCAAACCTAACATCTTTTAACAGCCAAAGAGTCTCTAATGCACTGCCACAAAAGAGGATGGAAGTAGCCCTCACAAGTCTTTTCCATACCCAAACATATTTGGCTGTAATAAACATTTGTACCAGCTTGTAATAAAATTCCGTAATTTGATACAGTATCATCAGCATCTAGTAATTGCTGATACTTAAGCTCTGATCTTGCAAATAGTTATGTCTATTAAGATAGTGCTGTAAATTTTAGGAACACCAAGCTTATTTAATTAAATTATACTATCCATATGACTGATTATAGAATTGGCATGTCAGCAACGGAAAGCCAATACAGCAAAACTGCATTAAGGAAAATTTGTAATCCCTAAGTCCCTGTTAGAACAATCTGTCTTTAACAAACAAGATTTTCCTTTTATATTCCTTGGAGTTTACACAGGTAAGGTTAAGTAGATGAACACCTTATCTTCTGAAGTACTATGTTGGCAGTGATATTTTGCTACGCATATTTTTGTGATGCAAATAAAATCTTGAGTGACCTAGGTGAACAATTAACTGAATTAGCTTGCAAAGATATACAGCATTTCCCTTAAAGTCGTAAAATACTAATTTATGAGAAAAACATATTCTATTCCAACAGTTGGACAGTCTGAATAAAGGCTCACTTGTACTTTGTTCTTGATATGAAAAAAAGTGCAATCAATTTTTTATTTTTAAGAACTGAGAAAAAGGTAAATAAATTCTTTCAAACCATATGATTAATCACTCAAAACACTAGAAAAAAAAAGTGCCATCATCAGATAAGACTGGATAGTTTACTGCTAAGAGAATAGTACTTTTCTAAGAAAAAATAGTTTGGAGAAATCCAAAGGCAATAGAGTCCACTAAAATTATATCCTGGCTCCATTTAAGAAGATGTAGATCCAGTAGGTCTAGGGAGGTAATTCTCCTCCTCTAGTCTGCCCTAATGGATTCCACCTGAGTATTCCACACAGCTCTGGGGTTTTGGCACAAGAAAACCTTGCATCTACTAGGGTGAGCCTGAAAGAAGCCTCAAAGGCAAGCCAAGGGCTGGAGCTCCTCTGCTGTGATGACAGGCTGAGACATTTTGGGTTCTTCAGCCTGGGGTATGAAGGTGCCAGGCAGACCTTAGCACAGCCCTGTATCTGAATGGGGCTTACAGAAAAGAGTTTCATGGAAATTAACAAGCCCAGGGAGAGCGTTTTAAAGTAAAAGAGGAGAGATTTGGATTAGATGTTAGGAAGAAATTCTTTCCTCATGGCATGGTGAGGCACTAGAACAGGTTGCCAGAGAAGCTGTGGGTGCCCCATCCTTGGAAGTGTTCAAGGCCAGGTTGGATGGGGGCTCTGACAACCTGGTCTACTGAGAGTGTGTCCGCATGAAGAGGGGCTGGAACTAGGTGATCTTTAAAGCCCCTTCCAACCTAAGGCTGAACATTCAAGAAAGAAGCAATATCAACATCTTAAAACATGCACAATATTTAGCCTGAGCTAATACAGTGCAAAGTCAACACTGAAGTCTCCAGTTTTCTTTTTCCTCTTTTTTTCCCCTTAGGTAAGAATTTGTATTCACTACGCAAGGCTTTGTAATTGCAGCTCACTGTTAATAGTTTCTGCACTGGTCAAGAGATTTGCTGATATAACATGGTGTTCTGCTTTCATTTCAGCTATTTCTTTATTATTTGTATCTGTCCAGCTCTATTTGATAAAGACAACAGTCTTCTTGTGGTTCTCCTGTGTAAAGACATAGCATTCACATTAAACCTCTCAACTGTTTTGAGAAAGTGCATTTAATTTGGCAATTTACACATCCATTTTCCCTTACCTTACCAAGGCAGTTCACAATCTTATAGTTTACTAGATACAGTAAAATCTGGCTTAAGTTTTTATAAATGAAGTGGTGACTGCTACATATAGAGGTCAAATATGTACTTAATTTTTTTTAGCTTTTTTACAATAGCTTATCTTAGCATTTTATTCTTGAGTTAAGAATACTTAAACCACTGAAAAACGAAAAAGGCTAATTTAATGCAATTCCTTAAGTGGAGTTCTAACCTTGATAATATATTTCATTCTTTGTGCTTTGAATTCTTAAAGGTGAATTATGTCAAGCTTACTGGAATAGCTTGTTTTACCCTGCCATTCAGCTGCTGTCACTTTCAACAATGGACTTGAAATTTATCAAGTGTTATAAAAGCTGCAGAGATTCAAGATTAATTTAAAGACAACCAACCAACCAAGAATTCCCCTCCAAACCCCACAAAAGCACACAGCAAAAAGCCTCAAACCCAACTGCACCTTTGCTCCTTACCACAGGCAATAGTTGAATTTATTTCAGCAAGCCTTTCACATTTACAACATTTCAGCATTTACTTTTACTAATTTTTTTTTCTGGCAGGAAGCCATGATATCACTGCTTTATATTTCTAGTCAATGCTAACTCAACCGTAAAATAAATTATGTGAGCTATTTTAGAAACACTGAAGTGGCAGAATGTTACAGTAAAAAATGTAGTAAAATGTCCCCTTTTTAATCATTCAAATCAGCCTTGCCAGAAAATGTAGCTGGAGCAAAATTACTGCTGCATATAAAAGCCATTTTCAGGAACAGAAGAGACAATATTTGGATTCTGAAGTGCTAAATAAGCTATAAAACTTTATCACTCTTTATTTAAACTTTTTATTCTCTCTAAGGAAATGTACTTACTCTCTGAAAGAACAGAAAAACCTCTAAGAGGAACAAGTTTCTTTCTAAGAGAAAGGCAATTGCAGTTCACCAAAACTTTTCGGAACACAAAACCTTCCCTACTCTCTGTTTCCAGGACAGAAGAACACTGCCTCTGAAATAAACCAAGGAATTTCCTCATAATAGATTTCAACCCTCAAACCTCCATTTTGCAATAAGATTTTATCAAGTAACATAGAGCTTGGCATAGTGGAAAAATAGTTTTCTTTCTGGAGCTTCCAATCCACCTATGTCATGCAGCAAGCCCTGAAAAAGACAGTAAGATAGAGAAGAGGTTTATTGCCATTGCCATGGTGAATTCAAAGCTATTACTTTCCAGCCATCTGAACCACATATCACAGGTAACATGAAATAGAAAAAAACCCCAAAGAAGTCACTACTTCGTTCATTCTCACTACGTGTATTTATTTTAAAGTTACATATGAGCAGAATTTACTCTGTAAATGTAAAACTCATTAAAGATGGTGACAATTTCAAGAGAATTCTAAAGTACCAAATTCACAGTCATGTATATCACCTTATGATCTATGTAAAATTGACAGAATAAGGAAGCCTTTCTCTCCTGATGATGAAAGGTTTTATAGTGGCAAGAAAAAAAAAAAAAAAAGGTGTAGCTAGCCCATTCCATTCTTAATAATAATTGAGAATTTTACAGCTTAAAGAATATCCAGTCATGCATCTTCAGATTTCCTACCTTTTTAAACATTCTTTTTGTCCTAAAAAGAGTCTGAGCAAACATACAGCCAACAAGCATTTTAATAGCTCTCTTTAAAATTTGCTATTGCATTTTGTAAGTTAATGATTTTGCTCCATCTTTATCAGATGGTAAAGTTAATTAAGAAAAGAACACTGGAAAACAAAAGACCAGATTGCTCATTCAACACAAAGGAATGCTTTGATCGCTGATTTATTATCTAGCAGTGTGCATTTAGTATCTTACTGCACCACTGTTTACAAGAGATCAAGGAAAGTGGACATCTTCTTCTCCTTTTCTAACTGCTAAAAAAAAAGCAGAGAAAGCAAAGCAGACTTTGATTTTGTGTCTGGCAACAGAACAACAATAGATATCTAACACTCCTTTTCCTAGGGAAAGTTTTTTCATTTCTACTAGTTGCCAGCAAGAAACGTATCACAGGTGACTGCTCTCTTGTATATATTCTGTTTGCTCTGGTTGTTTGTATATTCACTAGGGTGAATGACACACCTAAATATCCTCACAAGCACATTCAGAGAGTTAGTGCCATCAGCCTGCAAAAATCATACACATGGCTGGAAACAAAATGTACAAAATCCACTGCACTGATAGGAAATCCTATGCTTCTATTCATGGCACACTCATCTGTGTGCTGAGCAATTTGTATTTCTGTAACTGGTGTGACATTCCAGCTGACTCAAAAATCTGAATTTATTACTTCACTAGGCTACCAAGCTATAAGAACCCATAAATTAGAAGCAATTTTCACTTGTTTAGCCATTCTATAAAGGACAGCACTGCAGGATAAAAATCTATGTTCCAGGGAAAGCATATAGAAACATACCACTATTTTTGAGTCCAAGTGCCTCAAAGTAATTCAGAAAACACATTGCAATATTATGTTGAAGAAGCATAAAAATTCCACAGGGAGGCATTGTATAATGCCACACTTCACCCTGAGACAAAATACCATAAAGAAACAACAGATTGGCAGGCCTAAGTCACTAGAAACAAAACTAATCCAGAAACTGAAACAAAATTATATTGGTTTTTAAGTCTTGTGAAAGGAAAAAGCAAAAGTGACATTCTTCATACAGATTTTTTAGCTTTGAATAACAGGTGAAGCACAGCTCTGCCTTTGCTTGATTTGATCTTTGTTTTGCAATGAAGATTACAATTTTAATATTATAGTAGTAACCTGCTGGAATGGAGAGGAAGAAATTGTCTTTAACATGGAATAACCTAGTTCCTAGGGTATGTTTGGTAAAACATACTGAAGAAACAATTTAAGCTACTTCGGAGAGACCAGCATCCACACATGGAAATGCAACAGAACACAAAATCTCTGAGATGAAATTTCTGGTAAAGTACTTCTGGTGTTTCACATGGAAAATAAAATGTCAGGTATAAATAAGGAACTTGCTTGTCATGCTGCAGGTTTCCAGGTTTCCAGCTCTGCCAGGACAATCGGGTGAGCAGTGTTAGCCTTTCAACGTACACAGTGTAGGCTGTTTTGTAACACTTCCATCCCATGCTTGTAAGCTCTTAGGAACCAAGCCTACAATGCAGTTGATCAACAGTCTTGTTCTTTCAAAATGGGAAACATCGGATAGTCTAGTTTCAGGGGCAGCTAAGTCTTATCCCCACAGACATCTTTGCAGAACTGAAATTCTGGATTCTAGATTATTATTTGTCTGTATGAAGCAGAACACAAACACAATCTCATGATTTACCCAACAGCGCCTCCTGACTCTGACTTAAACATAGATATAACAATGTTTGCACATTTCAGGCTTAGTTTTTCTGTCCTTTCCAATCCATATCTTATATTCATTTACAAACATTTATTGACTTACTCTCCTACCACAAGATGCTTCAATCATTATCATTATAGAGGGTACACATAGAGGATACAGTTTCTGTCTGGAGGCATTTCTACAAACTGTTTAATCTAAAGCCAGTATCTTCTGTTGATCTGACCCCTAACTCCATCAAAAAATTTAATATTAATTGTAAACGAATGGCTTAGATATACTATGAGGCTTGTGTTGAAGCTTTACTTAAACTAGCAGCTCCTTCAGAATACAGCTGTCTTGTAACTAAGAGAAGATCCTAAACCAAAGCTGTGACCTCAGCATCAGGCCAGGCATCTCTGTGGTCCTAGCCTGATATTTATATATCAAAGCATATAAATAAGAGGATAATCTTTGTAGCATAATCTGTTAAAGCAATCCTTGTTTATGTTTAGTTAGAATTTAATTTAGAGCCAGATTTAACCTGTCTTACTGACTCCTTACTGGACTGTGGACAGGTCATTTACAGACATGCCTCCTTTTTGAAATTTTGGTACCAACAGAAATATGCTGTTGTAGATGAACTGAGATCCAGCTTGATAACTATGCAGCTCATTTGCTGTAAGTACCGTGGAATAAAAAGAAGCTTTAAAGAAAATATGGGAAAACAATTCCTCTTATTATAGGATGCCTGGTCTGTCGCATAAAACAGATAAAGAATGGAGCTATTTTCTATTTGGCTTTAATTAGGTGGTGCAGTGCTGAGAAACATGAACTGAAATGGCCTTAAATAAATCTGGAGGGGGAACATCATGTACAACTTTCTGGTTTTGACTGCATATGTGTAGATCTCTACTTCCTTCTAAGGACTCAACTGCCCCAGTTGTGTAGTACCAGAAGCTTATCTATTGTACATAAGGATTTGGATATGACCACATTAAATGTCACTCCCTTTTGCTTTTGGGCATGGTAAGATTTTAATTCCTTAATGCTAAGAACTTAAAGATGAGCTGTATTGTGCATAATGACAAACTATACCAGGTACATCTTATATGTCTGTAAGAGACTATGATAAAATATTCTAATGGTTGTGGGGCACTGTGGTGTGTTGATCTTGGCTGGATTTCAGATGCCCACCAAGCCACTTTATCACTTTATCACTCTCCCCTGCAGCTGGACAGGACAGAGAAAATAACATGGAAAACAATTTGTAAGCTGAGATATTGCAATTTATTAAAGCAAACGCAAAAGGTTACACATGCACAAGGAAAGGGAAAATAAATTATTCTCTACTTCTCATCATCCAGCCACTTCCTGGGAAGCAGGGCTTCAGCATGGATAGATGTTGCTCCAGAATGACATTGTTGGAAATAATGAATATCACTCCTTCTTTCTTCTCTTCTTAGCCTTTATATCCAAGGCAGCATAATCTGCTAGGGAGCGCCCCTTTGTCAGTTTGGGTCAGCTCTCCTGTTGTTTCCCTTCCCAAGGTCTTGCCCAACCCCAGACCACTGATTTGGGTAGGATGTTAGAGAGACAATGCTTATGCTGTGTCAGTAGTTTTCAGCAGTAGTGAAAGTGCTGGTGCATTATCAATATCTTTCTAGTTACCAGTGCAGCACAGCACTGTGAGGATGGCCATGCACAAAATTAACTCCATCCCAGCTAGGTTTAGTACAATGACTACAGAAATATGTCCTTGGAATGAATGTATGAAAAAGTATTTGTGCAACAAAATTTATTGAATTTTCTGGATTTCTGGGACAATTCAGAAGGTGAAAATAGGACTGCAGTATCTCAACAGCTGTTGCAGCAGTGTTATTTCTGGAATAGCAGTAAGGAGGCTCCTCTGGCATATGAACTACGGGCAAGAATTTTTTCCCTACATCAGATCAAATCTGTACGTTTGCACTGGAAATATTCTGTCCAAGTTACACCTAGGCAACTCTTCTGACCTACTTATTCTAGACACTGATCATCCAATGAGTCTACTCAAATGTCTGGCCAGCAGCTGGCAAACATGGTCCAGTTGCTATATTCACTGGAGTGCAGCCAGGGGAACATTGGAAGGACATTCCTACACCCTGATAGATGCCAGTTTTTCTGCACCTATCTTCAGTCTATTCTGTATGTATTCATTTGTATGCTTCCATGTAGTGGAGGGCCCGAGTTAAATTGTATGAAGCAACACAGTCCCCAGGCAGGTGCAAAGCAGAGCAGCTTCATTGCAAAACCCATCCCTTTTTAAAGCAGTTAGCTGGTTATCAGTTTACACAGTTTAAGGCACAACAAGCCCAAGTCAACCAACCATGATACATCCTGATGTGGACATGCAGCAGTCACGCAGTGTGTCCCTCATGCCTCTCACGTCTCTACCCCTATTCCAGCTGAGTCACTCTCCCACAGTTCCCTTCTACTCAGCCTAAGTAGCTGGCTTGAGCTATGATTTTACAAGGGTATCAAGGCCCCTATTTTATCAGGCTTTACCTATATACAACAGAGAACCATCCTTCTTCATATTATAGCAAGTAACTTTTAAGAAAATGTTTCTCTGGATGTAGTGTTCTTTTGTACAAACCCACATATATGATCATTTTTTCACGTCACTTGAGTAGACCATAGTGGAAGTCACCCTACTAAGCTCCAAAGAGTCCTGTAAATTTCAGCATCAGCTATAAGACTGAGGAAAAATCAAAGTTTTGTTTGGATCTGTTAACTACATTCAAAGCCTCTCATTGCAAAATGGTATATATTTGGAGTGATTTCAGAGATAACAATACAACAGCAAAACTGTAGACATTTTTCCATGAAAATAATAATAATGTAGGCTTTTTGGCAAACAACTGGGAAGCAGTTGTTTTCCATCTGTGGAAATATCAGCCCTGCCTAATAGGTTTAACTATTTCTGTTTACTTTCATATATTGTTATTCCATGGCCTTTTCAGTAGCTACTGTGTGAAAAAAGAACACAACACTATTTCTTGCATCCAGATAAAAGGTGATGTTCCAGCTTCTCCAAGATGGGAAAGTACAGATACAAATCCCTACTGTTTTAATTTCCCTGTTCTTACAGAATCCTTCTGCCTCCCTGCCCCCATCCTCCAAATCATCTGACTTCTCAGCAGTTTGGTTTCTGGAAGCTGTGGATACTTTGCTGCATCTGATAGTTTCTTCCTGACTTCTTTAATCAATCAAAGTCAAACCTGAAAGCACAACAACGTGTGCTCTCTTTGGGCATTCAATCAGTCTGAAATGGTACGTTTGTGAAACAAGCAAAGCTCTTCAGCATGAGGTTTGGGAAGATAGGTACATGTACTGGGTGTTATCAATCAATGAATTTTCCCGCAGGTCATTTGTCAGAACATCCATTTTCCTGAAGGCAGTTCCAGGGTTTAAAAATTAAACTAAATGCATTCTGAAAACAAGATTACCTATGACAATTTTTCTCTCTTGTATATTAATATTTAAGATCTGCACCACTGTTTAAATAGAATAAATTGACCGAATTCTATCTACAAAGTGGGGAAAAAGCTACACAGCTAAGCTACCCAAAGGCCTGTTTTATTTCCAGAGTCTCACAGCATGTATCAGTGAAGAGAAAAGCTAATATCATTGCTGCTTTTAAGAAGCCCTTTCCGTTGTACACACAAATTGTCAAAGATCTGCTGCTTCTAGGAGATTCTCATTTATGAATACAGTATGAAGAAAATGCTTCATTTAAGAGAGCCTCACCAGATCCATTCTTGCTACTATTCATGTCTGCTTTGACTTACTTCAGGAGAAAACACATGTGGATTGAAGGAAAGGCAGTCAGCAGTGTTCTGCATTGTCTGGCAATCTCTAACTCAGAATCATTCCAGTGAGTGCATGTACTCCAGTGAGCACATGTGTAGAGAGAAGGAATAAATTCTTTTATGGGTCTCAAATTTTCTAGCTAAGTGTCACTGAGATCTGTTCAACCAAAAAGAAAATTAAAAATTACTATTCTTTTACACAAAGGACCAGTACTTTTTCTTATGAGATTTTCCTAGTTCCTTTTTTTCATCCTCTGGGTGAGAAGTGAAGCACAGATTTTCCTTCTTGACTGCCCGCAGTGTTACTCAGAAGTAGAGTAACAAGAAGAAAACAGCAATTAGATCATGTCTACACAAAAACTTTTAATTTAACTGAAACTGGATCAAAACCAATAGCTACACTCTGCAGCAGTCCTCCAATTTCAAAGCTGAATTTGCAAACTGGGGTTTTTCTACTCCTCTCATGCTGCAAAATCAAATTTTAAAAAATTTGCATGGGTTATGAGGTTAACCGGTGCACTGAAAAGACACTTTATAGTGAGCACCATAGGTCAGCTGAGGAGAAGAAGATAATTTATCTATTTAATGTGTGCATTTCTGAATTTCAAAATCAGAGGTAATGAGAAGGGAAAAGCAGTCTTTTTCCTTGGGGAACTGCAGCATTTGGGGCTTGGCTTGGAACCTGGATACAGCAGACAGGCTTGTTTTCAAATCCCTCATTTTGCTTTAACCACAAGATGAAGATTGCTTTACTGTAGAAGGCTTAGTTTTGACTCCTAATACATCTGATCAACAGCAATCTCATTCTACAGCTTGGTGTGCTGACAGTGATAAGCCTGTTCAGGCTCTCACTGAGATGCTCCCTCAGAACACTAGCTCAGACAACCCCACTCTGCTTTATTTATCACGAGAGGTTTTCTGTATTGTTTTTGCTTGAAAGTTTAGTTAAATGTATTTTTCTACATTAAAACATATGGATCAATGTGGACAAAATTTTAGTGAAACACTTCAGATGTCAAGGGACAAGCCCTGAGCAAAGGTCAGGCTGTTCTCTCTAACAACAGCAATAAGGAAAAGGCTTTATTCAGGGTTGATTAACACCAAACCTTGATGCCAATAGAATTATTATCCTTGTGAGGATGAAACAAGAAGAAACTTTGCTTTTAGATAAAGTGAGAAAGTGGCCTTCCGTGGGTTTTGAGCTGGGTGCATAGGCTTTGGGTTTTGGGTCCTGAGACAACCAGAGACAATCTAGTTGTTCAAAGGAACAATCTTTTCTGTTGTTTATTCCTTGTAAAATGTCAAAGGTGTATTGAGTCCTGACAGCTTGAAAAATAAATTCTTGAAAAATAAAAAAATATGTAGAAATGATTGAAATATTAAACTGTTCTAATTTGGAGATATTATTAAGTGATAAATGCGGCATTGCTTCAGGTCTTTTATTATCTGTCACTTATGTAGGCATCTAATTTTAGTCTTCTGTTCATTAATGCCACAGTTCTCATCCTGTCAGGCTCAGCTTCCTACCCTCCATACAATACCAGGGCAAGGAAGGGCCTTATTCTGAGCAATGACTTAGCACACCATGACATTTGGCTTCTTTGCTGCTGTTCTTGAAGTACAGTGTCTCAGACAGTCAGCAAGAAAATAATAGCATTTCAGGCACATGAGAGAAGAAAAGAACTATGCTTTAATTTGGTGAGATGTTTATGAATTTAACTCATTCATGAATGACTCACTACACCTGATTCAATGTAGCTCTGATTCTTTAGTTATTTCTCTGAGGCAAAGGATTTTCGTATCTGGTGCTACAGTTCAGAAAAGTGCAGATAAACAAAATGCTACCACAAACAGTCCTGTAGAGTTTCCATTCACCTCACCCATGCACACAAAATAGGTGACCCTTTTTTCTGATCTAATTTACCATATGCCACTGGCTACTTTTTTCTGAATTTGTGGGTCCTGTGCTTTTGTGTTCTCCTCTCCTGAATATTGCCAGATCATGATAATTGGAGAACCACAAATCTCAGCCATGTTATACTGCTCTCTAACAAAGAAAAGCAGAAACTAGTCAGTTAGGCCAACTCTCATACAGACAAGATTTATTGTAGCAAACCCCACCTCCTGCTACTACACAGTTAGAGGCTGGAATACTCTTTTAAAAATGGATTTTATTTGGCACAACTGCTGATATTTTCAGGCCCATCAAACTCTAGTGCAAGCTTACTTGCACACCATAGGAACCTGGATGACACAGTGTCCTTAGCTTGAGAAGAATACCAGGTTCAAGAAAAGTATCCTGAGCAAGAAATCAGGTAAAGGAAGCAAGAGACCTGCACGGGTGAAATAATTAATTTCACCTGTCATTATGCAGCATAAGCAGGAGATACACAAGAGATGAAAGCAGGGTCAGGCCACTTTGAATGGATATAGAGAGGTTTTCAGAATAAGTGAAAATGAGACAAGGCCCATCTGCAATTAAATCTGTCCAAGAATGTCAAGGACAATAAGAAAGGCTTCATCAAATACATCAGCAACAAAAGGAAAGCAAAAGATAATATGGAGCCATTATTAAATGGAGGATGAATCCTGGTAACAGGATTCAGGGAAGGCAAAGTTACTGAATGCCTTCTTTGCACTGGTCTTAGCTGACAGGATAAGCTGTCATAAATCTCTGACAGAGGAGACAAGTTAATAAAATGTTGCAAGGAAAAATTTCTCTTTGCCCAAGCCAAAGGAAGATTTGACTAGGGAAGAACTAGGCAAACCAGGTTAGTCCATGGGCCTTAATGAGATGCATTCCCAAATGCCAAGAGAGCTTGTGAACACCATGACAAGGTTGCCCTAATCATCCCTGAAAGGTCCTGGCAATTCAGAGAGGTTCCTCAGGACTGAAAGAAAGAAAATTAAAAAAAGAAATCTATCCAGGCACAATCCTGCACCGTGTGCTCTAGGATGGCCCTGCTTCAGCAGGGAGGTTGTACCAGATAGCACACTGTGGTGCCTTAGAACCTGACCTGTTCTGTGAGTCTGTGAAAATGTGACTTGGAGATAGCTAGAACAAAACTCTTGCTCCAACTCCCAGAGTACCAATCATTGTAACATGTAAGCGTTGGTATTAAAAAGACACAAAGAGATAAATCTCTTGTTTATCTGACATATGTAATTTGTTACTCTGCTGGAAAAATAACTATATACAAATTTATTGCAACTTTTTTTTTAATCTTAACTCACCTGCCAATGAGACTTGCACTTTGACTGTTGTTTGTTTTATTAAAATAAGGTTGGATCTCTATGATTCAGTTTTTGCAGTACTTAAAAGACAGTTCTTAGGAAACCGTGAAAACAAAATGGTACTTGTGATAGAAAAAAATACAGCAACATCTGAAAAAATTCTGGCTAGGTAAGAAAGTAAATGTAATGTAAATGAAACTGAAGACTTTGTTACTTAGTTACAATTATCTCACCTAAACCTACATGGCTTTAATTTATAAAAGGAATTTTCTGTCAAGTTCAGAAGAATAGTGAACGTTTGGATGTTTCAAATACAATCACTATACTCTTGTATATATTGTTGAGTGCCAAATGGTTGTATAGGACTCAATAATACATCCAAGAGTAAAGTAATTCTTCTCCTACAAAATATTTGCAATATTAATGCATTTAATGAATACATAGATGCTTGAGCCATTTTTATAGTACCAGGAATTATTGATTTTTGGACATATTTTTAAAATACAGCATTCCAATGTTAACTTTATTGCTGATTTCATTCAGTCAGATTTGCAGTACAGACTTCTAACTTGGAACATGCATTAGCATCTACAAATTTCTTCTGAACTCTAGCTGTGGGTTTACTTGTTATTCTATTAATACCGAGTGCCCTAAAAAGTCACTTCATAAATTAAATATGTTGCATCATTTTTAGCTGCAGAGATGTCAGGGTAGTGACAGTATCTGATTTCCTTAAGTAACACTGATGTGGTGATTCATTGAGTGACAGGAATAAAAGAACAAGGTGAACAAATCTGACACAGAAGTTAGGAGGAATATTCCTGTATGCAAAACCAGAAATTTCAGTTTATAATTTTGCTGGTTTACTTTACCAGTTACTGGCACTTTCAAGCTCATCTGTTTTAAAATGTTCTCCTTTTCTGAAGGGTTTTTGAAGGACACTGCAGTAGATTTGGCGTTTGATTTAAAATTTGTTTTCTGTATGTGACTCAAAAACTGCAGGGGATTCAGATGAATCTCTGAACAAAGATTGTTGTTGGATTTTATCATAATGATAATGACACTGACAGGAGGTATATATTAGCTAGGTAATGAAGAAATTGAGCTTATAAGTATTTGTAGCTTGCCTCCTGAGGAAGCCAGCACATTGCCTCTAAACAGATTCATATCTGTCCATGGCTACACACTCTGTCCTGAAAAAAGAAGGACCACAGAAAAGGCCTTTAGCACTGTAAAATAGTAAAGGGCTACTATTAGAACAAGAAGTAGAAAAGCAATTGGAAAGACAGCAAAGCAACAACAGAGAAAAAGAAGCCTGGAAAAGAGATGGAAATATCAATATAGACACACCACAAATAGTGATGCAGCTTTGGGAAGGAGACATAGAGACACTGGGAAGTGAGCAGACAGGAAAGCAAGGAAATAAAGAATGGTCTTGAAGAATATAAAGAGAACAATGGGGAAAGTAATGAAAATACACCCAATAGTAAACAATTCTATCCGAGAGACATACCAGTTATTCCACAGCAAGTACTTAACAATTTTGTAGAGTGATTTTACGTATCTATCGAAAGAGAATAAGCTACAGGTAGGCAAAGAAAAAAAGATGTGAAAGAGGCAAATTAATATCAAACTTAAGTTGATTACTGTCTCACATAAAATGCACCTGAAACTCAATGCAAGCACATCTTCTTGGAAACTTGAATCAGAAAGAACATCTTTCTACTCACTAATATAATATATTTTTTATTATTGTGTAAGAATTGTATTAGTTTGCACCTGATAATCTTCTTAGAATATTTAGGTGTAATAGAGTTCCTCTGAGTGTACGTGGTCTGTGCTTCACAGATTTTTTAATCAGACCTAGGAATGGGATGCAGACAGACTTCTATTTCTTCCATTTCTTAGGGAAGGAAGGGATAAGCCAGCTACCAATTCTTAAAAAAATTAGGCAAACTACCTACATCCAACAGATCAAGTTTAAAAGATCACAGCCTGATACCCAGCTTTTTTCCTAGAATAAAACTAAATGCCATATTCATAAGATGATGTTTGGGGCCTTCCCTCAAATAGGTAGAACATTGGCTGAATTACTTCAACTGGATTTATCCTTTCATTCATTCTCATTCATTCATTTCTTCATTTATTCAGCAAATCATTTATTTGTTAGAGCTCCCGTTTTCTGGTGGTTGTCTTCTGTACTACCTGTTTGTGTCTCCTTAATGCCTCTTTATTCTGACAGGAAAAGAGGCATTCTGCCATATGACTGCCCTGCCATATGACTATACAAAGTGTATGAAGAAAGCCATAGCAAATGCAATGCTTTTGTATGTGACTCAGAATGGATTCTATTAGTCTCAAAAACAAGCAGTTCCCTAAAGAAGGTCAGAAGCTAATTATTTACCTTATTGTACATTGAAGAAATTCAAAGAGGCAAAGGAGAAAGAATACTAGTTAATTGCTTTCATAATCCATAATAAGATCACAAGAGGGTAATAGAGGACTTACAACTGTAGGAATTTTATGTAATCTTCTAAGCGAATTTTAAAAATTATCTTGATGATAAATACAGAAATTATTTTAAGTACCAAAGTCCCACTAAATAAATATTTAAAATCACCAATAAACCCCTTAAATTTTAATTGTCACAGATTATTTTTAGAAGTGACCTCTGCTCCAGGGTGCCTCGAAATTTTGGACACCAAAAAACATTATCCCTTTAAATATGGATGTCAAACACACTTTTATGGAAGAGATAGAACTTTTAAAATCATTTACCTTCTTTGAAAATTATGGTCTGTGCAAAATTAAATATCAGATGTGTCTAAAACTGGTTAAATGTATCCTCAGAAAGGAGATTTGTAATGACATAGAAGGTGGCTTTCTGTGCTGATAGAGTGTGAAGGAAACAATAAAAGTAAATGGTATTCCTAAACTAAGACCCATGTCTTCAAGACATTATGAATTTGTGTAATCAAAAGGAGTTTTAATATGTTGGGCAACAAAGAGTGAAGTGAAGAAGGCTCTTGTTTCTGTTCAACAATAGTTCTGTATCATCACATAAATCTACAGATAAAAAATCCAAGGTGACACATATGATCTACAAGATTCAGTTCATTTCTTTTTAAAAAAATCTCTGTAATTCCTCTATAATTTCTATTTTTCTCATCCTGTTTACAAAAAGACAGCCCTATTCTAGAATGGAAGGAGAGGAAAACCTTATTATAAGTGGCTAATACCTTTGAGAGACAATCGCACACAATCATTACGCCTGGGATTAGGTTATGGCAATTTGATTGATTAACCACTGAATCAATTCCTTAGAATCAGCAATGCAACAAATTCTTATCAATGAAACACGCCTGTATTCACAGTCTGAAAAGCAAGAAGCCTAATAACCATTCTAGCTAGACCCAATCTTGATGCACTCATTGCTGTGGAGTATCTCATTGCTGTGGTTGAGGAGCTCCAGCTGTGCAGCAGAGCTGCAAAACCTTGTAACAGAAAGCCAGCATATACTTTTGTTCTCCAAAATATCTCTAACATTCATTGCCTGAGGGGACCTCAACTGAAAATTTTGTGGTACATGTGTGTCTCTGTGTTCACATGTATGAATAATTATTATTAAATATTTTATGAAGCAAAAATAGCATAAGCTGTTCATTTTCAAGATAGCAAGGTGAAAAATATTAGTTGTCACATGTAGGCAGTTAGAAAACTTCCTTTTCCTTACAAAGAGAGTTTTGGACATGCCTGCTCTATGCATTTTGTCATGTCAGCCCATATTCCCACGTATCCACATCTGAGCATGGGAATAGCCAGCAATTCCCACATAGAAAGCTATTATGCAGGGACAAAATATCCATGGAGACAATAATATACATAAATACTAGAAAAATCACAAGTGAAGACCTGCTTACTTCCATATGGAGCCCCCAACCTAAAACAAAATCACATAATTTCATCAGAATCCATTACAGAATATGTTCCTACCTATCATCTTGCTTTTAGTAGCTACAGAACGTCTTATCTACATCTTATGAAAGATTGGACTCAAACATCTTGGAGGTCTTTTCCAGTATAAATGAGTCTGTGATTCTGTGAACCAATTTCTTAAATTCACATGTATGCATAAACTCAGAAGGGCTAAGATTCAATGACAATTTTAGAGCTCATCTCGTCCAACTTGCTTGAGCTGAGCAGGAGTGTTAGATCAGACGGACCTAGAATGGCTCACAGAGGGTCATGATCAGATGACCTTGGAAGATCTCCAAGAAGGAAGACTCCATCATGTCTCTGGGCAACCTGTGTCAGTGCTCAGTCATCCTTTCAGTAAAAATGGGTTTCTCAATTGCTCTACAGAACTTCTTGTCTTTCAGCTTGTGCCCATTGCCCTTGTCCTGTCACAGGGTACAACTGGGTAGAGCCTGGCTCCATCCCGTTTGTATCTTCTCTGGGTGTATAAAAACATTGATAAGATTTCCCCAAGCCCTCTCTGCTCCGGGCTTTCCTCATGTGACAGAAGGTCATAGAAGGTTGTCAGGTTGGTCAAGCAAGATTTCTCCTTGGTGATTTTGTGCTAACTACTCCTTATCACCTTCTCTTCCTTCACGGAACCTTGAAATGGGTGCTCCTCCAAGGACATTTCTGAAGAGGTCAGATTCTGCTCTTCTGCAGTACAGGGTAATGATATTAGTTTTTGTACTGTTACTTCTCTTGTTGCCTGGTTCTGAACCCCACCATGTCATGGTCCTTGCAGCCAAAGCTATCTTCAGCCTTCACATTCCCAAAGAGACCCTCCCAGTTTCTGAGTATGAGATCCAGCACTGCACCTGTCATGGCTGGTTTCTCTACAGGTGAGTCAGAAAATTGTCATGAATGCCTTCTATGGCAATCCTCTTTGTTTGCATATGTCCTCCTACTTTTTCTTTCTAGTAGACATAAAGGCAGTTAAAGCTTCCAGTGAGGATCAGATCCTGAGAATATGACTGTTTTCTGTCTCTATAGGCTTCATCTTCTTTTTCTTCTGCAGAAGGTGGCCTGCAGCAGAGGCACTCTACAATGTCACTCTTACCTGCCTTCCCTTTAATTTTCATCCATAAATTCTGCTGACTCTCTGTTGAACTTCAGGCAGTGTTCCATTCATCCCAGATGCCTTCTCACATAAAGAGTAACTCCCCTTCCTTATCCTACTGGTCTGTGTTTCCTATAAAGTATGTAACTCTCCACCATTTCACTCAAAGAAGTTATCCCATCTCTGTGATCCCAGCAAGATCAAAGCCTTGCAAATGTCCACAGATCTGCAGCTCATTTGTTTATGACTCTTGCTCCATGTTTGAGTATACAGGTACTTCAGAGAGGCACCTCAGCATACTGATTTCCCAGAAATTTTTAAGATTTCTCCATAATGGTATCATAGGCATTTCCTTACTTACTAGCAAAGTGGTGGAGGCAACCTGCTTAATTCCCATTTTGTGGTTCTTTCCTATCACATCACTCTGTGATTGTTACTCCTTAAGCCTGTCCATCATTCTCTCTCAGAGTTGTTAGTAACTCTTTTGCATCTCTATCATTCATAGTTTTAAGCTCTCCTTGCCAGCTCAGGCATCCTGATGGCAAAGATAACTCTTATCTTCTTAATGAGGTGGAGTCCATTTCTCTCAAGAAGATCATGGTCTGCATAAAGTGCCCAGTGCTTGTAGAACCTAAATCCCTTCACCAACAATAGATCCAGTCATCAATAGATCCTCCTCCTCACTACTTTACCCTCACTGTCAGGATTGAGGACACCACCCCTTGAGCCCCATGCCCTTAAACTACCACCTCTAAACTCTGAAATAACTTTTGATACTGTCCAGATTCTTTCTGGCAGCATCAGTGATACCCACGTTGAAGAAAGAAAGGGATATTATTTTGAGGGTCAGAAAATATTTGTCAGTGCCTCCAGAATATCTCAGATCTGGGCTCCCAGCAGAGAGCAAACCTGTAAGATGATAGGTTAGTTTGCAGATTGGTACTTTGTCCCCTGCAGCATGAAATCAGCCATTTCAATGACTTGCTACTTTTCCATGATCATCATGCATGGTTTAGTGTAAGGAAGGTCAGTTCATGGGCACATCTGGATCTTCAGCTCCAAAGGCTGTGAACCTATTTTGTAATTGTGAGCCTTTAGGTAGGGCAGAGGCATTCCTCTTTGTGCCTGAAGTCACCAACTTCATCCTTTACCTTACCCTGAAGTTTGCATTTATGCCAGAGATGGACATTGCCTGTACCTCAACAGTTGGGGCCCAGTTACTCTTGTAAAAGATGCTTGTCTATCTCCCTTTCACCTTCTGTGATGCTGTGCAGACTGCTCACTTCTCCCTACAGCTCCTCCATTTGGAGGCACTGTTCTAAGATGGCAAGATGGCACACCTCCCACAGGACAAGACCCATCTTTTCTGGTCAGAGAGAGGCTCCAGGCACTTCCTGAGGCATGAGGCATGAAGGAATGCTTCCACCATCTGAAGATCTGCCTGCACCTAAGCCTCTGCCCTGACAGGGTCAGGGTTCTCCTGTCCCTGTCAGGAAACTGCCCTATAGCATATAACCTTTGCACCTGACAATTTATACAGGTAGAAATTCAGCTTAGGTTCCCTTCTTTATGCCACTCTTAACAAACTGCTGTATCAGTTGGCTGCCTTCATCTTCCATGCTCTAGGGCTGATTCTTATATAGGCTTCTCCTCAGCTTTTAAAAGTTTCTTGACCCTCCATAATCAGGCCCCCATGTAACAAAGGTCTTAGGGAACCTGGCTCAAAGGCAGCTGACTGCATTCAGTAAAATCTGTTAGAATAGCTTCAGTCCCACACATAACTGTTTGTTGTGATTTTGGGGGACAAAATTATGGGCCTGGTGGAGAATGAAATTCCCATTAACTTCCGAGAGACCAAAAATTTAAATCTTGATAATGTTCTTCACAGGGTCATGGCAAAGCAAGTATTGTATAATTTCTCTTTTGTGGGAACTGGTGCTCCTCAGGCACCTTGGTTTGAGGCAATCTATGGGGATATAAATGTAGGAGAATATCTGGAAGAAAGAGGCCATGGATTATTGATAGGCCTGAACAATCCCTGCTATCAGGGAACAGTATGAGGTTTTTGTACTGTGCTTGGACTGTACAGTTCTGTGATATGCTGTTCCTGCATTGCCTTGAAAGTAGCAAATGTAATCCTTTTTTTACAGATGCTTCCCCACGGAAGCATCAGATATGTAACAACTTACTATAACTTCTCATGGATGCTGAATACAGGAACGCTATTCATAAGGCAAGAACAAAGAAGAATTTACTGCCAACCAACCAGCAATTGTTTAGCTGTGCCTGCTGCCACGTGAACAGAGCTTTGCATCCAATCCTAAAGTACTTACCATCGTGTGAACCCTGTTGATTGTCTATATAATCTGTAAAATTTGTGCAATAAACTGAGCAATGATCATATCTCTGTGAGAAGGTGTCATTGACTCTGGTGATTCTCCCGTATCATCATATAAATACTTGAGGAATGGCAAGACCATCCATGCTGTCTTTGCCTAAGAAAATGTTTATCAGATTTCTCAGCAAGGATTAAAAAGGTAAGAAAACATACTGAACTAAGTCACAGCTACATATTTAAATGGCAATTTTTTAATAGAATTACCTGAGAAATTTGAGTCAGTGGCAGAGATTGTGACAGTAAGAAGTACATGGCAGATGCAGAAAAGCAATGTGCATACAGATGAGTGATTTCTAAATTTCCCAGTAGCAGAGCAAACCCAGACCCAGACTAAGACATACCAGTCACAGTTGCTTGGAGTTAATGGCAAATACAGTGAAAATATGTCTAACTGCAGGTCTTAGGTCTATGGACCACACATAAATAAAATAACTCCTGTTTGCAGAGGAGAAAATTTAATGGTAGGGAGAAACCTCTGAAACCTCTGAAGAAATATCTTATCTCCATTCTATAGAACTCTCTATTTAGCTGGTTCTGTATTTATTTATAACATCCAAACATAGGCAGTCTCAGTGAAAGGGCTAAATAAAAAGTTTCTTTATAGAAAAGTAGGCACTTTTTCATTTATAGGGCAGCTGCAGGAATTTGTCACACTAGTTATTCTATATAAAATGGAGTGAAAATATTGAGGGGTAATGTCTGTACCATGAGGAGCATTAATAAAGCTAGAACATCCATGATAATTTCAGGCAGACTAAGGAATATTTACATCCCATGAAAATCATTGATTTCCTTTTTGTTGTGCATTCTTCCCGTTATAGATATATCAGCATAAAGCTGATGTAAAAGAAAAGAAAGTAAATATTCATTTTTGAAATCAAAAAATCTCTAGGATGTGAGGTGTATTAAGAATAGGATACACAAGACATTGGAGTATATAAATTTGAATGATAATATCATGCAGAGAATTATATACTGTGCTAACAGTAATGGTGTGAATTATCTTGTTATTATACAGAAAAAAAAATTTGATTAGCTTACAGAGTATTTACTAATTTGGCCTGATTAGGAGGCTTTGCACTCTGCTGAATGCAAAGCAATTAGTAAAAACATTCCATACACTGTTTGTTTTCTACAACCAACAAGGAAGTTGATGTTATTAATCCTTTTAAATATAGTTGCATTTATTATAAACAAATTCTAGTTTTTAAAGGAATTTACTACATTTTCATATATATTCATCACATATCTTGCATACTCCAATCCATAGAACATATCTAGGCATTTTTGACAGCCAATGTTTTCTTGAATTGGAGTTCTGTAAGGCATTGCATGTCTTCATAAAGAAAATGCTAACAGAGCTCAAATACTACCTTTAGTTCAGAAAAAACCCAGAAGTTCATCTTTTATGCTTGCCTAATTTCTTTTGTTTAAGTGCAAGAAACACCAGAGTAAAATACAGTGAAAACATCTGTGTGTTTTAAGGAGTAGGTCCTTACAAGGGCTGTCCACCTCAAAAGGATTAGTTAAAACCAATTATTACATTATAAAATAAGTTCAATGGAAGAATTATTTTGGCTGGTGTTTAATCCGACTGTGAATGCTAGCATCAACACAGTCTTGTGCTATGCTAATTTAAAGTTTCATCAGCTCTAAAACAAGATGCACGTTTTGGTTTTTAAGCTTGATATTTAACATTAATTAATTTAATCCAAAATTGTTCCATGGCATGTACTTTGTAAGATTTAGAATTAACCAGTTTTGTTAAATATGCTAGAATTTCTAGAAAAATATAGGTTTGATTCACGTATACAGCAAAGGAGAATGTAGATTAGCAGTAAAGCAATGAGGTAAGCAGTGGAGCTCTAAAGTGCTATAAAATTTGTGTAAATAACTGAACACTCACATGTAAATAGCTGAGATTAAGCTAAATGCTCATTTTAGACTTGCTATTTGAACCCCAGATTACAAGGGTAATCCTTTTTCCCCAAAAGGATTCTCTTCTTTTAAGCCCTCACTCCTGGGAAATATTGAAATTACAACAAATTTTTTGCTGACTGCATTTCACTCCAGATTTTCTTTCTGAGAGGTGTAAAAAACATATTTAATTTAATGAGATCAAATTATCAAATTATGTAAATTGCTGCAATTCCCATATTTAACTATACATTTAACTATAAAGAAAATAAGGGAATTTACACAACTCAAGAATCTTTTCTTTCCACTGAGCTGTAAATGCTTTAATTCACCATATCTCTAAAGCGTATCTTCAGGCATATACAGTACATATTCCAAGCCCCAAATTTGCTAGTCTACTAAATTAAATTCAAAAACGTCTCTAAAATGTTTCAATGAATAATATAAACAGCAAATTTTTGGATTGTCAATGAAGCCTTTATTAATATTACTGAATAAATTTTCATGTAAGAAGTAGAAACTTAGCTTGAAGTCGTACTCAGATGTTCAAAATTGTTACCTACTATTACAGGAAAAAGTTAACTATAGACTGTGTCTGCAAGTAGAGGCTCTGGGTTGACACTGCATTTTTATTCAGTTGTAGGGTTTAATTTTGATTGTGCTTACATTACTCTTTCGGCTGTCCATTTGCTAAAACTTCACCACAAAAAAATAAGAAAATGTGGTCAGTTTATCTACAATATTTTCTCATTTCTTTGTCTTTCATTTTAACTTGAATTGATTTTGTATTGATTGGCATTTGGTGACGAAAAGAGGTCACTCATGAAAGTGATGTTTCTAAGAAAAGCTGTGGCAAAACCAATCTGTGACTAGTTTTGAATCTTGACACTTGTTAGTCCACTGCAAAGTTGATACGCCTCTATGAATAGCCATGTTAAAAGTCAGGGAAGCCCGGGAAAAGTTCTCTTTCCTTCCAGCCTGGGAGGAGGTAACTGGGTGCTGGTGGGGTCGGTCTCGCTGCTTTGTGCAGCCTGGTCCAGGCCGGGCCCAGCAGTTGCTGTGCAGGCGGAGGCGAGGAGAGAAGCCCCTCTCCTGGCCGGATCAGGCCCCAGCGGCAGGTGACATCCTGCTGCTAAGCTGTTTGCCCCCTGTGCCAGAGGCTGAGACCAGGAGTGGCTCTGCAGCTGTGCAGAGTGGCCCTGCAGCTGAAATTAAATGCAGCTAGAGCTGCCAAGATCCTGGCACAGACCTGCGTGGCCACTGCCCAGAAAAAGTTATCATGACCCTCTGCAGGCCTTAACTCTTTCCTTGCACAGATGAAACTTGCAAAACATTGAATCCTCTCTGAGTGAGAGAAAAAGACAGAGTGAGGACATGTAGAGACCATACGAGGACATGAGGGTCAGTGAAGGAGGAGTCACATCCTATACGGAAGGAGAATGAGAAGATGCCTTGGTTTTAGGCTGAAAGTCTTTTGTAAAGGCATGGTGATGTACTGTGATATACTAGAATATCCCTTTAAGTTGTGGAAAACATGTATTGGGGAGATGAAGATGTGTTCAAATTGTAGATATGAGCAAAGGAATTTGTGGTGAACTAAGCAAATATTGAAGTAGCTGTGATCTTATGAGAAACATGAAGCAAGAGAGAGAGATGAGATGGAGATGATCTTCCCCCAGGAAGAGAAGAGGAAGACCTCTGTTCCCAGAGATAAAATTAGCTCAGACAGAGTTGAAGATAACCTTTGCTTTTGAACCGCTCAACTTTAAAATGGTACCCCATGAGTTTACATGGCCCATAATGCAGCTGTGGGAAGGCTACGTGATATGGGATATGGGAGAGACTTCGCAAATGCAGATTCCCAGATAGCTGCTGTTTGTGAGAATTAAAAGCTGCTAGAGAACTGCTTTTCTTGTGTGGAAGTTTCCATGGCAGACCAAAAGAGATTTCTCTCTCTGAGAGAACTTTTTAAAGACTATTTTTAGAGGTGGTAAACTGACCGAAGCTCTAAGTTTTGTCTCTGCACACTGTCAGTGAGAAAGAGAAGAAGCTGTTGGGGAAGAGGAAGAGTGTTTTGAAGGTTTTATTGTGATTCTTACTAGTTTTTTTTCTCTCTTGTACTTTTGTTAATAAAGCTTTCTTTATACCTTTTGAATTTTGAGCCTGCTTTGCTTTTTCTCTTAATACTATCTCACAGCAAAAAAAGAGTAAATAATTCTAGTGGGCACTCAACCCATCACACTTAAATTGGTGCACTAGCCAGGAAACGAAGATAGGTGAACAAGAACCATTACATAGCTCTAGATGCTTCCATTCCTTTTACCATCTTTTTTTTAAATTGGCTTCCCATTCAAAAAAAACACTATTGCAACCATAAATATGTAACAATTGCTTCTTAGTTGTCTATTATCACTCTGTGAACCAAAAAATATCTGGACCTAGAGAGCTCAGAAAATACCTACTTATTTCATTGTAGTAACCAATGACAAATGGCAAGAACTTAGAGAAAAAGACCAGAGAGCAAAATAATTATAATACTGTACACTTTCCCCTTACACTTGCATTTTAAATTCTGCATGTGAATCTGACTATTTGATGTCAAAAGGATACAAATACAATAAAATAAAAAGGTGCAAAAAATTATTAGAGTTGTAGAAAAATTTCCATAGAATTTAACAGACAAAACTTCTTGTCCTAAGAAAAAGAAATTAAGGAAGATTTTGACAGATGTGCAAATTCCTGAAGGAGAGAAGAAAGAATGATTGAAGTTCTTCTTTAGAAAGCACATATTGTAATCTTGTGAACTCCCTGTTGCAAGATGGCTAAGATACCAGAATATAAAAAGGTTAACCATCAGTTAGGTGAGTGAATGGTAGAAAAACACAGAGATACTGTTTGAGTTTTGCTTCAATTCCCAGCTCATGGAGAGCTAAAAAACTTCTGGAAACTAGAATTTAAGTCTAGAAATACAGTGATGCCTCTCATTTCACTGCTTTTTGTCCATGACCAATGAGAAGCATACCTTTCAGGTACTGATGCTCCTGTGCATTGACCTCACATAGTTTTAGTTTGGCTTTGTTAATGACAAACAACCAAACTCCTTTGATAAACCTAATCTTCCCAGTATGAAATCTGTGTTTATAATAAAAATATACGATCATCTTGTGTTAGAGGATAGTTTTGTTCACCCAAATACTGAATACTTTTGCCAGTATTCTAAACCTTGCTTTGTAATTTTATTTTTTTTAGCAGTGAAACCAAGGTAAAAAATAATTACATTACTGGAGTTTGATCAGTCTGCATGAGGACAGAACACAGAAACACTATTGGGTCTCAAACAGAGAAATATTTTCTACATTCTGGTCAATAATTTAGAAAATTACTTAGAAAATAAATATAGTCAGTTTATCTTGGTTGCTCAAAATTCAAGAAAAATAAAGCAGTTGTAGAGAAGTTACCTAATGTCTTCATAAGCTGTGTTACAGGGTCCAATGGAAATCTCAAGTGCTACTTAAAACATTCACAATGGTGAATGATACAGCATTGTGCTAGAGTCAGAAGTTTGTTTTCCAGGTCACCCATGTAATGACTAGTCCCGTAATGACAAGAAGCTACAAAATGATGTATCATAGGATAGAATCATAGAGTATCCTGAGCTGGAAGGGATCGACTAGGATCATCAAGTCCAACTTCTGGCCCTGCACAGGACAAATCCAAGAATCATACCCTCTGCCTGAGAGAGCTGACCAATCACTTCCTGAATCCTGTCAGGCTTGGTGCTTGACTACTTCCCTGGGGAGCCTGTTCCAGTGCCCAACCACTCTCTGGGTGAAGAACCTTCTTCTAATATCCAGCCTAAACTTCCCCTCATTCAGCTTCATGCTGTTTCCTTGAATCCTTCTCCAGATGGAACAGGCCAAATTACCTCAGCCACTCCTAATAAGACTTCCCCAGCAGACCCTTCACCATCCTTGTAGGCCTCCTTTGGATACTTATGGATATTTTATGTTGTGGTGCTCAAAACTGCACACATTACTCAAGTTGAGGCCACACGAGTGCAGAGCAGGACAGGACAATCACTTGCTTTGACCATCTGGGGATGCTATGAAATCATTTAGCTAGCAAACTGAAGGTTTTTATTTTACCTCCATGTCAAAACCAGCACTTAGAATTAAATTCTTTCTTGTCTTATTGTCTATTGAAAAGTGTGGAGAGAAGAAAATAGGAAGACTCTTGAATTTTGTTTTCCTCTGTAGGTAAGTTCTTCAGTGACAAACAGCACATCAGATGAGATTGGTAGAGATAAAATTTTTGCAGTGATTGCTTCAATCCTCTGAGAGTCCAAAGTTCTTTTTAACAAACTGACTACATCCTGGAAATTAATAAGGGGTTGCAAAGGAGTTAGATAATTATAGCTATTTTAGCTCTCTGACTCACAGGAAGATCAAGTAACAAACTGGCACCTCTTAAATTATGCCTTTACATAAGGGCAGGCAGACTGACTAATGAGCAATATGCAGGGACTGTAGAGCTGTCCCTTATTTTCATGTCATTTGAAAACTAGAATGAATAGTGTGACTTTAGAGATGCTGTTTCTGCGCAACTGAAAGTGAAAATAAAATTTTAAAAACTGGCCAGCAGAAACAAAAAGAAACCCAAATAGGGAAAAAACCCCACCGCAAAGAAAAGAGAAAACAAGCAAACAAACAAACAAACAAACAAACAAACAAACTCCAAACCAAACCTTAAAAAAACACAAAAGAACCAAACAAAAACCAAACAAAAAAACAACAAAAAAAACCCACAAAAAAACCCCAAAACAAACAAACAAACAAACCCCAAACAAACAAACAAAAAAACCAAACCAAACCAAACCAAACCAAACCAAACCAAACCAAACCAAACCAACCAAACCAAACCAAACCAAACCAAACCGAAAAGGGACCGATNAACCAAACCAAACCAAACCAAACCAAACCAAACCAAACCAAACCAAACCAAACCGACATTAAAGAAATAAACTGCAAGGCAGGCCTGTATGCCCATGTGCCCTGTCTGTACATATGGAAAACTTTTGTAATTTGTTCTGCTTAGTTCCCCACCCCCAGCCTCTGCAGTCTTCTTATGTTCTTTCAGATTCATCTTGATCATCACTCCTTTGTGTGCTATTACTTGAAATCAAATCAAAATCTGCAGTCTCTAGCTCTAAAGCCTTCCTGTCTCTGCAAAACTCCTACTTTGGCACTCTTTAAAAAACACTACTTTTCCTAGCAAAAAAAAACCCAAACCCAAAAATGATTAGACTAGAGTAATAACTGTATTTATTGCAATAATCATAAACATCCAGCAACTGCAGAGCTTTTAATCTCTTTTAATTGATTGGAAAGAAAGGCAGTTACACTGCAATGTGAGAAACCTCACAGACTTGGGCAATGTCTGTGCCCAACTGACAAAGAATAATTTAAGAGCATTTTTTAGAATTAAAGTTCTGAACTATTTTTATAGGAACTGGGAACGGGGCCTATAAACTTCATATTCCACTATTACTTTTTTTAAAATTGCTACTAAACATACAACAATAAAAAGTCATTCAAAAGCTGGAGAAGCAAATCAATCAATGCTTTAACAACAAACTGATTATTACTGTGATGCATTTGGGACCGTTAATAAGAGCCTGATTTCTTTTGAAAACCATACCTTTTATTGCAACATTACGATTTTGAGGATTTTTGAAGATAATGCTTGTCAGCCACTTTCCACACATGAAGAATTGTACATCGTAAACAGATTATATAATTAGTTTTGTATCAGAAGTGATTTTTGCAGTACAGTTTTAAACTGGTATATTAATTCCTTTTCTTATGTCAAAGAGGAAGAAGTACCATTCCTGGAGGTCTTGTGTTTTGAGAGGGTTTGAACACTTACACAGGGATAATGAAAAAATCCTTACTGTAATTCACATGAAGGGGAGGAATCATGATGTCTCTGGTGCAACAGAACAATGTCTACAGTATCTTTCTATAGAAATGTTGCTGTTTTAGATGGAAGAGAAGGAAAAAGCTCTGCTGGTGACTTAAGGGTGTTTTTGGGTGATAATTCCGAAGCCATGTTAATAAGTTTCTGACTTCTTCAGCTGTGTGATTTCTAAAGGTGCTCTGCCAAGAAAGCTATTTTATTGCTGTTTTCCTAATATTGAAAATCCTCTCAAGAGCTTATGTAAAGTATTTATGAATTATTCTAGCCTTCTGTTTGAAGCCTCTATGACCTCCCTACAAAAGCTGTTAACCAAACTTCTGAACATGAAAAACATTAAACACCTCTATGTGTCAGCAAATCACTCCTTTCCAAGGCTTGGTCTTTTCTGGGAAGGAAAGGCCAGCCAGCCTGTTCACACTACTCTCAGCAGAAAAAAGGCTTATTCCTTACCACATCAAATACCTTTCAGAGAAAGTGCATGCACAATTCACCATCCACTCCAAAGGTGCTGATATTATGCATCTTTTGGGCATAACTAATTAATTTCTCTGCTGTGCTTTTCTGCCTGAATTATTTTTAGTCTCCCAAGCATTTATAATTTGTGATTTCACACTTTAAAAAATGAAATCCCATGACAGTTTAGATCTTACAATTTGGGATAAATGTCTCAATGTTCTAACATCCAGAGAAGTGAGACAGGACTTTGCAGGCAAAGCCCAGCGAGAAATTCACATACTCCAATGGTGCTGGCATCTGCTAGATAAAACATTTATGTCTCACCTCCTCTGCCCTAACTTGCCTAGGTCAGAGACAGTTCACCACACCCACTTGAAAAATAAAGTGTTTCAACATTTGATAATATCCCACTTGCTAAATCTTTCCTGGTTTCCAATGTAGCAATCCACATTTTTAGCCTTCAGAGATGAAAAACACCTCCTATGACAAGAAAGCAATGGTAAGGATGAAGGAGCCTTCCAACAATTTAGTACTGTCAAATTCATTAAGGATTTTGAATGAGAATCTTGATTCTCTAATTTTCTGTTATTTAGCCTTCATGGTAGGTGAAGACTTAAACGACTATAAGTAACAGGGAACAATTAATTTACTGTGCTGTATTCAATGAAGATTATTAGACAAAAAGACCTAAGATTTTAAATTGTCTAAATGTTTTTTGAACAGTCTGAGATTCTTTGTCCTGTGGTTTATCCAAGGAGCGCTATCTTTTTGTATGCTTCTTTCATCTGAACATGTGTAATAATACATACACGATGCAGTCTAAAAGCCCCTGCTTTGGGGCCATACTGGATTGATAGTTAATAGGTAAAGATATACAGGATATGAGTTTACTAAGTTTTCTGAATGTATTTCCACTTTGTCATCCTTTTAGTTTTGTTTGAGGCTAAAAATGGGCAATAGCTGTTCAAAGGGATACCTTGATGGGAAGCTGAAATGAAAATAGAAAGTTCATTTGTGTTGCATGTTTCATTTTGCCTCAAATATCATCAGACAAGGACTTAGAAATCCAAGATGCACGTGTATTTACTTTCTTTGCAAAAACATCAGTGAGAATGCAATGGTCAAGATGGCACTTTAAGAGGAGCAAATGGAAGGTTTTCAGAGGTTATTGCAGTTTCTGATCTTTATCCAGATATTGACATTTGACATGATCTGCACATTGATTTGAAATGGAGAGTAATTTAGGCAGTTTGGTTTTAGTTTTCTTTTATTTCTGGTTTGTTTTGTTTGTTTGCTTGGTTTTCTGGTGGAAAGCAATTTTTACTGACCTTTGCAGAGCAAAGTTAGCCAGGTTGCAATCACTTCCAATGGACCTGTACAAGAATCTTTAAAAAGGTTTATTCTTTCAACCCCTGGCTCTGCCTTCTCCTGCTGCTCAAATTCCACACAATAGGAGAAGTTTTAATTTTTTTTTTCAACCTGGGATGTGAATTCACTTTTGTCTATAGCACCACTGAACATTCTGTATAAGCTTCTACATAATGTTTCAGCTCATTAAAATAGGAGAGGCTCAGAATAACTTTTAATTTCATCTAGTAGTTCAATTAATACATTTCATTATATGCTCATTCCAGATGAAGAAATGATAGCAATGTCTGTGACTTGTGCTTTGCAACATTTACTATTTTTTCTTGTATAGGTACTTTTTTTGTTACTGACAGTTTGTTTACATTAATCTTGATACTGTCTGAGCATTTCTATATCATAATTTTTAAATTCAGCAAAAGGAAGAATATTTCTTAAATGTACGTAAAAAATGAAAGCATTCTTTTGGAAGTACTACTTAGTTTTTAAAAGACATCCAAAATATTCTAATATCTGGGTTATATAGCCAAATGCAGGGGAAATTTTTATTCTCATTCCAAATAAACCTAGCTGCTGACAGGCTCAGAATAAGCATTACTTCTGTATATACATTAATGAATAGACAATAAAGGTAATTTCTAAACTGCTCACTGTTTCATTAATATTCCATTCTTCATCTTATCTACTGCAGTTGTTTTAGGTTTTTAAAACCACAGTCAGATATATGGATAGGAAGATTGCTATTGAAACATAAGATCTTTAAATAAGCTAAGAAAGAATTTAAAGTCCATCTATTTTAGGAATAAATTCAATAGTTAAATCAAGCAACACAAAATGTAATTGCTATTACTAAAATTGTTTGAAAAAGATAACATAAATCAAAAACTAACCAACCATAGCTATAATAATTATCTCCAAGTGCATTACAATCATTTTGAGATTTGATGTTTTTATTGCTCATATAATTTGCACTGCCTGTTTTTCCAAGTACTTTGTAAAAATGACCACAGCAATGACCTCTCCCAGTAATTTAATGAGAAAAAGCAGATTCTAATGCACATTGTTACCACATATATAAAATTATGAAGTCTCCTGGCTTGAGACATATGGTTGTCTATCTGAAATAATAATAATAGTCATCTGTTTATAATAATAAGCATCTGTTGTTGCTTACATAGCACTGAGTGGTAATCAAAATTCTCCTATTGCTCTATCAATGTTACCTAATTAAATGTCAGGCTCCCTTCTGAAGAAGCACTACTTGATACACTGTGGTAGTAGGCCTGCTCAGAAAACAGTTTAAAGATACTAAACCAATAAAATTTCTGGTGTGTGCAGAAAAAAACCTCAGGTACATCCTGATTAGGCTGCACCCTTCAGCTAGGACAGCAGATGGACCATTAGGATTTGATGGGCCACACAAAAATGGATACCTAATATAAAACAGATTGTTACAGTTATTTTGGTGAGTATAGGTTATCCCTTCTTACCTAGAAACCACAGTTATTCAAATGAAGGGTAAAATCTTCCCTAACATACCAGGAGAACAAGAGCTTTGAGAAGAAAACTGAAAGAAACTGTAAGGACCAGAATTTCTAGGGTAGAGATCCTATTTGTTTTAAGAGAATCTGGGATCAGATACCATGCAACAGTCTTTTGTGCTTTACAAATAAGATAGATTTATATACATTTATTATTGTAATGTTAGGTGTTGACTTTATGGTGTTTGTAGAGGAAATTAGAACATTTCTTTGACATCATATTCTGATAGCACTCTCTCAGAGAAGTGCAGGTTAATTAGCTGGATGGAACTCCCACCTCAGCATTTGAAGGAGAAATCAGTTTTGTATAAATGTGAAAGAGGTAGGTGAAATCAGAAACTTTAAATGGGTATTACTAAAACCAAATTTAGGACTCTGAGAACCATTTCCCTTGTTTGTATGCAACATCAGTTCAACAATGCACAATGAAAACACAGAGGGGACCATATCACAAAGAGATAAGTCCAACAAAAAGTGGTTATGTTTTTATACCTGATTTTTCGGGGTTTACTTGATATACCAATAAATAGTCAAGTGACAAGAATTTTCAAGCCTATGCATGCAGGTACTAAAGCAAAAACAAAACTAAATGTTAATTCCAACTGAGCTACTAGGCTGTTTTCTGAATATTAAACTTTATTAAACTTACTGAAAATTGATTACTTTAATGCATCAGTTACAGTCTTTAACATGTCATACAAATTTGGGGATAAAGGACTGAAAAATGCCTACCCCGAGGACATGATCATGGCCCCAAATCTCCCTGTGTTCCAGAAACATTTGTACAGTGGACTTAGGTGTGAAGTGTAGCTTGTAGGTTGCCTTGCATAGAGGCAGGAGTTGGACTCAGTGATAGTCAAAAGTCCCTTCCATTTCAGGATATTATGTGATTCTAAGTGGAAATCTTCTGCTTTTTAGCATAAACCACAACTGGTTATAATCAAGTTTTATTTCATATTCAAACATAACTCTCTTTTCTTTCTCTGTGACTACTAAATTTTATTAATTACGATAGGTGATACTTTCTTGAATGCACCTTTAAACTGCTTTGTGAATTTGTGTTTAACATCTTTAGATAAATTTTAAAAATAAAGATGATTATAAATAAATTGTGAGATTTAAAAGCAAACTACCCTAGAAGACAGACTTGTCCAGTATTTCTCTGTACTTATTTCCCAGAGGTATTTAATATCAAAATAAATATGAAATGTCTCATTTGGTATCTTTTAATATATTTAATAAGAAAACAACTAAGCCTTTGCTTTAAAAGCTGTAGTGAATTAATACTTATAGAAACAGAGATGCTATACCTTAGGAATATTGTTTCCTTGAATTTCTTCTGACATCAATAACAGCTAGTTATTTCTCTAGTCATCAGCAAGCACTTGACAAGTGTTAGGAAATCAGATGCTGACAACAGAAGAAGCTGTAGGAATGGATCTCTCCTTTTACTGGATTATTCATATCTCAGTTAAGTTTCCTGTAAAGTAATTAAATGGTAAGGCATTCATCTAGAGGATAAATCATTCCTGCAAAATAGCAAGATGAGAGCAGAAGGAGAGAAAGGAGGGGGTGAATTTAGATAAATTGTTTGATTTTTTTTTTTTTATTACACATTAGGTGTTAAAAAGGATTATGGAAATGAGATGGAATAGAGATGAATGCTCTGTTCTTGTGCTGAATGACTTTCAGGACAGGGCTGTCAGCAGTTAATGGAGCTGTTTATCACTGGAAGGTCACATGAAACATGGCTTTCAGAAGACTTCAGAATAAAGTGCACTATATATGCTAAAAATAAAAACAGACCCATACCTTCATTTATGGTTTGTTTTTTTTAATGCTAAATGTTGTCGTTTAATGTCAAAGGAGAAATAATCATCATGATCATGGCAGCACTACTGAAATCAGAAAGTCAAATCTGCTACATTTCTCTGCAACTTAATGAGATTTTTATATAAAATAATCTTGGGGTAAAAATTAGATCAAGTGATTTTTGAGAGGGAGAAGAACATATGGCAAAATAACAGTATATTTCATGTAAATTGTCAAGATTATTTTTACATTGTGACAAATGATATCAGTAGTACTTATTCCAAAGCACTCACCCTAAGACCTCTACACACACAAAGTTGTTGGACTGCTTGGCAACATGTGAGACAGATCAAAGTGGAATTCCTCTGTTGCTGCCATGAGCAGGCACCACACACCTCTTGTAGCTTCCCTATACTGCACAACTACAATTTCCCTGCTGAGACAGATCTAAAGGTTAGATTTTGTGCCCATTCTGATTTCAATGCTGAAGCTTCCAACAGGGGCAACCCTGAAGCAGACAGACTCTTATGGGTAGGGTCACCTGGTCAGGAGCAACAGGGCAAAATCCATTTCACGCATCACCAAAAGTAACTTTTCACTGTGTCAATACAACTCTATGTCACTATGACACTCTATGTCAATACAACAGAGCACCCAGAAACTTCATGGAGTACTCAGGAGTGATGATAGGGTCTTACGCCAAGTGCACTGAGCTGATTACCCATTCCCAAGGTGGAAGGCTGTCAATAAAGGAGGTATACACTTTTATTTTCTCAGCATTTACCTAAAGCTCTGCCAATGCCAATGCCACGGCAAAGATCTTCCAAGCAGGACATGCTGATTAAGAAAAAGGAAAAACCTTAGGGTTTTACCTTTCCTTCATATTACTGATTTCTAACAGCAGTATCTGCAGGTAAAATGTGTAAATTAAGATTTTTCTGCAGTTTTCTCTGGGTTTGACAATACTGTGAGAAACTTAGAGTGGGATTTGTTGGAAAGAAAATATTTTGACAAACATCCCAGGCTGAACAGTTTCTCTTGGGAAGAAAACATTCTGCCAGCAAATATCAAATTGTAAGTTCTTGTATTCCCTCAAGGAATCATTCAGTCTTTTGTCAGAGAATCAGAACTATCCTTTTTTTACTCCCTTTTGCATGCATAAACAGTTTTGCCTATAATGAATGCACATTATTTTATTACTTTTTATTATTATTATTTCTAAAATAAGGTCTTTTTGCAGTTAAGGTGGTTTTATTTCAAAATAACTCAGTTTTAACATGCATTTAAACCTAAGACTTTTTCCTAAGAATATTTCAATTTGTACTTTTAAAAAACCAAACAACTGATTGCTTTGATCTTTTCCTAGTGTACTTTCTGCTGAATGTACATGAAATGCTGCAGCTCTGTATTTGAAGACCTAAACTTATTGAACTAAAGGATGATAATATTCTGTTGTACCTGACCTAGTCCTTTTAACAGGAACTTGTATTTCACTGAACTTGTCCTTGGAGACTATCTCCTAGGGAATGTTTTTTTAGTATGTTAAGTAACATTTGCAATTTTCTTCATTTTTGTAATATAACAATGTTTAGCTTCTCCATTCTGCAGGGGTTTTCCAAATAGCAGGCCATGTTATGAGTGGAGAAGTCAACACACTATTTGATGAATGTTTATGGATTTAGGGACAGTATTTGCCCTGGGGTTACCCGAGCAGCAAGCCAACAAACTGCAAGTCAGGAGGAGTCACAAGATTCTGGTCACATTCACAAGCCTCAGAAAATAACCCTTTTGNAAAAAAAGGCAGAAAAAGAACCATTAACCCCTTGGGCCTTTACTAACTTCTTCATCTCTTTTTTTTAGCTGCAATATTATCCCTTTCTATGTCATTTAATGATGGACCCTTATTATGCTGCCTGTGATATTGTTCAACCAGTGCCTTGGAGAAAGATTAAGAGAATGACACATAGCTAGTCCTACAGGTCAAGAGAGAAAACTTTCACCTTAAAATCCAGCATACAATATTTAACCCTTCCTCAATCTTTGGGCTGATCAGCAATAAAATTTAGTTCTGTTGACTATTCCAAATATATTTTCATAAAAGGTCTTCTCAAAGAAAGATGTTTTCATCTTTCTGCTATAAACAGCAACCTGCCCTCTTTCTGTGTATTCAGCTGTCTTAGGTACTGCTCAAGTCAGCCCCCATCTGACACCATTTCTTTTAACTGATGTTTCTTTATAATATATCCAATACTTTAAATCTAGGCAACACGGTGAAAAGTAACTTGTCTTGCTTGAAGACATCAGGTTTATTATTATATTTAAAAGATCATAGGACAACCCAGGGAGGAAGAGGTTTTAACTATTTTTAGATGCTGATGAGCAGTAAAAATTGACCTTAACTGGAAGTAATCCATACTTATTGTAATAACATCAGCTTTTGTGTACAACTGCCACATTTTGAAGTAAATATTTTATTTTCTAGGAAATACCACAATACTTCTAAGTGTAAGATAACAAATGCAAAGAACATTACACTGCCACAGAGCTCAGACGATTTATTTCAAGACTGCATTCCCACCTCAGAAAATTGGCCTTTGAACACTAGACTGCTGTGCTGGAGCTATGTCACAGTAGTTGTGATGCTTAAATTTTAGCAAAGGAAACACTAGACTCTCCTTTGAGGCATAGTAACATCCATCTCCTTTTCCAAAAGGCCCTATGCCAGATGCAACATGTGGAATTTTCACAATGAAGAGACAAGAAATATACATGTTTTCATAGGATTTCCTGTTTTGAGAGGGCTGTTTCCCAGAGGAACACCTTCGGAAATGCCATACAAATTTTAGGGTACATGAAGTTACCATCTAACATTGAATGACTTGAACATAGTCAAGAAAATTTATTCATATATTTCATCATGAAATTCATAGAATGATAGAATGATTGGTGTTAAAAGGGACTTTAAAAATCATCTTATTCCAATTCTCCTATGATAGGCAGGGATGTGACCCATTAGATCATGCTGCTCAAAACCTCATCCAACTTGGCCTTGAACAGTTCCCAGGAACAGGGCATCCACAACTCCTCTGAGAATCATCTTCCCATGTCCCACCACCTCACAGTAAAGAATTTCCTCTTAAGATCTAATCTAATCATGTCTCTTTTAGTTTAAAACCTTCACTCTGCTGTTGTATCTTTTTTTTTCTTTTTTTTTTCTTTTTTTTTTTTTTTTAAGCCCGTTTTTGGTATTAGAAGGCCTCAATGAGGTCTCCCTAGAGCCCTCTCTTATCCAGGCTGAACAATCCCAATTCTCTCAACTTGTCATTACAGGAGAGGTGCTCCAACCCTTGGATCAGAGGTGCTCCAACCCTTGGATCATTTTCATGGCTCTCGTCTGGACTTGTTCCAACAGATACAAGGGATCCTTCTTGTGCTGGGGACCCCAAAGTTGGATGCAGTACTATTACTGCCAGAAATTACTCTCTCACCCTGCTGGTCATACTANGAACAGGGCATCCACAACTCCTCTGAGAATCATCTTCCCATGTCCCACCACCTCACAGTAAAGAATTTCCTCTTAAGATCTAATCTAATCATGTCTCTTTTAGTTTAAAACCTTCACTCTGCTGTTGTATCTTTTTTTTTCTTTTTTTTTTCTTTTTTTTTTTTTTTTAAGCCCGTTTTTGGTATTAGAAGGCCTCAATGAGGTCTCCCTAGAGCCCTCTCTTATCCAGGCTGAACAATCCCAATTCTCTCAACTTGTCATTACAGGAGAGGTGCTCCAACCCTTGGATCAGAGGTGCTCCAACCCTTGGATCATTTTCATGGCTCTCGTCTGGACTTGTTCCAACAGATACAAGGGATCCTTCTTGTGCTGGGGACCCCAAAGTTGGATGCAGTACTATTACTGCCAGAAATTACTCTCTCACCCTGCTGGTCATACTACTTTTGATGCAGCTCAGGATATGGTAAGTTTTCTAGGCTGTGATAACAGACTCTTACTGAATTCCCACTACTTTTCAGAGAACAGTGTTTCCTTACTATCACTCCTGTTACAGATATCCCCCAGCTTATATTTCGCACAATAAAATTCTAATTCCTTTTTCATTTTTAACTGGTACTATTGTAGAAGAATTTCATCAGGAATTTTTTTCCTTATCTGCACAAGAACGGGCTTCTATGATATTAGTATATTCTACTCATTGGGCAATTACCTCTTAGTCACATAAAAACTGGGGAAAATCAAAGGCAGAAAGCCCAGAAGATTAAATCATACAAGAAATTATAGGTATGGTAATGTTTTAGAGCCAAGGTCTGTACAACCCCTCAACACCGGTGGAAACCTTCCCAGTCCTTGCTGACCTCACATTCCTGCTTTCTGCTTCCATCTAGAGCATAACTGTCTCAGGGTGAACCCGTGACAGCTTTGTGTCTGAGCCAGCTGAGCTACATGCAACCTCAGAACCTCTCAAGAACCTAGAGGTTCTGGGTTCTCAATTTGTCAGAGCACCTTCAGCATTTCCTCTCCACAGTGAAAAATCCACGGTAGCTGCAGTGACCCAGTTCTGCAATCCCTGACTGAAGTGAAAGCATACCATGCTGAATTAGCTATGGAACAGTTGGTACTCAGAGGCTTTGTTGAGCCTGTGGCTGATGCTGTTATCGGGGCCATGAGAAAATGGCTTTGCTAACAATGTTTCTTCTCTGTAAATACCTAAAATTTATAAGTCTATTCCACCTCAACAGAGTCCAATTTCTATCAGAATTACAAGTGTCTTATGAAAGCCTAGCACCTTCAGGCTATAATAGCTGGCTGGAAACGACATGATCTGTAGCAGTTTCCACATTTCTCACAGAAAGGCCGAGAAGGCCAGACTTCCATCTGAAACTCCATTATGTGAACAGTTTAATTTAACAAGTAGCCATATTTCTGCTGTGTGTTTTCTGACCCTCATTGCTATGTTGCTTGTTTCCAGGCTGAATTTTTTCTATTGATTTTGTGTTGTTTTGTCTAATGAATTTTCTTTCAAGCCCGACTGAATATGATTTATTGCCCTTATTCCTCTGCCGTAAATTCAGTTGCAGGACGCTTACTCTGCCAGTAGATCAATTATTCTAAACACTAGGTAAAAGGGTCTTCTCAGCAAATTTCTCCATCACACTTTAGTGGTGTCCTCTGCCTTTTCTTCCTCCTGTCACTGTCTATTCAATACCTTTATGTCTCGCTGTGCACGCATTCCCCTTTGGAACATACTTTTTAGAAATGGGCTTTGAGAATATGATAGCTGGGGGGACTCCATGAGGTTCCTTCTTCTAGCATTTGTTGTTGACAACTGTGTAGTTGACATAATTTGCTTATATAAAGCCCTGATAGTTACAAAAGCCATCTGTGCATAGTTTAAGCCATTAAACTTCAGAAAGGGGATTGTCAGTCTGGTTTGACTTACCATCTACATACCTAGAAACAAAGGAACAATCAAAACACTGACAAAGCTATGGTTTGAACTGTCATTTCCCTCATGAGCCCATTAAACGAAGGCTACAATGCAGTTTACATTGTTTCTGTCATCTAAAACTACAGAGATTTGAAATTGTCTTGAAATCATCAACCAAGTAATTATTCCTTTCATCTGTTCTTCCACTTTTAGAGCTAAAATGTCCAGTCAGTAACCTGTGTTGAAGGCAAAAAGATTTTACTTGCTTTAGTCCAGGGAAGCTCTCATTTGTGCCTTCTGTGTTAAAAGACACAGCACAGGAAAGAATCCTGATGCTTCCTGGTGATGACATATGACTGCATAAGACAACAAACCTTATGGTACACTAAAACTTTATGACACACTAAAACCTTATGACACAGTAAAAATAATTTTCCTCCCCTTTTTATATTAGCAAGGCCTAAGAAGAAAATATAACATAAGGTAAAACTGGTACCTTCTTGCTTTAGTTTAATCACCAGTTCTAAGCTGATTTTTGGTCTAAAACCTCTGCTAAGAATAAAATATTGCATTTAAGTCAGATTACACAATAGAATTAATCAGGTATTTTCATTATTCAACTTCAAAGTGTATATTAAAAACTTAAATCAGGAAAAACATTAACCACAAGATTTAATCAAGACTTACCTATTTTAATAGTATAAGTCATAGTGGAGGTGAAAGAGATTTTCAGAATGTATCAGAACAAAACCAGATAAATCTTATTTCCCATTAGTTTGATGAAGCAGAGGTGTTTAAGGAATACTAGATAAAAAGTATTGTACTAAAATAGCCTGACTTGACAAGACCTGCCTGCAAGATGTTGCCATTGTGGCAGACCATTGTCCATATATCTTTAACATGACAATTGCCTCAGTTTTTTCATTCTTCACACCTGAGAACCAAATAAAGATGGACTCAGAAGCATGTAAGCAGTAATTTCCATATAACTGCAAACAACTGACAATTTCTGGTTGCAAAATTTATTTTGTCAGTCAGTTTTATATGCTGCATGGCATATGTTCCAGAAACAGATGCGGACACAGTCATGAATTTACTTTATTTCTCCGGTTTGTATGTGGATGGATTTCTTGTCCTCTGTTCAATAACTTTGTTGCAAGTGGCTGGTGCAGAGCACAGTGGCTGGAATTGCCCATGCACTGTGTACTTGGATATTTTTCTTTCTGAAACAGGAGCAACAGAACACTGCCTTGGACTCCTCAGGAAGGACGAAACCAATGAGCCCACTGAATCCTAGCCTTGTATGTCATTTATAATTACATGAAAACTTTGCTTGCACTTGGCTACAGAAGAATGAAGTATTTTGCTTGCATCTGGGTTTAAGTGGTTAATTAGCTCAGACAGTTCAGCTATTCAAATAATAGATATCAGTTCAGATATTCAGATGTTATGTATTTTAGCTGTGTTTTCTGCTTCAGGTTGACACACTGACAAGCTGAAGAGCACACATACCATATGATCCATTTTCAGAGAGACATTTTTTTCTATTCCTCATACTTTTTCAGGTCTTAACTCCAAAACAGTTATCTGATTTTCCTCTCCTCTGTCTGCTGATAGATANGAGAGAGAGAGAGAAATAAAAAAGAAGTCTGGTTTTTAACTCCTGAGCATACACTATAAAATGAATGAGCCTTTCACAAGAAATATTCCATTGTTCACTGTTTCCTATAAGCAGTTGTATTATATAGCTTCACAGCTGTCTTGTCAAAAGAAAATTTTTGCTGATATAAAATGATTTCATGTGAGAATAAATGAAGAAGAAATAAAAATAATAGAAAAGTACATTTGAGATCCTCCATTCATTGCATTTAGGCAAAATATCACATGGTTTTGATCAGCATATGATCTAATCCTAGTCTCAGCAATGTTATATCAAGCCATACTCTACAGAGAAAGGAATAAGCTTCACAGACTGACAATGTAATTTGTGTTTACTCTGTCCTTAAGGAAAAGAGGGGTTAATGCTACTGTATGACTTAATTAACTCTAGTAGGTGTTAATAAAACTTTATCTGTGTAATTTCTCAGAATTATTTTAGGTCTCAAATTCAAAAGATTGGATAAACTTCTCATAATGTCTCTGAACTAACTGAAGAGTCTTATCTCTCATTCCAAATCCAGGTACCGAGGATGAATTTTGCTCACATGATGTTCCTTTCTGATGTTTCCATCACTGCAATTCTTGGTGATGATGGTTAAAAAAATACAATAGCATTGGTTTCATTATATGAGTAATAACTCTAGAAGATTAATTATTCTTGAATAATTTACCTATCATTTGGGTCAAACAAGCTGGACATATGTCTTCAAGAGTAGGGAAGCAAAGGTCTTTTCCCAGCTATACCCCTTCTTTGTATGTTTCTGTGTGCATGGCAGATGGAGGCATGTGCCTGGTTCTTTTGAAGAACTGAGAACTGATGCCACGTTTTGTAAGATAGCTTCCCCTAGAAGCTGTCCAGCTGCATCTCTCAGAGCAGGCAAGAGTGTCTGTCTACTGGTGTCTGTCTCACTCCCACCTCACCTCACTATTTATATCAGGCTTCACCAAAAGATTATACAGAGGAATTTGACTGCATGTAACAGCAAAAGTGCACTAAAGCTGTGTCTCCAGGAAAGCAAGTACTACACACGCCACCACTATAGACATTCGTAAAAGACATGTACCCGGAAAGTGCATTTAGCCTACCCCTAATTCTGGCCCCACACCTCTACCACCAGGCTCACACAATTGCTCTAGGAGAGTACCACACAGACATGCCACCCTCACCACAGGCAGACTTCACATTTCTGGCAGGCTGCAGCCTGAGAATCACCAACACTAAAATTTGGCACCTCATTTGCACAGAGATGCAATCTATTAGAAAGTTATCCATCAATACCTGATACATCAAGAAGATGTATAAATTGAGTAATCTTACATGAGGTAGATCTTCAGCATGACAGGAGACCTATACAAGAATCAAATACTAAAAAGAGACCTGTTTTTAGAGCCAAATACTTCTATTTCCAAACTGATCAGGCTGTGAAATCCCTGAGCATTAACTACTACTAAGAGGAAACCTTTTCTCTTTAGAGACTATGTCTATTTAATCCACAGTAACACAAAAATAAATTAACACTACTAAATTGATGTGTTTATAATAGATGAATTATCACCTCACCTGCAACTACAATTTCCTACAGTATTCCAGTACAATACTTATTAGCGATTTGCTGTGATACATCAGTTTTAAACATTAATCCTCTTATACCCTTGAAGCATCCCAATCTCTGCTTAGTATAGTATGACCAGATCAGGAGAGACAGCATGCATCATTGCAAGATTACAAGCACTTTTAAGTCTGTCATGCTGATGTTCCAGCAGCGAGCTTAAAAACAGCTGAAAAATTAATTTTCAGTGACTAGATTGATTACAATTGAAATTGAATTGTCCCTGGTGTTTGTGAGGCTAAGAACCTCATGCTGACAATGCAATGGTTTTGTATTACCAATAAACAGAGTGTTTTTTCAGCTTTGACAGTTACACCTGAGAGCAAGGATTGAAAACGAACTAGTTAAAAGAACCAGATATATTAGGTTCTGTTTTGAAAAAGAGAAGTATTTGACATTTCTTACACATATGTATCTTCCAGGATGTGCAGTTTATTTGTTTCCAGTACTTTTAGGATGTTGAAAATACAGTAACTCATTCATGAACTGAACTAGCATTAAATTTGCATTAAACACTGCTGTGCCAACACCCTCTTGCTCTGCCCCCCAAAAAATCAGTAACTGTTAGTGAACACCTTTCTGCACTGACACACATTGCTTAGTTCTTCAGTCTAAGACATACTGGCACTTTGAAACTCTGATGAAGTAAATGATTAAATTATTAAGCCAATTAATTACATGAAAAAAAAATTGAAGTCAGTAACACACTCACTTCATCTTTAAAAATAAAGCTGGAAATGCGGAGGGAGCATCCTTGTAAAAAGCATTTTGGCAAGATGCTCTACATTCTTTTGCTTTTTCATGTTAAAGCAAAAATTCTGTCTTAAAATTTGCTAATAGTTCATTTTAATTTCAGTTAATAACTTAAGGCCAACATAATAAAATATAACTTCATGATTTCCTGTCTATGACATGTAGGAAAAGAGGAGCAGGAAGATTTAGAAAACTAATTACAATGAGAGATCGGGCATTTTATGATCACAGTGTCACACATGAACTGTACAAAGAACAAATGTCAAGCTAGAGACTGTCAATTTAATGAAATCCAACTATGGTGAATCTCTCTTGTGATTTATAAAATATTGGAATAGGCCTGAAAGTACTGAAAATACTTACACAGCAGAAAGGGTCTTTAAGCTTGAAGTAATTTGCTGACTAATGCTCACAGGAGAAGGAAGGTGAACTCCTAGAGCACATGGAAAGACGGCCCTGAAAACAGGCCCTGCCTCCTGCTAGATTCACTTTGTCAAGCAGAAAAATGAGCAGAATTTTAGTGGAAGGAGATGTGAGGGAGAAAACAATTCTTACTACAGAAGGAGTTTAAAAAGACTGGGTTTTGTCACAATTTCTGTTCCCACCAATGGGGAATCTCACTGTGAAAGACATTATGGCTTTTAAAAATAAGACAGTTTCAAAATTTATAATCAAGATTTTAAGTGATTTTTTTNTTCCCCCTAGACTAGACAGACAGCAACAATTACCTTGTTTGGAACTCAGAAAAAATCAGAAAAATATAATAAGTATTGCTGGGATTCTTCACAGTGTTGCAAATAATCCCTTTGTCCCTACATGCAAAAGCAATTTTGGGATGTCTGGAAAGCTGAGTTTGTTTTCTGCTGTTGCAGGTCATTTTGGGGATTAGTAGAAATGCATTCTATAATGGGCACAACAGGAAAGCTCATGAACTTAGATGTGCTTAGCACACAAATATCCTGATTTTAATAATCATCTACTGACCAGTAACTGATTTCAACTGAAGAAACTGCCTATAATTTAAAAAGAAGAAAAATCTCACAGGTTGATTTCTAACACTACAACTCCTTAAGAAAGCTGAGAAAGCAAACAACCCACTTTTTCACAAAATCCAACCCCATCTCCAACACTACCAGCAAAATGTAGACAAACGCACACTACTGAAGTAAAATCTTATAGCCTTTCTAACATACGTATCTAAAGCTGAGAAGAAAACAACAGAACTAGAAATGCAGTTGTTGCAATGCAGGACAGTGGTGACTCCCTGCAACCTTCTGAAAGCATCTCCGTGAGGAAGGCGCTCGGGCTGACATGCAGCAATCACAAACACATGACAGGTAACCTGCTGACAACAGAGCATGGGAAGGGTCTTTGTGTAGAATTCCAGTGGGGTTTACTGCACCCACACACTGAAGGGGTGCAGAGGCAAAGACAGAGACAGAGGGTCCCAGCTAACATAGGGGCACAACGGTGTGTTGTGGGGTGGAGCCAACGGTAGCAACCAGTTCCCGGGAGGTATGGGTGGGACAAAGGAGTACACTGACCAGTAGGGAGACACGAGGATAAACCGACAGGGGCACAAGCCAATGGGGTTACAAAGAACAGGGAAACTGCTAGAAACATGCCCATATAAGGTCAGTCAGCATGAGAGGGGCGTGGCACTGGGGTTGATTGACAGAATATCAGTTAAACAGGGGTGTGGTCTCAGAGTCACCATTTATGGTCATGATGAGAGTGGTGAAACAGGACTCATGGACTCTGTATCAGAAGGCTTAAATATGATTTATTAAAGTTGACTCCATTTTTCAAAGCTTGGGCTATTTCTGCCCCATGTACAGAGCGAGCTGCTGCTCCATGCTCCATACCAAAAGTCACTCCTGAAAATGCTTACCGTATCATAAAGATAACAAAACTTCACACATTGGCTAGGACAGAGAAACAAACCCACATCTCCTGAGACAGAGACACAGGAGAGAAATTGTTTACAGAACTTTGTGCTCTGCAATTTTCTGCTTTCTCATGAGAATATTTTGCTTCAGGGAAAAATATATAATACCTTATAATATGTTCATACAACACAGGGTCTCCATAGGGCAGGTTAAAATCTACGGGACATTCTTTCAAGGCATAGCATCCGGAAGTCCCATAGCAGGCCCACATGCAGTCCTGACTACCTTTAGGAATCTACCAGAAGAAGCTCCTAACAGGCAGAGGGTTCACACAGAATGAAAGAAAAATTAAAATCAGTAGAGACCATATAATCAATGTTATGGCTTTCACCGGCATTCTGGTGAAAGCATTCCGATGAAACATCCCTCTTTCTGTTCCTACCCTCGGTAGATAATTTTGTAGAGGTATCAAAGTGCTGGTGCCTCAACAACTTGTAAGTATCTCTTAGAGTTGAATTCACTGGGTTTTGGGGGGATTTGTAATTTTGGTGGCTCTCCATCAATTACAACACAGCGCAAAATATGGAGTGAAGGCAAGACCCCAGGTAGAATGGGTTTCTCCTCTTTCATAAAGATCCTGAAAATAGTCTGTGGAGCCTTTGCTTTATGCCCCTCAGGTGTCTGTTAACTGGACCCAAAGCTCTCTGGAGTAATAAGCTTTCTGAGACATCAGCTCAATTACATAATAGAAACCCATAATGTACAATTTCAGCAGTGCTTGTCTAATGGAGAAAGGCACACAGAGCCACTGCTATTTTAGGTGACATCACCTGAACAAGCTAAGCCAGAAATCCCCAACTCTAGCAGAAACACAGTAACAGGAGAGTAACAGGAAAACTTCCTAAATCATTCACACACACATCACCCAGACAAACACATAAATTATTTTCCAATATAGAAAATTTTCTATAGAAAACATCTCTAGAAAATTTTCCATTCATAATTGCATTTCCTTAGGAGCATGGCTTTAGCCTGGAAAAAAAATAAATTGCCTTCTGATCTATAGTATTTTGATCTAGTATTAAGAAATACGGAATAACAAAGTAAAGCAATGTCAAATGAGGATTATGCATTTATACAAAGACATGTTGATAATTCCACTGAGATAAAAAATAAATTCATTACTGCCTAAAATGTATTTACATTTTTTCCAGAGTTATACCAGATTTGACCTTTTAAATTATAAAATCATAATAATTTATTCAAAAAACCCCAAACACAAAATACAGAACTTCAATCACAAAATTGCTAATGCTTTATGTCTTTTCATATTTCAAACTTTATCAAACCTTCCAATGTTATTAACATAAGCCAATCTGCAGAGGCGCTTACTTACATAGTAAAAACAATGAGTATGGAGTATGAGATAAGAATTATTAATAAAAGCTCAGAATTGCAGTTTGTCCGTCCTTCTCCGTACAAGAACACTGATTCAAGAACACATTTTACTAAAAAGATTTCCAGATTTGGTCCCAAGTTAATCGTCCTACTTGTAAAGTAATTGCCATTATTTTGCTGCCAGTCACTAAAACCTGTGTTTGCACCATGTTTGGGCACGCAGTGTCCACCTCCACCAGCGACTCAGCATCTGCCATGCTGCAAGCCCTCCCAGAGGCCAGGTTCCATAACCCAAGAACCTCCACCCACTTCAAATCACAAAAAAATGCATGTTGGGCTATCATGATTGGCTTTGCATGCATTGAAAGCTACATCTTGCTGCCCCTTGGCACTTCAGCCATGCCTCTGACCAGTCACCAATAATTTTTATGAGAACACGCAGTCATCCAGGTCAATAAAAAGGATAATAAGACTTAAAGAAAAAAGAAAAATATGTGACTTTTCACATTATCAGTTTGCTGTATTTTAACAGCTCCTCCTACACATTTCTAACTAGGAATGGATGTAAGACAAAAACAAAAAAATTCCTTGTCACCGCTCAAGTCTCAGTTAGATCTTAATTTACAATACACTGCTTTTATACAATCACATAATAAAACATCTAACAACAACCTAAATTCTAATTACTACTCTTTACACTGTAACACATAAAATGAGATTGTTTGGGATTAAGGCAACTTAACTTACAGAATATTAGAACTTAATTGTGTAGGTTTAATCTTATAAATGAAAGCCAATCAAACCGAATTTAATAATTTGCAAAGATAGATTTTATTAAGTGACCAAGATACGGTCACCGATAGCCCCAATAAGAGCAACAGCGTCAAGCCTGGGATTGGCGCTGGGTGAACTCAGAGTATCCCTCTCTCTGGCAGCAAGTCCCCCTGAGTTCACGAGGTGGTCTCAATCCTGTCCGTTTTTATACATTTTTTCTTGGCCGAGGAAGAGATTCTTCTCTGCCTTTGAGATTAAACATATTCATGTTGGTTTCTTTTCTTTACTCTAGGATGGACAAAAACTCTACCTGTGGGACAGATGAATAGTGATGAATCCTCAACGATCCTGGCTATCTTGATTGTGGTTCTTTGTCCTTTTCATCCTGGTGGACAAAGCTGTTTCGGGATGGATTTACAGGAGCCTAGTTTCGGGATGTGTTTTCCCAGGTGTAGTGAGAATGGGCCATCTCTTTTCTGAGCCATGGTCCTTCTTATGTTAATGGTGCGCAGTTTCGTTGTAGCCAGGTGTAACATTTGTGGACTCTTGTCTGCTACTGGAGATCTTGTTCTTGCAGCCATATGTTAATGAAGCCTTGTTTCCTGACAGCCAAGCCGGATGTTGCAATTCCTGCTTGCCTCCAGGATCTCAGTATTCAATCATGATTTTTATAACATATACATTTTATAATTGCACGAATTAACGGATTTAATCTATAACATTTAAGTTGAATTGAAAACAGTTTTGGCTCACAGCTTGGCACATGTTAGCTTAAAATGAACTCTGTTAACATGAATGGCTGAGACTTTCAGATAAGATTTGAGACTCCAGAAGGTCCAAAGACTGTCCCAAGCTGAAAGATAAGAACAATTAATGGCCTGCCCATGTGAACATGAAGGAAGAATCCAGTGACGAGTTAGAAGACTCCTGACCATTAATCTGGCCTGTTGGACCAAGAGGCTTGTGCAGGGCATGTGTAGGGTGTGAGAATTAGATGCAGAGACTGCAGGGGCATAAAGGCTCACAGATTTCCTTGTTCAGGGTCCCCCTCAGGAGGCACCCACATCAAACTGAAATAAAACTGACTCTGCCTCAGGATATAGGTCCCAGAATCTTCTTTAAGAGATTGCAGTAGTTCTGAACAATTGGCCCTATTTGGCACACACAGACAATGCCTTTTTACACAGAGAATCATTGGTAAGCGCATCTTATATTTGAAAAACCAAAAGCACTAAAGAATACAGTTAAAAATTATAAGAATTGTTTCTCAAATGAAAAACTAATTCTCTCTAAAATCAGAAATCTATACAAAACGAGTAACCATAAAGATGCATTTTTTACTGCAAATTGCACCAAGAAAACTATAACTTAGAGAATCAGAGGACTAATGCTTACACATTTTCTGCATATAAACATTGACATGCATATGTACAATGAACCTTTAAATGTCTGCTTGAGAAAACAAACTGAAGAGGATGAAGACAAATTCCTCATTTTACTCTACCTCTCTGAATGCTGACAGAAATTTTGCTGTCAGTGTAGATGTGTCAGGTCTCTGATCTACAGTGGATTGTATTCTACTTGGTTTTAAGGAAAGCATCTCTCTCTTTTCCACTTCCATAAGGTAATATCAAATCCATTTATCTTATTTTCATTATATTTTGAATATAATGGCCCAAATAATATTTGGCCCAAATCAGATTTTTTTTCTTGCTGATGTTTACTTTTTATCAAACTGTATTAATTTTCCATGCAAACGGCCAAGGGAAAATTTTAAATCTGTTACCTAGAGAGCCCAGACAAAACAAATTGAGTGGTAAAAAAATTATGTTTTGCATAAAATTAATCATCTTAAAATTAAAGCTAAGCCTTGCCCTATTTATTACCTTTGAGGATAGTTCAGGGACACTATTAAAATAACTTTTCTATCTAGGACTATAACCATTAAACTATCTATTCTCTTATTTTTCATATCTAATATATAGAGTTTGTAATAAAGAAGTTAAACAACACCCCTACATTATATATATATATACATGTATACACACACACATCAAAATCCCCTGGTAGAACAGTTAACATATACTAATCTCCAAATTCTTCTGGTTTAAATATGATTACTGTTGAAGGCAGCAGAAGATGAAAGAAAAAGAAAAGACAAAACAAGAAAAGAAAAGAAAGACAAAGAAAAGACAAAACCCAAACAGACGCCAAAGCAAAATTCATGAAAAAGGTGATGAGTAAGTGTTCTCTTCAACTGATTTAAGTTGGAAGTAGCTCTCAGCTAAACAGCTCATAGCAGAGCATCAAATGTGTAGACACATATTCAAGAAGCACTGTAGAAAGATTAAGCTTCAAAATAGCTGCTTAAGTACTTGCTTCAACTTTAAATTAAGGTGTTCAGAGTTAAATCCAAAGCAGCTACCTTTAGGAAAAGCTAGTTTTATCAGAGATAACAACGAAATAGACTCTGTCTAGAGGAAGTGATATTGCTGTTCACAAATCCTTGATGATGCAAGATGCTTTGTCCACATTTCCCACAAAGCAGCCACAAGTGCAGAAAAACCACATACCATGTTTTGGGGTTGGGCATTCTGTGTGATGGAAGAGAAAATGAAACTTTTTCCTTGCTGTTCTCCCATATCACTGCAACAGAATGATCAGATTTTGCCTGTGCTGTACAGAAAGCACCACAATATAATGTATTATATCTTCCAGCTGTCTGGAGCTGGCAATGTGAAGATTTGGTATAATTCTCACACCTAACCCTCTGTTTTTCAAAAAGTAACAGACGTACAGGTGTACAAAAAAGGATGTCATTCCTTATCCTTATTTAAGAGTTTCCTTATTCCAAATGAGGCCTTCTGATTGTGTTCTGGCCTTCTGTTCTCTTGCTATTTCATTGGAAAAATAACTGTTTGTACTGGAAAAATACACAGGATTGAAATTGGAAAAATACAAAGGATTGGTAATACTCTAATTCTACTTAAAATCCAAGGTGTCTTAGCATTCAGGATATTATGTTGTCTACTAAACTGTTAGATTTAGGTCAATGTGCTATTCCTTTTGAGATTACATAACCATTCTGACCTGGATTTTGATAATACAGGGATTTTCCAAAGCAGTTTCTGTAGCTGGCAAGCTGCAATGTGTTAACATGAACATGCCTCAAAGCTTTGCTTTTAGATGTTAGATGGAGCTTGGGGAAGTTATGAGGAAATTATTCACAATATGCTTTCAAACAGTATACTGTCATCCTCAACATACATAGCAGTTTACTCTAGCTGCTTACTGTAGGAATGGGAAGACAAAATGTCACCAGCAATTACCTGTTTGAGTCTGTTTTGCTATATGCATCTACAAATAAGAAGAAATTTAATATACTAGTAAGGAGAAAATCAATATTGTATTATTTTACATTGGAGGCTTGACTGGTGAAGACATAAGTACTATAATACACGGCAGCTATTCTTTTATTTCATATAGACTCCAAACTGTGTTCAAGTTCTTTCTTAAATAGAACAAAATAGTTGGTCTTGGGGTTTGACCAGTTCCACTGAGCCAGGAAAGAATCTGCTTTCCTATATGATGGTGTGGAAGCTATAATACACAAAAATTTATGAGCCAAAAATGAGAATAAGAAGGAAAGGACAAAGTTATCAAGGTTATTTGCTAGATAAGGAAGACTGCATCTGTTTATGCATCTATGTTTACCAAATGTGAGCTGAATATTAGAGTATGATCTTACTCTAATAATACATTTCTTATGGAACATTGAACACACAACTTAGGAAGAAGCAAAAGGAAAAATGGCGCAACACTGCACTAAGGAAGACAGGAAAAGAAAAAAAGCCCTTCACATATGTTCCCTTTTCTCATTTCACCACGAGTGGGAAAATTTCACTGAAAACTGATGTTTGATACAGAAAAATAACTGATCCAGCATTAGAATGCAGGATTGTCAAACCCAGCATTACATATATATTTGTGGTTCTGTTTGTTGGTTGCAGATCCAAGCTCTGATTAGTTCATTGACAAGACACTCGTCTTCATGAATCCTTGAATGGCAGCTGAAGGAAGAAAACGCATCAAATGCCAGGAAACTCACAATGAGTTGGCCCAGGCTAGCATTACTCTAGGAGGCTCAAAACAATCTCTGTCAGAATTTAAATACTTCAAAGGTTGAATATTTTCAGTAGGAAGCCAGGCAAGGGCTATACACTGAGTTTATATATATTTTACATACACTTGGTGTAATTACAGAAACTGTACATAACTAATTTGTATATATTTTTTGTCTTAACTAATGTTAAGATTATATCTGAAGAATTTGTTCCATTTTTAAAAATAAAGACTTTCTCCACTGTAGAGATGCCATCTGCCTAAAACTTTTTCACAGTTAAATTTTATTTATTCATATGTAACACTAACCACAACACTTCAGGCAATTTTGCCTTACTTCCAGCTTGATAGATTCCAGTATCTCTATTACCAGAGTGTTAATACAGCCAAGTCTAACTGCAGGTATGGAAAATGACCTGATTTCTTGTGCAGAAAGCAATCTCTTTTTTAACAGGGTGAAATTGTGCTGCTTACTCTAGATGCTACGATCCTTGAGAGTGAGTGCACTGTCTGCCTGGGTAGATTAGTGTCCCATTGTGAAACCATGGTGACAGCAGGGGGAAAACTCTTTGTTTCAGAGCATCATTGCCAAGTGGGCACCAAGCTGTTATATATGGGAGGCAGCTCATCACAGGACAGAACATGAGATATAAACTGTATTTCTAAAGGGTTAGATACTCAAAAAATATGTACCAAATGTACCCTTAGCACATCTATTTTCACTGGGCATTGCCTGTAAGATGCTTAGGGTGTACTCTTGCGGAGTCTCCAGGTGCAGGCGCCCCAAATACTTGGCGGGTGTAAAGGAGTAATATACATGGTAACTTAGAGTGACGCTCCTTTGCAGAGGAGAATGACAATTTCCTTGGGACAAAATTTCACTCTAAATGGTATCCATATGCTGTGCATGACTTTGGAGTAAAAAGAGTAACAGTGAAACAGAAATTGAGTGTTTTGTCAAAGAAATACTTTTAAAAATAATTTCAGAGTGTAAAGGGTTTTGGCATCAGTGTATGGAGATTTTATCTGCTCTTTATGTATGGCAAAGGCTATTTATTATAAATTTGGTTTTCATTTTCTAGGACTGTTTATTGCAAAGTAGGAATGAGATATCAAAATGTCATCGTGTACAGCACAGACATAGCGAACAGCAATTCTTTTATTTATTTTCACTATAGTCTTGCTCTAACTTACAAAGTTATATACTTCTGGATAAAATACAGCCATTCCTAGACTTTAAAGAATTCTAAAAAATCTAAACAGTTCCCTCAGTAACTGCTGCATTTGAAGGGACATTTCACCATTTCCTTTGCAAAACAAAGGATGATGTATTAAGGACCCCAATGTAGTCACACAGTTTTTCTGTTTTTTTTTTTTTTTCATGTGATCAGGTCAGAAAAACTGTTCCTTTAATCACAGTTTTAAAATCTGAACTGTAGTGGAACATATCTTCATTTGCTGTGTGGCACTCAATCCATACAATTTTAATACAAATCTGTATTGCAGAACATTGCAAGAATGCTCTTATATTCAAAACACCAGTAACTTCCATGGACATCATTAGCAGTCAAACATGCTTACAAAAGTTCTTTTTTTTTTAAATTTAATTCCATGGTTTTACTCTGTGACTAATAAAATTATGCAAAATCACAGTACATCAAAAGATGCAATTACCTTAAATAAAGTACTCTACCATAATACAGAAAAAAGCCAATCAGACAGTGTTTCACATCAAAGTCACTTCAGAAATAAATGTGACATTTTAGGAAAGGAATTTGTAAACTAACAGCTTGGAAGCCGTAGAGGAAAATGGCCTTCCCAAATAAAAATCCTTGAAATCTCATATTTTTGGCACCATAAGAACCTACTACAGTGATATCTACCACAATGCTGCCCACACTGGTTTGCTCTATAATTCTGACCCAAAACTCCCAGCCAACTGACCACCTGTGTCCTAGGGAGAACTCTGTGTGTCCCTGAGGCTCTTTCCCATTCACAAGGGTCCCTCCTCGTATGCTTTTCATTGTATATAATTTCTATACTGTTTTATGTTTTGCAGTGCTTTCTAAATCTATGGCCTTAGATTTTTCTTCTGCAGAAAAGATGAAGTATTCACAGGTGTAATTCTAGACTCTCACCTCATTTATGACAAAATGAAGAGGACAAGTAGGGCTCTCCCTGTAGACCTTTATTCTCAATATAGAGGAAAATACAATTTGATGATATGGCACCTTTCATTCTCTTGATTGAGTAGATAATGCTGAATTTCTCATTTCAGTATGTTATGTAAAATAGTTCTGGAGATATTGTGAATAGAAATACAAGGAATGTTTTGTAGCTCTGACAACCATGACTTAAGGAAAAAGCCTAAAAGAATATGGGAATATGGGTAAATGGAGAGTAACATGTGGAAAATTACAGACACATCCAGACACTTGATGTTTATCATAGCTGTCTTCCATTACTTTGCCTAAGTGCTATTCCAAACGCTCCTGTACTCTGTCCCTCCATAGCCTGACAACTAAAGATTTTGTCCTAGGCTTATAGGACCCATGGGTGTACACAGACCACATTATTCTTCACTTAATTTTCTCTTCTTCTTTCCCAGGAAAGTTCTGAGCTCTCTTTGTCCTTTTAACCAACTCTGCAATTGGTCCTAAGAGAACAGTTTATAATGGACCTGTGGTTTTTTTCGTAAAGGTAACAAGTAATTAGAATACCTTATGAAGTGAAGATAAGGTTAATTTTACTTGAGTTCATTTATTTGCATTTATGGATACTGAATTAGATTTGCCCTCTCATTTGAAGTCATGCAGCATAAGCCAAATTTTCTTTAGCGCTTCCTGGGAGGCTTAAATGCGGCTTTTTGGATAATTTTGTACTATCTCCAAAGAACTAGTGGAGAAGGTATCTAGCTGCATTTCCATAATCTCAAGTTTCTCTACACAGGCAAAACCTAGACCCTGTCAGGCAGTGAATTTGATCAAGAAACCATATAATATTACAAGGGAATGAAAGACTTGAAAGTAATATCTCTGAGGAATTTGTAAATCTAGGTCTGTTCTGTTCCTACTTATGCTGAAATTATGGAGGTTTTGTTTCTTAATTCACATTTTCATTTCAAAGGCATATCTTGTGTCTTTTATACCATAAAACCTATTCTTATATTTTTTTATTCTCTTTAAAGCATTATTCATAGTAAATTCCATTATTTTCATAACCACTTGTTAACAAGTATATTTTGCATTTCTGTGTTACTTGCTTTAGCTTTCAATCTTCTGGATAAAAAGAATTGATAGATAAAGGACTTTCATAAATCTCAAGAAACTTCTACAGAAGCCACTGGAAAAAATCACTCTTTGTTTCATTTTTTTACTGCCTAGGTTTTTTATGTCTTTTTTATCCTTCAGCGAGTCATGGTATACTTTCCATTTCTACAAGAAGGAAGGACATTACTCAGGAACAATCATAGACACAAGTTAAATAAATCAGCAGTCTGGCTGGTATTTTGGTAAATCGCTTCATACAAAGATACTGTTCTTGTTTCTATTAATGTCCTAATAATTTTTCTCCCTAATGTTGCTAGCAGCTTTTCTGTAGAATAAGAATTTTAGTCATAGTATGTTCAAGTGTTTTCACACCCAGCCACTCTTCTTCTCCTGTTTAAGGTGTATTATCAATGTAAGCAGATTTGTCAGAAGATAGAAGATATATGAACACTTCTATAAGGCTTTCAATTCCCATGCTTAAGTGGGGGATTGGAGCAGATGATCTCCAGAGGGTCCTTCCAACCTCAAACATTCTGTGACTCTGTAACACCTGTGTGTGTGTTTTAATGGAAAAAAATAGATAGAACAAATATATGTATTTATTAGATTTAGTTTCCCTTGAAGGCTGTCAAGCAGGTGCAGTTACCTCACTTAGGTATTCCTGAATACCTTCTATACAGACACGAGAAATATTAACTAATTTACATGAAGCAACCTACCGGACTTATAAAGCATCCTTTGGAATAATTCCAATAAGTAAAATCCAAGAATCTTGTCCTAGACAAAATGAAAACCAACCCCATTTTTAATTTGTTTCACTACTTTTCCAGTAATTAGGGATCACTGTGTGGGAAGCTCTGACAGTTTATCTGAGAAATCATCGTGGCCTCTGCAGTTGCCTCCATGTTAATGCAGGCAGAATGAGGAAGAACAGAAGCAATTGGAGATCTGTGTGCATAGCAGGCCTGCCATCTTGCTTGCTTCACAGAAACACAGTGGAAAAACTCACATGGCTGGAGTGCTGCAATGGATGGACACAGGCCCTTTGCAAAGGACAGGCTGGCACTGAGAGAAGGGACCCTTGTGAATGGGAATGGGCAGCAGGGACACACAGAGCTCTGCCTAGGACAAGTGGCCAGCTGTCTGGGAGTTTATGCGTCAGAATTAGAGGGCAAACCAGTGTGGGCAGCATTGTGGTGGATGTCTGCTACAAACTTTCTGATAAATGAGAAGTGGATAAGGCTTCTTTAGCCAGCTGGAAGAAGACTCACACTTGGAGGCCCTAGTTCCTCATGGAGGGTTGGAAACACCCAGATGTAGGAACAAGACAGCAGAACACAAGCAGTCATAGAGGTATCTGAAGTTAATGGACTTCCTAAGACAGGTGACTGAGGAGTGGATGATGAGGTAAGGTGTGGGGAACCAGGAGGGACAAGGGAGAAGCTCTTTCCCAATGGAAAACAAGCCCCTGTTGAGTTTGAAAAAAGCAAGGCTTTGCATTGGTCCATTTTTGGCAGGCTGCCAGCCTTCTGTAACCCTCACCCCCAAGTTAGGGATAAAAGGAAAGGTCCTGGGACCGTTAGGGGTCTTTCCATCTAATAAACCCTGTCTGGAAGATCACAGATTCTTGTATTATTTTCCCGTGTCACCTGAAGAATTTACTAGCTGGGAAAACTGCTTTGCCCCAGACAGTCAAACACTGACTCTGGGAAGCTGAGGATAGAAACCATTCTGGTGGAACAGACCTCGGAATGGCTCGAGAGAAGCTGAAATTCAAGAACCCCAGCTGCTGGGGAGAAACCCCAGAAGTGTAATAGTAAGGTGGTCTGTTGGATATGATTCTTACAAACAAGGACAATGGGGACATAAGGGCTGCGCAGACTAAGGCCGCCAAGGGAGCCTGGGGTTAGGAACCTGAGAGGAGGAAACATTGTAAATATCAGGATCACAACCCCTCGCTACAAGGGAACAATCTTGGACCCCTTCAGGGACTGGGTTGGGAGAATCCCATGGGAGTTGGTCATAGAAGACAGAAGAACTAGTTGACTTTCAAGGACATTATCCAGGCTCAAGAAATCAAGCAAGAGTGACAGGAGCAATGAATTCCTGATTAGAATCAAACAAAACAAGGAAGCATACTGGAGCTAGAAGCTGGGAGAGGTGACCCAGAAGATGTATCTACACTGTCCAAGATGGTGGTGCCAGAAAAGCTAAAACTAAAGCCACTTGCACCTAAAACTAAAGCCACTTGCACTGATCCTGCTTTAAGCAGGGAGTTGGATTAAATGATCTCCAAACATTCCTTCCAACTTCAACCACACTGTTGTTTCTATGATAGCTGTTTGCAAGTAGTCACTTTTAAATCATCATTTTCACTTCATTTGAGTTCTTATTTTGAATAAGAACAATGTCAAGAGCTATTCCTCTAGTACAGCACATAATGCAGGAAATTTTAATAAAGACAAAGACAAAGACAATGCACATAGCAGCCCCTTGACAGAAGAAAACACATATGTCAGAATGCATTATATTCTTGTAACAAAGACTAAACCACAAAACATGACTTTATGCAATATTAAAAATAATCTGAAAAAAAAGAGCTCATTATAGACAGTTTTCTATATTTTAAGTAAATCAAAATTCATGTCCTCTATCCTGGGAGTCTGATGCTGTTCCAGTTTCTGCTTATTAGAGGTGTAAACACCACCTCACATCATGATTAAAATCATAATTATATTGGTCCTGTTCATCTTTTACACTGTGTGTGATTCTGTGACAGTAGAAGTTATTGTTATTTGTTACACTGTAAAATGTATTGACATAAGGCCAATAGACTGCTGAAGAGCAGCTCTTCTAAAAATAAATGAAAAATATGTATTTATTGTTCTTTTGGGTAGATCATTATATTGCACTAAAGCAGATCACAGCAACCAAGGCTTAGGTTACAATTTCATTCTAGCTGTGCCTTTTCATTTATTTTCTCATGTCTTAATTCATCAATACTTGTTTTTGGGACCAACATTTCCTATACTTGGTCTCTGTTTAAAACTTGAATGTTCTTCAACAGTATGAGCAAAAATAGTTGCTTTCTGAGTATATAACGTGAAAATATTTCTTTCCTTGTATATTCCAAACAGAAATGCCATATTCAGACAAATCCATAACTCAGAATCTGGAAAATGCAATGAAAACGAAAGTAATTTCTTTGAGACAACTTATCAAGGATGTAGTAACTTCAGCATAATAATTTTTTAAATCATCTGCTTCATCATTGACGAAAGTTTTCCTTTGTGATTCAAACCATTGTAAGGTCCAATGCTCAGTGTTTGGGGAAGCAGGATATGTTCTGCCTCATGGAGCAAATGCATCTGAAAATCCATAGTTTTACTGGAAGCAGAAAGATGTAAGTCTACCAAAGGCCTGGGAGTCACCAGCTTGTATAAATTCTTCCAGTACAACTATGAAATCAATGAGCCATCAGCAAACAGGAGGATTATTGAAAAAAACTCCAGAAATGAATTTCAAAAAAAGCCACAGTATATTGTTTTTATCCCTCTCCACTTAATTTTAAAAACCTCAGAAATGTAGAGCCCAGGAAGAATTCAAATATTACTAGTAATGTAATGTAAAGCAGTAGCTTCCACCACAGTTTTCAGGAAATTTGTTTTGGACAAGTAGAGTGATGAAGTAGGTAAAACAAATTAATTACTGTGAAGTCAGGCATTTGGCTGCCAAAGCACTGTACGAAAAGTCTCCAAAACCCCAATGCAAAACAATGGAATAATATTTAGGGAAGAAACAGACAGACCAGTAACTTGTAGCCAACTTCTACAGCCTCAGAATTAAGGTGGGGAAGCCACAGAGGAGGGAGATTTATAGATATTCTCTGAGCAGGCTTAATCCAACAGTTTGAAACTGTTTGAAGTATTAAATGGAAAGAGAGAGGTTGTATTTTCTTCTCTTGAGCTAGATGTGTTCAGCAAAGACTTTCAGATGGAGAAGGATTCCTCCCTTATATAGTGCCTGGTGAATGTACAAGAATGTTCTGAAGAAATGTCAAAATGGGATTTATGATTTTTAACACTCCAACTTCCTTGTTTTACATGATTTTTAGTTTATTGTTACTAGCTTAGTTCATATCTCCCAGGTACATGAGATGCTCTCAGATATGCTTTCTGACACACATATGGGAAACTTGTGCAATTATCTGTCATGCAAAATTAGCAACCACAATCTGAAAGGTTAGATTTGTTTCTTAAGAGTTTGTTTACAGCAAAATACTGTATGTGACATCAAGGGAAGAAAAACAGGGCCAAACAATTGATTATCTAACTCAGGTCTTAGAGGACTCAGTGGAATTTCTAAAAAGATTCTATTAGTAAAGAAAAAAATTGAAATGCCTTTTCTAACATTCTGGAAGTGATTTTGATTAAAAGCAGACAACACAGTCCTTGGCTCTTTGCATTAATAGTTTTTCAGCCAGTGACACAGTGCCGGAGTTACCCTTCAGCCCCACCAGCTCCCAGGCACTGGCAGCAAGAGTGGCTGTCCCTAGTCAGAAATGACCTGGGTGGCAACAGAGCAGGCTCTGCTCTCTCCAGCACTTGGATGTCAAGGAACGGAGGCAAGGAAGAGAGGGATCCTTTGTTTGATTTCCAAGGAGTTTACTCCTTGAAAGGGTCAGGGACAAAAGGCAAAAAACAACGCTGTGCACTAGGTTATAAACAGGGCAGGTAGTGAGGGAGGGTGCAAACATTCAACCAATGAGGTAAAACCAGGGAAGGATCACAGGGAAGGCCTTACAGAATAACAACCAATGGGCAAACACAAGGGGAGGATACAACTTGAATAAACCAATGGTGCATCGAGAAGCATAAAATTTTCCAGAACTGAGGGCAGGCACAGACAAGGATTGACATCCAGGTAGGTGGGACAAAGGGCAGGTTTGGGGAGTGACAGACAACTTGAGGAGGGAGGAGTCAACTTGGGTTAAACCAACAGCATAGAGAGGAACAATAACAATTCACTGAAGGAATACACCACAACAAACCAGCCTCTCTTATTTAATGAAGGACTGCAAAATCTGGCTGAGAGCAGTTCAAAGGAATAATTATATCACTTCATCAATTAAATCTCACCACTGCTATTTTTAACAAATTTGACAAGCAAAGAAAGCAACAGGAGCTGCGCAAAATTTCCAGTGAAATCCTATGTTTTGTGTCAGAGCAGATATTTTCACTACATTTGGTTTAACTCATTGTCACAGCCCCAAAAAACAAAGGCAGACAACAATGAGAAGTGGACTAAAAGCTAACAAAAAAAATACCAAGACAATTTAAGGCATTGTTCAAAGTAAACATAAGTATTAAATTGTTATGCAGGGTTCAGTTTTGTGTTTTAAGCCTTCTGCCATATAGGAGGTTGTAAAACCAAAACTCATTGATGTTCTAATTTACATATTTCAGAATATTGTAAGATGATAATCCAGGAAGAGTCATGCTGAAATCAAATATGTTAGTGTGCAAACCTTAAGGCGATTTTCATAGCTACAGCTGAATCACTAAGGCAGCTCAGACACTGAGTGAAATTAAATACACTAAATTAAAGGTACATGTAATTGGCTGTCTGTATTTATAACTCTTTTGCTTTTCACTGCATTTGAATATGCTCAGGGTTGATTTAATAAAGTCTCCTTTGGAAGAATTTCTCTCTTTCCTTTATTTTCCTGTAAAAGGGATCTTTTTAAACATAAAGAATTCCCAGATTACAACTTGTATTAAATGAAGTATAGATACAAAATGGTTGTTTGGGGATTTTCAAGTCTCTGCACTATTTGTTTGCTTTATTCTACAGGGGTCTCAGAGGATAAGAAACTGATCATTATGACCTGAACTGAGTTTCTGTATGCTTTCTCATACATTTGAGGCACTAACTTCTTAATTTTTTTTTACTGCCTTTGTAGAAGTTGACAATGAAAACAAATATGCACCATTTAAGGCTATCTTTCCCATAAACAGACATTATTTGATGCCAATAACCTGCTAAAATCTGCCATCAGTGCTGGAATTGCAATGGCATTAAAATTACCCCTCTTCCATTTGCTTCTGTCTGACACATCTGTTACCAGTACGACCAATGCGCTCTTGCACTGCCCAGTTATCTCCTAAGTGGCAAGGTAAATCTTGGCATGTTAACTGGTTGTTGATGCAGCAAGAGCCCAGGAAAAAAATATACTGTTTTTCAACATTAGAATCTTCACAACTGTGGGTGATCAAATGCAGCTACAGCCAGCCTGACATCACTGGAATGGCTTTGTCGTAATGCTCCTCTCCATCCACTCTTTCTCAGCCAATACCAACCATTCAGAAGTGAACTCAGATCAAACTGAGGCCCCCAAAATGACCAGTTCCAGAGATGCCCTCACCATCACCTGTGCTGTCCTGTCCTGTCTAAAAAATGGGGCAGTCAAACGACTAACGACTAATACTGCAGTATTAGTCTGCTATGACATATTTACTGCAGGGAAGAAAGGTTCCCTTAGAATTCAGGTTTGCAAGGAGCTGTTTTGAACTGCAGTGGACAACAGCTAAACAGAACCTGTGTGCAGTGAGGTGGTGTGGACTCCTTACCAGTAGCTCAGCTACTTCCTCTGTTGTATGAGATGGTGAAGGGAAAGTACTCAGGCTCTGAGTACTTTCACATCATGATGAACATGTCTCTGAAAATAGACACAGCTGTAACAGGGTGGTGTAAATACAAAAGAAACCCCACCCAACAAAATAAATTAATAATCAGACAAATGAATGCCCTCCTACTCTTATTTTTGTACCTGCATTCTCCTAGATTTCAGGTTGTTCTGTGACAACTCTTGAAGAAACTCAAAACACGAGGACTGAAAAATTGGTCTGCTTATTCCTATGCTGTATAGCAGGGAGGTGGATGCTTCAGTTCCTTCCAGAAGAAGCACTTCTTAAACTCAAGAAAAAGTAATTCAGTGATATGTCCATAAAATCACATGGGTCTGTCAAATGCAAGGTAGCCTGAGGGGAAGTATATCTTGGATTCTATCACTCTGTATTATAAGGACAAGGCAGGACATCAAAACTTTCACTGCGTGGAGGTTAAGGGACAACAGCACCATATCCTCATCTCAGCACATCCTTGATTATGAACAAGTACAGAGCTTTCTCTTTCCCACCAGTTTTAGTAGGAATGCTAACATACATTAGTTATTCCATATTACCCTGCTGGATGCCCAAAAAGGCATAATTTTCCTGCTGCAAAGCTCAGGACTTTATATGGCCAGCTATGAATACAAAATCTACCTATAACGCTGCCCAGCACTGCAGTAGTTCTTTGCATTTCAAGGAGAAGACTTTACCTCATTAGCATTGGGCTAATTGCTCCAAACAACTTTAATACTCTTCATAAAGAAAGGAAGCTTTTGCCATTTATAAAATAGATAGATTGAACTGATACCGAAGCGAATCAATCAACACATAAAAAGCATGCAGAAAGTAAAAGGCACACATCTAACAGATTTAAAAGTCCCTTTATAAACAAGGACTTTAATTATCTTCAACTTATTGGAATACCAAGTGATACGAAAACACATTGTTTCTGAAAGATTCACATTAGTTTTCCAGTATCTGGAGAAGCAGCTATCTGAAAAGCAATTAGCTATTAATTTTTTTTAAATATGCAATTCAAAGCAATTAAGACCATGTCTTTTATATCAGGTGGGGGAGAACAGGATAACTTCTTTTGCTTCCTATTCAAATTTAACTGCAGATGTGTGAAAAATTTCTGAGAAACATGATATATTTCAACAAAAAAGAAACTTTTACCAAAAAATATGAAATTTTTAAAAGGCAATAATGTGTTATATATCACAAATGTGTTACTAGATTATTATTAACCCTACAGTCCAGCAACATCTCTAAAGTCATCAGCTTAACATAAATTGGTCTACCCTGCTCTCTAACTCAGGTGGTACTGAGTGCCTAAACCAGCTACTACAGGCCAGGTTAAGTGCTGAGGCTCTCAGTGAAAGTTATCTCAACCTAGCAACACTGGATTTGCACATGGGAAAATAAGGGAAACACAGCACTGAACCTTCTAAGGATCAGGGTGCTCACCTGTCCAAGTACTGGAGTTATAGACCTGGAAATAAGTAATCAGTTTTCTTGTCAGAACAGATGAACCCACCAAGTGGGGGAAACAGGCTTCTAAGACAAGAATAGGTGGCTCACACTAACATTTTCATTCCAACTTTTTAAATATTTTGTTTAGACTTACTGTATAAATTTACAACTTTTTGCCTCTTTCTATTGTTGCACATGCAGATTTCTCCATCTTCTGCTACTTTTTTAAGTAGAAAAGGTGAAAGGATATGCTTTAAGAATTACTGAACATGCATGGAGAAATGTGGGGGGAAAAATCACATGACAATGGCAGGAAGACAGCATTTCAAAGTAAGGCAGAATTGCTGAATCAATTGTATTGCCAGCTTCAATTCTCATGCTTCATAATTTCCAAGAGATTGATTTAGCAGCCTTTCCAGTATTTGGAAATATAATGACTCAATGTTACATTTCTTATGTTGCCCTTGGGCCATTGCACAAAATGCTCTCTGAGCACTCCTGGCTGACCATCAGATTGGGGTCCTGCACAGATGTGTCCTCATGTGTTTCTCTTGTAAGGATAACCACATAGCTTCAGGCACCTGAGCTGCCAGAGAGAATGAAACCTTGGATTATCAGTGACTTTCCTCTTTCACTTTCTCCCCCTGGTCCTCCATTCTTTGGGAGCTGCTCAGTTGACCTGACAAGATATTTCCCTTAATTCCTAGGGAAAGAAAATCTGTTTTATCTTCATATGAATCTGTCAGTCTCAATTTATCTGCTTACTATAGCACAAGTAAATTGGTGCACTTGCTTCAAAGAAAGACATTAAGCTCACTAAAGTAACACATTTCCCCAGAAGGGGACAAAAGAGATGTAGAGAAAAAGCTCTCTTCCCTGCCTGTCTGCAGAAGGTTTGGCTGGAGACAGGCAGATATCATGTTAGGTTTGAGGCAGGGGCTAGATCTGCATGAGCACTTTATCAATTCACCTGATCCTGAGCCAAAACATTCAAGTCTCCTCGTCATATGGGATGATTCCTAGACCTGAAGAGGATGGTTCCAGATCTACTGGCAAATCAAAATTATCTTAACACATAAAAGTTATTGCAAAGTTACTGAAAATAGCCACTTCTCATAAAACTTATAAGCTGCTATGACTTGTTGAGGTAAACATATTAAAGAAATTTTGAGTTTTCTGCCATCTTCACTGCCTCATTCAGGGGCAACATGCAATAAATCTTGTCTGTATCAATTCTAGACTTGTATTTCAGACATTCCAGACTTGTGTTTCAGATGTGGAATTTACATATATCATAATATATAAATATAATACATTTATACTTACTTTCAAATATTTGGGAAGGGTATAGAAGAAAAACATAAAAAATGGTGGGGAACTCAGATTCAGGGAAAGATAGACTGCAATGAGGATTATTTTAGGGAAAATCTTATACTAGAAAACCTTTATTTCAGTTGATGTGTATACTATAAACCATACAGTCAGTAAATTTGAGGAAAATTACTCTGGCACAAATAGCCATCATGCCTTTGAAACATGAACAGTTTTGAATAAGCCTACATCTGCTGTAATTAAAAAGAAGAAAGTGGGGTTAGCTGGCAGGGATGGAAGAGATTGCGTATTTGGAATGAGCAAAGAAATGGTTTTTTCTTTGTTTGTCTGGACACTCTCAGTATGTATCTACTCTAAATGGTTATTCCTTACTTCAGGGGATGGTAATGTCACCACTCTTTCAGGATAATTTACCAAATGTTCATACTAATAAAGTCAAAAAGCCATGGAAATTGCTTTTTAGAATATCAAAAGCCACTACAACAATGTATGAAAAATAACATTTTGTCACTTGGTGCTGAGGACTGACCTGTGAATTGGAATAATAAGGGATAATTTTAACACACGTTGTAACCCCACTTTGGTTCCACAGTCCCCATAAATATTCTCACTGGGTTTGGTTTTTCATATGGACACAATTTTTTGAGATGCCCCCAATATTTCAGAAGTTGATATTTAAGGATCTTGTTCTCCAAGTTCACAAATGGTCCATTACATCAAGTAGGAAATTAAGCAAACATGGCAGGAGGTCTACATGGATGAGCAAAGAGCTTGTGATTGAGCTTGGAGATTAAAAATTGAATAATAAATGGAAGCACCAACAGGTGGAGTATAGAGTTGCTGTCCTGTCTTGTAGAGATGAGGATAGGAAAGTCAAGGTCAATGGGAAGGGAGCATGGGATGTGAAGGGAAATACATAAGCAGCAAAAGGAAAACTAGGGAAAGCAAGGACCTGCTGCTGAATGGGGCAGTGGAGCTGGTTATAAAGAACACAATATAGGTCAGGATTTTAATCTTCTCTGACTCAGCTTCTATCAGTGAGAAAAGCCTTCAGTAATCTTAGGACCCTCAGACCACAAGCAAAGTCTGGAGCAAGGAAAACTTATCCTTCACAGACGAAAACTAAGTTGGAGAGAGCTTTAAAAACACTGGACATACTTAAGTCCATAGGGCCTGAGGGAGCTGTCTGATTTCAGTGCAAGGCCATTCTTGATAGTATGTAAATAATCCTGGTGACTGGTGTTGAGGAACATGTTCAATGCAGGTGGCTCAGGGTGCAATGAGAGCTGCAGGCTGAGCTCTGGATGGGAGCCCGAGGCAAGAGGTCAGGAACTGCCAACCCTTGGCACAGGAAAGAGCACAGGGCACTGAGGCACTGCAAGAGCCCATGAACCCCAGACTTTCCCACTGTCAGACTATAAGGATATAAAAGCTCAGGGTTGCCTTTGTTCACAGTGCCTCCTCAGAGGGCAGCTCGAGCTGTTATTCTGTTAATTAATTGCTGCACCAATTTTATCCTTTTAAGAACTGAGACATCAGAGATTCTGCTGTGGGAAACGTGGGGTTGAGCCAGTAAGGAACCCTGATATGACCGTGGGGTGTTTGCAAAGGGGCTTCCATGCCAACTCAGGGGGTGCAAGTGTGGAAGTGGCTCCTGGGTGGTAGGACAGAGAAGTTTCCTTAACACTGATATGGGTGATCAATGGCTGGAACAAAGCAAATGTCCCATTCAGGTTAAAAAATATTCAATTTTATCTACATTCAGTAATACTTACTGTCAGCATCCCTTATGCCAACCAAAGAAAATAAATTTTAAATCTTAAATCATTAACAAAGGAAGTTCCAGTTCATTTATTCTCACATTATAACAAAAGATTGAAATAAACCATGACAAATGATATATCAAATTAAAGTAGGAATATATTTTTCTCCATAAAATTGATTTGAGTTTGGCTTTTCATTTCAACAACAACCATATGCGTATAGTGATAGTGAATAATGTCAAACAGCGCCAGAATCTTCATGGAACATACAAAGGTGCTGCCTCAAGATAGACTGGCATCCTTTCTGTGAATTTTATTTCTTGCCTTTCTAAAATGGAAGTCTTAATCTGCTTTGGAGTTGTGCAATTTATTTTTTTTTTTAGTTTATATGGATAGTTGCTTTAGCAGCAGTAGCTCTAATTGTAGCAATTAGCAAGGTAATATTTTTCCTCTTTGAAAAAATATTCCAGCTGAGAGCATAGAAAGACATTATAAAAGAAATTAAATTAAAGGCAGTGAAGACTTCTCATCATAGTATATTTCATTTATGTTCTCAATGAATAGAGAGAGATCAGGATGACATTCATTTTTGAGCTTAGCATGCAGTTTTGAGAAAAAAGCCCCATGACCACATGAAAGACGCATACAGATCACAAATTATTCTTTCTTGCCTAATAGATCATCTGTTGTACACCAGAACAAAACCTTGATTTTCTATTTCATACTTGTCTTTATCCTGATGTGCTGCTTACCCAGATGCAGGTGAGTGACAACAAAAGCTGAAAGTTTAGGCAACTAAATGATCTCCTAACGATCTTAATGATCTGTGTTACATTTCCATCCTTTCTCTTCTTCTACCCTCACTCTAGATTGGTAAAGTAACTGGGCCAAGAAATAAAAAGTAATTTACATTTTAAAAGAGTGTCCTGAAATTTTTCTAGGAATGTGTTACACGCCCAGCCTATCCCAATTTTGCAAGGTAAATCACATAACTGCTTCATCCTCTGAAGAGGCAGGTAATGACAGAGGAGGTTTATAGCTCCTTCTTTTGACCCATCCTCCACCTCCATAAAACAAGCACTGGTAGTGACCTGTAAAGCTAACCTGGATGGTGATGCTCCATCTCCTCTACCTCAGTGAAGTGCCATGGACAGAGAGTACATCACTTCCACAGGAATGTCACTGGTCAGAGGCAGAGCACAATGGCACGGACATTAGCATGTTTCTTGTAAATACAGTTCAAAATATTCCTGATCAATTACAGGAGCATTTTTCACTGATTCTAGGCACACAGCGGAAACTAAGTCATGCCAGCTGTGTCAGTTAAACTAAAAGAGAAATGTATTTTTAAAGGAAGATTAAAGACACTAGGCAGCTGGGTGGCCTTTAGAGGAATTGCTATGGTAGTCCTAATACTGTTCAGAGGCTCAGGATCAGATGTTATTAATATTTTAACTGGCTGTATATTTAAGCCACTTCTGGAAGCCATACAGGCTATACCTCTCTGGCAGTCTAAGTGTAATTTCTTCTTTTCAGCTAGCATGTAGCATATTTAATAGTCTATCCTATCCTGAAGTAGTCCAAAGTTATATACAGCATTATTTGTGAAATCCTGATTTGCAGCTCAGTACCTCCTTTCAGCACATCACATATTAGCACAAGATGGCTGTGGACTTTTGAGAAGAATATTGACAAAAGACAGAAATACGTAACTACTTGAGTTTATTGCATTAGGATGTAGAGGGTTTCACTACATTTCTACCTTTTCCCATTATGGTCCAGCAAGTGGGACACAAAATGTGCAATTAATTCTGGGTAGTTTTTCATGTACTTGTGGCAGCACTTTGTGGGAGGAAAGAAAGGAATAGTGAAGAAGTTAGGTCTCACTGTTACAAGTAGATAGAAATATTTTCTTTGCAATAAAAGAGAAAGTCAGTGGCTGGAGGCCAAATCACTGTCTGGAGAAAAGATAAAAGGAGGAAGGAAAGATGAAAGGAAAACAGAGAAAACATGAGAAATAAGAAATTGGTATAAAGTTGACAGAACTGTTGATTGGGGAAAAGAACAAATAAAATACATATCTTCAAAAAAAAAAGCATAAATGAAGAAGATAAGAAAATTTGAATATGTGTCTGCTGGATATCATCTTTGAGTGTTTTATGTTTAGGTCCCTCTTTAGAAAAGGTCTATTATCAAGCTTTCACATGAGAAGTTGTAGATGTAAATGAAATCCAGTGACAAACTAGATCCTAGAAGAACTTCTGCTGAAATTGAGTTTTGACTGTGAAATGCATACACGATCAGGATGTGATTCAGTTAGCAGAACTTTTTCTTAACCATCTGTTCCATGTCTTGAATTAATATTAGACTCTTCCCTGGAGATGGTTTTGGAGTCATATATTTCTGCTTCAAGAAAACAGTCATAGCAATGATCAGTTGGGACTGTTCCTGATCAACATGAGTGAGGTCCAAAAACCTTTGCTAGGGGTAGAAGCAGTAGAAGCACCCAGCAATATGCCTCTTCTCCAAGGACATTGTAGATCAGGTTGTGCAGATGCCAGGCTTGTAAAGAGAGGTAAAACAGGTCACAATTGCCTTCTGATACCACAATAAATGGAAAAAAAGGAGCAGGGGAGTAGGGGGGGGGATAGAGAAACACATTCATTTTAATGGCTTTTCTAGTAGAGGAATTATTATTGCTGTTATAGAAAAAATTAGCTAGATGACAAAATATGATTTATTCTTTGCAATTTTTTTATTATTATTATTTTAGAATCTTTTCAAAGAGAATAAATTTAATCAGGATAACTTGGCTCAGAGTCTCCTTCTCTGGAGACATTCAAAACCCACCAGTCACAATCTGGTTCACCCTGCTCTATGTGAACCTGCTTTATCAGGGGGTTTGGATTAGATGATCTCCACAGGCCCCTTCCAATCCCAATCATCCTGTGATTCTGTGAATGCAGCTGAACTAAAATATATAGCAGCTGAGTTCAGTTTCCTTTCTAAATCATTATGCTAAAAAACATTTTTGCTATCAAAATGTTATGCCTTGATTCCAGTCAGGACTTGGTTAATTTTTTGCAGTAATCAGGAGGGGGCATATCTAGGACCCAGAGCTTATTGTATACCACCTTACCTCACTGCTGGGGGGCAAGATGAAAGGAGTCTCTTCTGGAGAGAGGAGGATCCTGCTGGTTGACTAAATGTGGTGGAAGGATGCTGGTTCTCAACAGTCATCTGTGACTTGTTCCCCTGTCCTGGGATTTTTTTACTAATATTGTTGCTGTTACTGTTCACTTTCTTATCTCATTGCTGTTTCCTCAAGCCATGATTTTCACCTTTGGTGCCTCTCCAGCCACCTTCAAGAGCAGAAGGGAGGAGGATGGGGAGGGAGGGGAGCAAGTGGTACACAGTTTGGAGAGTCTTAGTGGGAGCAATAACTAGGGAATACCTTTTCTAAACCTTGAGATATTAGTACAAGTTCAGATTTTCATTAACAATTCCATGTTATGCATTTAACTTGTAAAAGATCATTTCTGTGCATAACATCCCCTAGAGAACTCCTTGCTATGACCTTCCCGTTACACTCCAAGAGGTCTCAGTCATTAGTTAAGCCCTGGCCAGTGTATCCTTAATGGAAACCATGGAAGCATAGCCTAGTGTATACCTCAGCTATGAATTTCAGTGTACTGAAACTCAGTGCCAACTTCAGGAATGCTGTAGAGGTCAACAACCATTACCCCCTGTGGCAGTAACCATGGGTTTTCCCTTCATTAGAGAAGAGATGTTATATTACTGAGGTGACATTTTCCTCCCTCGTGGGAGTTTCGGTCTGCCCTAAATTTTGTAAAGGTTCCTGGAGCTCTGAAGAGTGATGTGAAGATAGACAACTGTGGCATCATTTCTGTATCTCTTCTAAAGTTTTTTCATCATATCATGGCATTTTACTGAATGTTAGATGAATGAATATTGTGAATACCTGACACTTTGTCCTTTTACACTTTACACTTAATGAGCAATTGTATCACCTTTCCTCTGCTTCACTTTATCTTAACAGTGAGTTTGCCTCTGTAAGCTCATTCCTTTTATATTTAATTTTCTGAATTGTTTCTTGGGGTCATCCCTGCCTAACAGAGAGCATTAGGAACTATTTATGGCTTAAAAGTCAGGCCTGTGAATGTTCACAGGATGCTGACTTCAGTTGGATTTTAGCTCTTTTGCAACTCAAGAGTCTTTAAGCTGCTAATGTCCACAAATTAGACTATAGTGGTAATAAGGATGTTCTGGACTTAGGCACTGAACTGGTCTGAAACCACCAATAGTTGTGGCTGATTTGTCTTATTTCCATTTGTCGACATAGTGGATTTTGCTTCTGACACTTCTTAAAAGGTAGAATTGACATTTTAACTAAGGACACTTAAGAAAGTTTGGGATTCTTTGCATTTCTTTCAGTTGGTCTGTTTTAATATTAGAGTGATTTACCTTAATGTAGACCTACAGGAGAGAGTATTATGAGTAAAGAGTTTCTAGACACCTAGGCCAAAATTTTGTTACAATATGAACCTTTTCCAGTAATTTTTATTCTCTCTCTTCCTTATTATGACACATTAAATGAAACCCAGACTGTGGAAATAACTTACCTACAAATCCTGGGACCGATCTCTGGCAAGACCAGCTGCAAAACAAATTTTATTCATCTCAGCTTGGAATCAATTTTAACAGATTTTGAGAGCTCATGAATATAATATCATCAATCATATCATCATAATGAGAATATCATATTATCAGTGATACCTACAAACAACTGCTTATGTGTACCCAGAAAAATATGTGACTGAATTTGCTGAGATGCTGTATTCAGAAGTATGGAACACTTCTCCTCCAGTATTTGCTGCTAATCCTCATGGGACACTGATTTGAATAACAAACTCTACAGAGCATTGGAGGTACAAGGGCTTAAGGCACTTATGCTCCCAAGAAATGTTTCTGAAGAGAAACTGGAAACACCACTTTGCAGGTATCTGAATAATCACTTTTCTGGCACTCTTTTCACATTGAGGAGCTCAAACTAAAGGATATTACCAAATCCTTACCATCCTATTTTGATGTGTGTTCAGTGAATTTCATAAGCTTGTCTTTACAAACCAGTAGATTATTCAGTTCCTTTGCCATTTAACTGAATTATTTAAAATGAGGAAGAAAAATGCTTCAAAGCATGAAAAATTACAATTTTTAAAAAGTCACATGAAAAGTCACATCATCCTTTTCCTTATTCAAAGGAAGTACAGGATCTGAACATAGCCACTTGTCAACAATTTAGCCTAAATATTTCATTATGAAGATTCCCCTGGAATTCTGAATGAACGTTACTCTTCCCCACTTTCACAGTGGTAATCTCATAGCTATTGAACTACAGAAGACCTGATACCTGTCTACTTGCTCCAGCAGCTAGTGCTGACTGATGGAGTGCTTCATGGCAGTGAAATCTTGTGTCTAGAGACTGCACAGCTTTATCTTACATTTGACATTGTTTGTGACTGGGAATTTAGGGTACTGTAAGAGAATAGTAAGTATTTCAGAGTTTTCTTAACAAATTGACAGGGCTAACAAACATGCATATGATACTTTGGATTAAAGGTTTCATATAGTGCAGAGCAGGGAATTATGATTATTGAAAGCTGTAGAAAGTACTTCTGATATACAGAATTAGGCATCTGACAAAACAGTATTATTATTTTTCTCCCACTCTCTTTACTTAAAAAGTGACAGATGGTGATGAATTCTTTAAGGAAAAGTATTGATAGGCTATATTCAAAGGGCCTGGATTTTGCCAGTATGCTAACAGATTTCCCACCAAAAAAAAGTCTTTAAAAGTAGATATTTTTGTTGTTGCAATATTCAAATGACAATTCTTCTAGCACAAATGGTTAGGATGAAAGGGTGGCTTCTCACTCTTTCAAAAAAAAAATTGAAGAAAATTAGCAGTTGCCTAGAAATACCATATTTTTTTTACTTTCTGTGTAGTTAAAGTAGAGATGTTTTCTCTTCAATGATTTTAAAGACTCAAGCTGATCTTTCGTAAACATAAAGCTTTTAAAGCTTCTCAGGACACTTGAAAAATTTTATTTATAAAACAATACACAGTTTAATCTGTATATGGGAAGTTATGCAATCTTTGAGGAGTGAAATTAACAATAAATTTCAATGAATGTTTTCTTTTTTATAATATTCTGCTTTGGGATTATGATGGCGTTTCCTAACTGTAAAGACAGAGTCAATAGCCTAGACATAGCTTTTACATATGAGCTTATACTGGATGGAGAACTTGAACAATCAAAAGATACAGTTTTAAAATAATTGTCATCACAATATTGTCATAATTTTTTGTAGTACATCTTTTATCTGGGCCTTTTGGTAGGTATATTTGGTATATGCCATTATTTTTTTTTTCTGAAACTTAACTTTAAAATAGTTTTTATATGATATAGTGTATTCTAGTATTTACAAATGAGTTTGGTTCTTTAATCAATAGCCCATGATAACTACAAAGGAAAAAGAGGGAGCATTGCTTCAGGTCGAGCATCCTTGTAAACTGAGAGTACATGTTGGCAAACACTTTATTCTTTTTCCCATTTCTATTCGTCTTAATATAATTTTTTTTAATGTAGCACAAGAAAATCTGCATGCAAGGAAAACCAATCTGTGTCACATCTTAAAGAAAAATCATAATCAGGCAATGAATTTCTGGGCAAATATAACAAGCTTGCAGTGGCAGTGAAAGGTAGGGGAACATAACACAAATGTCTCAGAAATGTGCTGCTGCAAACCCTCACGAAATGACCTTGTACGTACAAAGTTTTGCAGCAGTCAGTCTTGGCTGTAAGGTCAGCAGCTCTTGCAGATGTAATTTTGAGATCACCATCAGCCAAACCAAAAGTTTCATGCCTATCACGCAGCTCATGCCTATCACATACTTACTTTACTGTGTTCCCCTACACAGAATGTAATTTTCAGCTAAGCAATGTAAAGAATTGAGAGAAAGGACAGTAAAGACCATTTCTCCAAAAGAACGTCAGAGAGTTTTGTCATGAGGGAAAGCACAGATTAATGCCACCTTGATGTTGGGACCCAAACTATTTCAGGTGCTGAGAACCCTAAATCTGGAGTATCCCATATTTTGTCTGCTGCTGGTGAGAGTTTGTGTATGAAAATCCACCATGAAAATTTACTCTTAAACTTCAAGTAATGTTCATAAACACAGGTTTTCACTGCTTGCCCAGACAAGTTAAAGTTAGGCATTCTCTTTTGTAATTGTTACATGTTCAGGTAAATCAGGATCTGTTGTTTGCCAAACAATAATTTTAGTATCTTCCTACTTGAAGCATTGTATGGAAGTTATGTTACAGCATAAGTAAGAAGGGCTTTGGCTTGCACTTGTTTCCATCTGATAGAGCTGATGTGGCACTTGAAAAGGATCACACACTTTTTTCTCAATGCAAAAGAATGAACATGCATTTCTCCTGAGTAATCTGAGTTCACTGAGAAAGAAATGGGTGTTCATCTGTTATTTCTACAGTCATGTTCAATTTTCCTTGAATCTGCAATAGAAATACTTTCAAACAATACAAACACATCTGGAAAGTTGCTTCATTTCTTAGTCACCTTTTTATCAGTCTACTGCTGAATATTAGTGATGAAAGTAATTTAGGATCTTCTCAGCCGATGATATAGAATGTAGTTAAAGGATGTTCTGATTGAAGATGATTTTTGCAATGAATTATCTTCATTTTCTGGTGGTGATACAAAATAATTTCTTTCAGTCTGTAGGAATATGATTTCAGAGAAATTAAGATAATTAAATATAGCATCACACTATGCTGCCATAATTCCTGTCCAGAAATTTTAAGTGTTTTGGGATAAAGCTGGTTCTTGAGGAGATTTTCTGGTGAATTTCCCAACCAAACAGCCTTGATAAGAATCTGAACTTTAGGGCATTTCACATAAACAAGTAGTCCTTTTGAGATCAGCCCTTCACTAATTTTTCTAAGTAATTCTTATATGTAATTTGACCAGAAGCATGGTTTATAAGGGCTGGGGGTTTTTTGGCTTTTGGTGGTTGGTAATTTGATGGGGTTTTTTGTGGGGGTTGGTGTGTTTGGGTTTTGTTTCTTTTTGTTTGGTTGGTTGGTTTATTTTGGTTTGGTGGGTTTTGGGGTGTTTTTGGTGGTTTTTTTTGGGTTTTTGTTGTTTAGTGTGGGTTTTTTTGTTTGGGGGTGAGTTTCTTTGGTTGGTTGGTTGGGTTTTTTGTTTTGTTTTGGATTTTTTTGTTTTGTTTTCGTTAATGGAATTGCAAATAAATATAGGAAATATAACAGTTGCATTCTGCTGATTTATCTAGTTTTTAAGTCTGTTCATTTTTCCCCAGAATAACTCAAGCTGGGGTGTAGAGGGCACTTTCCCCAGGGAAGAAGAGAATCCTAGAAAAATACCTTGGGAAATCCCATTTTTAGTGCCATAAGCAAAAGGCTTATTCGCATGCTCTCTATGCAAATGGTTACCAGAAAGTTCTCAGTTCTCTGTGTTATCATATGTTGATTTTTGGTGCAAGAATTTTAATATTCCAAATCGTTGTCCCCCATTGGACCTGTCCCTCAGACCACACCTTAACTCCCCACCTGCACCAGGGTGTTTAAATATCTGTGTCGGACCTCAGACCCTGCCTTTTGCCCCGGCACTGCCTTGATCCAGTTTGGGCCAATACACTGGATTCCTTATTGTTTGTTATTTTTGTATTATTAAATTACTTTTTGGATAATGGATCGAAGCTGTCTCTCTCTCTCTATTAAGTCATCATTGGGCTGGGTCCCGAGGAAACTGAAAGGAGTCTGATAGCCTGGGGAGTTTCACTCCAGGGAGTTTCACTGGGGTTTCAAGTATTAAAAGAACGAGTATTAATTTTGACTCCCATTATCTAGATGCTTTAATGTCAGAAAAATTAACCCAATGTTGTTCAGTAATGTGACCACCATTTAGTTCTCTAAGATTGTACTGCACATAGGCCAGAACAGAAGTATTTTTTTGTTGTATTTTATCTCAAGGAAATCTAGCATTCTGGCAGTGCAATATAGTGAAAAGTGAGAGAACTAAGGCATGAATGTTACTGTAGTCATAAAAAGAAGTGTTTTGCTGACTGACTTTTGCTCTTCAAGCTGTTGTTCTTAAAATGGAGATGGAGTGTGGATCCTAGTAACATTGGCAACTCTGGAAGGACATATTTCTGTCATCCTTTGTACCCCCCACTTTAAGCTGTATGTTTTTACCCTTTGTGTGGAAATGCTGCATTTTTGCCAGACCCTCTTGAATGTGTTGACTATCAAACGTACTGCTCCACAACAAAACAATTGCCCAAACTTCTTAACAGCATTCATCTCAAAGAAGAGAAGAGCAGAGATATATCAATCTGGTTTGCAAATGAATGCTCTTGACCCATGTTGTGTTCTAACTAAATAGAAAATTGCATATGTAAAGGCTCTAATATAACTACATTTAGATTTCTAAAATGGAAAAAAGGTCAGACTGTAAAAATTTATCAGACTGTAAAAAATTGTCAGGACTTCCTGAAATTCAAGAAGAAAATTATGTCTCTATTTTTCCCATAGTTCCCATTTCAAGGACTTCTGAACCCTCTCATCAAGCAGGTTAATCAAGATGTCATGCTCAAAATGCTACATGCTCAGGATGGAAATTTCTGTTTACTTTGTAAGCAAAGTATGTTACAGCATTACCACTTAGGAACAGCACCAGCACAAATAAGTTCAGAATTAGCTACAAAGGGGTCACAGAAAAAGCTGAAGGTTTCCTCTGCTCCCTTGCCCTTGCAAGGGCCTGCCTTGCAAGTATACCTAATCCTATCAGGCACTGCCAACCCACACTGAAATGTTGTAACTATTTTTCTTTTCAGAACTCAGTTCCTGTAGATACAGAGGCTGTCATATTGAAGGGGAATGTGCAAAGACTAAAAATGTCAGCATGAACAACTGTAACAACTCTGAAAATTGTGAGGTTAAAATTAAACACTTTTGTTTACATTTGCCCTTTACTCTGAATGGAAAAAACCCAACATTGCATGCTATATCGAGAAAATGCTTAAATGTATGTACATTTAGAAAACCTTTAAATCCAAATAGGAATCCAAACAAAACTGATTGTCATCTGAACTCTGTGAAAGATTCTAAATATGAAATGAAAATACTGCACAGATAAGTTTTTAGGTAGAACTCAAAACTGTAGTTTGGAAAGTAGATAGAAATTGCCTTCAACTCCTGCTCAATATCCCAGCAGATATTAAAATGCTTTATTTCCAAAATGGCAACTAGAAATGATCAATGTGGAGAAGTAAAAGCTTGTAAAATATCATCCATTGAAACAATCCAAAGGATGTCAAAGATGCGCTTGAGAGGCACAGAACATGTTCTCTCATGGCTTAGAAATGAAAAATAGGTTTTAAGACAGATTTATCTGGGGAAGGGGGAATAAAAATTTATAATAAAATCAAAGTATGTACGCTGAGATTCCCACCTTGCTATCAAGACTCCAGCTGAATCTAGCATGGTTTCAGCTAAAACCCTGAGTTATTCTAGTATGCAAGAGAGAATTTAAAAATAAAATTAGAGAAACTTACAGATTTTCATTTCTACATACTTTTGAATAGCCTTTCCTATTGCTTTAAATTAATGTGGAAATGGAGGCTGTATAGCATCAAGTCATGCAGGATAGAGCAGAGGACACCAGTAATACTCCCAGCTCAGTGGACAGGGCAGCCCTGCAGTGTTTGCTTTTTCTCACACACGTAACAGCCTGAGCTGGTCACCACAAGGAACCCTCTAAGACTGACCCATGGCTCCCCCCAGCCACTGGTAGGTGAAGGTGAAAGGAGAACGACTACATGCATAAATCTTGTTTGCACTGAGTTCTGGGAGAGGGCTTGAATGTCTTCCAAGAGCCTAGAGATGCACCAAAGCCCCAGGGTGTAAGCTGTATGAGAATCAAACATAAAATAAATATTGAAGACCACTGACTTCAAAAGAAATTATCTCTGGTTCACCTGGTCTAAATACCTGATTCAAGTCTCAAAACCATAGGTTTAGCTTTGAGACATAATCCTCCTGTAACTGAATGTCTCTTTAATAGGGTTGAAGTATACATCTCTCAACAGAGACAGAGAAAATAAATGAGTTACACGAAAAGAGTTTTTTCATTTTTATATAGTCAGGTACTGCTCAATGAACAGCCAAATTTAGTGCGAAAATGGTGAGAGAATTTTTGCCTTTGTTCTGTTGAAAGCAACAGCAACTATAATCAAATCAAATCAAAAGCATATTTTTACAGGCTTCAGAATCCCCTGCAAGAGCAGTGAGAAAGCTAGGGGGGAAGCTACAGGTTCACGGGATAAAAGACACTGAATCCATCACTTTTCATAATGGAAACCTATCAGTTTGTGATTGCTCACAGGCTCAGAACTACAACACAATGATATGCTTTGCTGCCTTATAGGTACAGCCTCTTCACAGCACATGGAAAGTACTTGAGAGGTAAGACAAAGTTGGGACTTTCACCAGAGCAGGAAGCTGTGCTCCTTAACAGGCTTTGCCTCCCTCTCTCACTTGGTCACAGTTGTCAGCTTATCTCAAATTATGGAAATGCTTTCAATATGCTTTTCTCCATCAGCCTGTCATTACTTTTACACTTGGTTCTTTCATGAGTGGCTCTTAATTACTGCAATTTTGTTCTGTGGTCTTTGATAAACACACACAGACTCCATTTTTCACTCTTTCATCTATTGAATTGAAGGTGATGACTCCAGCAGTTGCAAATGAAGTTAATGGAGGACACAAATAACCCACTACACAGATGATTAGGTACCCATCATGGACCCCACTTTTGTTATTTCAGGAGATAAGGCTTTTATATGAGTTAAAGAAAGGTAAATGTTCAGCACAGAATCACAGATTATGCTGAGCTGAATGGGACCCACAAGGATTATTGAGTCTGACTCAGCCTTGTGTAGGACACATCAAGAATCATCACGTGTGGAGGGAAAGGAGAACAAAACAGACTTCACTGCATTTTATTTGGAGTGAGTTGTAGCTTCAGTCCAGTTTCATGGACAGTTCTCTGCTGCCTGAGTGGGTTCTCAGATGCCCGTGCCTGCTTGCCAGCATGAGTGGCCTGCAGGAATATCTGTAGCTGTGTAACACTTACAGAGGTGGACAAGGGGTGATACATCTTGCTAATTCTCAATGGACAAAACCAAAATGCTGAAGTGAATTACAAACACAAATATTATTCTCATGATAACTTCCATTTGACAGCTTCAGAACAAGTAAGTTCAAAGGCAGAGTGACCTTAACGAAAGATGATCCCCATCACTCAGCTGTATTTACAGGTTTTGTTTGTTTGGTTGGTTTTTTTTTGGTGGTTTTTTTTTTTTTTTTTTTTTTTGTGGTTTTGTTGTTGTGTTTTGTTGGGATTTTTTTTAACTGATTAAAGAAGATAAATTCCCTCTGCTCCTCTGCTGGCATGGTTTCTCTCCCTTCTATTTCAGGCAGAAGTCATGAAACTCAAAAGTGTGCAAAGATTTTGTATGACCAAATTAATTGCACTCTTAAGCCTGCCAGAGGTATAGGTGTGAGAATTAAAGTGTGAGAGCTACACAGTGGCAGGGGTAAGCCTCTGTAACTGTATACAGAGAACAGTTTTCTGGAATGTGTATATTTTGCTACTGAATTCTCAGCTACAAACTCCTAGACCTAAAACGATTCAATTGCACTTCAAATTGCAAGGGCACTGAGCTGCAGAGATTTCTTGATCTTACTGTGAACTGCATGGTAGGAAAGGATAAATTTCTCCACAAATGTATATATATGGTTGTCCAGTCATTTCCTTTTTGTTTTTCAGTATTTCTACCTACTGAAGTATTTTTATGTAAATTGAAACAATTGGAAGTTTCTATAACAGAAATTTTGCTAATATTCATATTGCTATTATTAAGGTTTCCATAACTTGCAAGAGATTGGATGCTACCATGCTACAGATAAAAACATTATCTCTGCAAACCTGGCCTCCTGAGATCCTGAATTAGTATTTAATTCTAGTGGAGAGTGAAATACAAATACAATATAAGACAAAAATCACACTAGGCTTTTTTTTTTAACTAGGGTTCATTGAAACGCACGAACAGCAAATTGTACATGGTGTAAACACAGGCTGAGAAGTAGAACGGATCTCAGAGACTTACTACCCATGTGCCAACTAAGAGAAAGGAATAAAAGGAAGATTAAATAGACAGCAGTGGCAAGGAAAATCCACTCACAACTCTCTGAGATTCTTGTTTAAAAATGTAACTATAATAGAGTTTCACAGTAGTAACTTAGGTTGATTGTGAAAGAGGTGTGATGTATGGGGGTGAGGCCAGCTCCAGAAGTGCAGAGAAGCAGTATTCACATTAGGAAACACAGAAAACTGGTGGCTAGCAGGTGCTAAGTTCATTACTTTTGTTTACTGAAAGTACATAATTAAAAAAAAAAAGTAAGCTCTGCTTTGGATTTGCCTAGGTTTTCTAATGGCTGTCAACTCTGGCTTCTGCTGTGGCTTCCACTGAATTCACTGGGACTCTCAAATCAAAAATAAGGACATTCCCAAATTTTACCTCACACATTAGATATGATTGCCTTTGTCAAAAATGTGCACTTCATATGAGTTACAATCTCTTTAATAAAATTTTAGGAAGCTGCATTAAACAAAGCAGAGCACACGCTTCAATCAAAGATTACCCAAGACAGACAGATACCTCCCATAAACTATTACTGTTAGTTGAAACTGATGTTGCTGAAACTGGGAGGATTTCTGTAGTGTCAGTGAATGGTGATGGTGATGATGATATTCATTTGCATCCTGTTTCAAGGAAAGGCATCCTCATCTCATAGGTTTTAGAAGGTTTTCAAATTGGATTGCTTTGATTAAACTTTGAGTTACAAACCAATTGTTCCCATTATCAAAAATATACTAGTTGACAAAGCAAGCCATGTTGGATTCCTTTGACATTTGTTCAAAAACAAATCCTGTGACTGGAAACATCTTGTGCCAGCTTCAGCCATCAAGGTGCTCTGAACAATTTTGACTCCAACAGCATGGGCTTCCTTCAAATGGTTCCCTAGCTTCAGTGACATTTTTATCACCTTTTCTCATTAACAAGTTGATAACCTATTTTCCAGGGTAAGTAGTAAATTTGTTCCTAATTTTTATTAGTTATTTGCACAACCATGGCATGCAGCAGGTCTGGGCACAGACCCCACAGGGATAGTCAGTCACCTGTGCACCCTGTCATTACCCTTCTCCACCCTTACTTTGTGTGACATTTGGCCATATCAAATAATCTTTTTCCTCCCCAGGTAAAGGAAGGTGCACAATATCTTTACAGCAATGTGTTTCTTTACTATCTTGTTTCTTTATCTAAAATCTTTACTATCACCCCATGTTTCTTCCAGATCTCCTGTATTTCTTGTTAGGCTTGGAAGCACAACTTGTCTGTTTGTAAATGTAGTGCCACAGTTGCCTGTAGGGTATCAGTAGCACAAGAAGTGACTGTCAGGTAATTTCCTGTGACCCAAGTGGGGTCTGGCATAAATTAGAGCAGCTATAGGATAGCTGCCATGTGTACTCACCAGCTGTGTGAGACTAGCATAGCAATTCTCTTGTCGGTGTTTCCATAGGGTTTTGCTAGCTGCATGCCATTCAGAAGAAGTGAAGATAGCCCCTAACCTCTGACAGCCCCACTGTGGTCTGTTAGGAACCATTGTTCCTATTCTCTTGCTCTACAGACAGTGTAGAGGCAAAGCACTGTCAATCTTGCTGCCTTCTCTAAGCCTTTTAGATGCAGATTGTTGTCCCAGTAACAAAGCTTCCCTAAGTGGATAGTTCACAGTCCTCCTCTTAAAACAGCTGTAGAAATCCTGCTGCCTGCAAACCTGCTCAGTTGAAGCAATCTGCCATCCTTCCCCTGAAGCTGGGAGCAGCGTTTTATAGCTCAGCAGTCACCATCCCCTTACCAGGGCTGAAGTTTTATAAAGAGCTCATAAAAGCATGTAAGAAATTTGGCTTTATTTTTTTCTTTTTAAGTTTTCAGTATAATTATGTCCAGTAAACCAATTTCTCTCTTTGTGCCAAATGAATCTCATCCATTCAAGGTGTGTGAGAAAGAACAGGAAACTCTATCTGACATCAAATTTTGTTGGACGACAAGATGGAAAATACTAAATAATCATAAGGTAACTACTACTGTTATGACACCCCTTAGGCTTCTATGTCAAGTAGCAGAAACTTTATGCCACACTGGTGCTGCACTTTCAACAGGAATCATATTAGCATTGTGCCTCTCCTTTAGTCCTGAAGCGCTCTCAGAGACAGTATGGAAGTTAGGTTATGGCTTTATGTGGTCTGACTCATGTCAAAATTTGGAAACTGCACACAGACAGAAAGATGGTGTGAATATGCCACTGTGGTGATAGGGAAAATCTTTCTAATTGCATCTAATCTCAGTTACTGATACTACTGTATGAACCCTGACATTGCTACAGTAATCTGGAGTGTAAAAGCTTGCTATTATAAGATCACTTGTTTTTTAGATATAGGAAACATTAGAAAATATTTTATACTGAGTTCTAATAAGCACTTCAGTCTTACAGGTATTCCTTAATAGCTTCATAAAAATGTCATTTTTTTCCTTGTCCTAACTGTCAAATGCCACCAGCAATAATTTAATTGGTCACTTGCTGCTTTCCAGAGGTTTTACCATTACTGATCTGGTTTGACAGCCTTATAATGACAAAAATTTGGCATATATTTGTTACTACTACTATTGACTACCCTGTTCAGCCAGTTTAGACAGTCTACCCATAGTAGACAAAAAAGAAAGATTGTACAGAGCCATTTGTTCATAGAGCCCTTTCACTGGAGGAAATGTCACTGCCAAAAAATACCCCTCAAGAAGTGACAAAACACAGATTCTCTTGTTTCTATAATCGTAAGAGATAGCAATACATACCAAACATTTTCTATCAGAGACAGTGAGATTTGTGTTAGTATATTTTCTTTTGTCAACAGGAAATTATAATTGCTTTTTGGTGTTTTAGACTGGGTTTGCAGGAACTGAAGTTCAGCCAAAGTTTTGTATATAATTACCTGATATTACCTGATATTATTTTAAAAGCACATGAAAGGGGCAAATAAATTCACTGTTCAATAGCAGTTTGATCACAATGCCAGGTGTTTAAACCTCAAATATGCAAAGCTCAGTTTATCAATACAAGTATCCCAGCATTTAACAGAAAGCTCTGGGCACACTGGTGGTCTCAGTTCAGTCCTCAACAGTAACTGACTTCTTAACAGCAGCAGTTTATCTTGGAAATATCATTAAAAAGCCTTCTCTGATATGCTCCATATCTCTTCTGCCTTCTCATTGTTGGGTCTTGCCCCTGTAGCATATTTGTATCATTGAGTATCCCAGTGACTGCTGCAGGACAAGGCAGATCCTGGACAGAAGCTTTTTTTTGCACCTGTTTTTGCTCCACAGATGTTTTTTAATACAGCAAAGTTTTTAGCTGTACGAATTACACATGAAAAGAAATTCAGACTACTAAGTGAAAGAGAAATCAGTGGATTCTACCCATCTTTGAGCAGGGTTTGGAGGAGGAGGAGGTAATTCAAGAGAGACAGCATGGCCTCACTTCCTGCCTAACCAACCCACTAGCCTTCTGCAATGGAGTGACTCAATCACTGGACAAGGGAAGAGCTATGGATATAATCCACCTGCACTTCTGTAAAGACTGTTACAATTTTTACATGGTCCACAACATCCTTTGTTCTAAATTGGATTGGATGGGTAGACTATTTAGTGGATGAAAAGTTGGTTGGACGGTGGCATCCAGAGGGCAGCAGTCAGTGTCCTGATGGAGCGTCATGATGGAGACAAGTGGTGACTCCCAGGGGTCCATACTGGGACCAATGTTATTTAATGTCCTCATTAATTGTGGGGAACCAGGAGGGACAAGGGAGGAGCTGCTCTCCCATGGAGAGCAGGCACCCTGTAAGAACGCGGCAAAGTTTGAATAAGGCAAAGGTTTGCCATTGGTGGGTTTCTCTCCTCCTGGTTTTCTCCCCATTTCACTGGTCCATTTTGGCAGGTTTCCAACATTCTGTAAACCCCACCCTTGAGTTAGAACATGAAAGGAAGGCACTGGGACCCTTTTGGGGTCCTTCGGAGCTGAATAAAACATCTCTGGAGGATCATATATTCTCGTATTTTATTTTGCCCCGTGTCACCGGAAGAAGCAGCTGCTAGCTGGAGAAGCCGCCCCAGGCCATTGAAGCCTTGCTGCGTTACAAAAGGGCTATCACTACTGCCTGAGACGCCCGAGGCTAAAGCCATTCTTTTAAGAACGGACCCGGGAAAACCACCTGGGAAAACCAGGGCTCACGAGACGAGACGGCTGAAGCCAAAAAAGAACCCCAGCTGCGGGGGAAACCCCCGGAGCAGCTATAATTAATGACACAGATGAAGGGATCAAACGCACCCTCAGCAAGTCCACAGACGTCACCAATCTGAGTGGTCTGATTGACACACCTGAAGGAGGGGATGCCATACAGAGGGACTGGGACAAGCACATGAAATGGGCCCTTGGGAATCTCATGAGAATCATGCACAAGACCAAGTGCAAGCTGCTGCAACTGGGTTGGGGCAACCCCTAGTACCAAAACAGGCTGGGGAATGAACAGGTGGAGAGCAGCCCTGGGGAGAAGGACTTGGGGTTGATAGTGGATGAGAGGCTGGACATGACCCAGCCATGGGCACTCCCAGCCCAGAAAGCCAAACGTGTCCTGGGCTGCATCCAAAGCAGCGTGGGCAGCAGGGGAGGGAGGGGATTCTGCCCCTCTGCTCTGCTCTGCTGAGACCCCACCTGGAACCCTGCATCCAGCCCTGGGGTCACAGCACAGGAAGGACATGGACCTGCTCAAATGGGAGGAAGTCCAGACATGTTCAGAGGGCTGGAGCACCTCCTCTATGAAGACAGCCTGAAGGAATTGGGGTGGTTCATCCTTCAGGAGAAGACCCCATGGGGACCTTACAGAAGTATTTCAGTACCTCAGTGGGGCCTATAAGAAAGATGAGGACAAACCTTTTGCCAGTTGTGACAGGTTGGAGGATAATGGTTTAACTGATAAAGGAGTTGATTTACATTAGACATAAGGAAGAAGATTTTGTTTCAGTGAGACTGGTAAATTACAGAAACAGGTTATCCAGGGAGGTGGGAGATAGCCCATCCCTGAGAACATTCAAGGTCAGGTTGGATGAGGTTCTTGATCTAGTTGATGATGTCCCTGCTCATTGCAGGGAGTTGGACTAGATGACCTTAAAACTCACTTTCAAGCTAGACTGCTCCATGATTCTATGACCTTCAGAGGTCCCTCCCCATCTCAGCCATTTTCTGACTGTGCATGATTCCATAAAATGGAATATCTATGGAGTTAAGCACCCTTCCACTTCTTCAGTGTTTTCTCTCTCAGTTTCCAAGACTTTTGCCTTCTTGTGTCACTGAGCCCTTTAATATCTGCTGAATCAATGAATCCTGTATACTTCAGACCTAATTTTAGAGATGCATTTTAAATCTGGGAAGGTTTTGTGTTCCTGTTCCTGGCAATAAAGTCAAAATGTCATGAGAAAGGGCTGAGGGAAGTGGTAATAAAATTTAGGATTTAAAGAGAGTGACAGGCAAATGGCTTGCAACGGAGCTGGGAACTAATGAAACAAAATGCTGGAGTTCTGCAATTTTACACATCAGGGACATCATTACACTGCCTAACTTCATATTTGTATGAATAAAGTGGAAGGACTCTGAAAGATAATTTTATCTGGGATATATGATCTTGGTTTAAATCCATAATCTCATAACAAACTTTGCGTGAAAAATTAAATTCATTGGTATGATGCTATTAAAAGGGATAGATTTCCTTAGTTCTCTATATTTGTCATCAGTACCTAAGTATGGCAGAAGCTAGACATTGAAACTGTGAGGGAATGAAAGATGGGGCAAGACTGTAAAGTTCCTGCTGCTTCCCAACTTTTTGTAATTGGAGGATATTTTAACAAAAAGATGAATTCAGGTGTGTGATAGTGTTGGTACTGCCATTTTGTTTATTAAAAACATCTCGCAGGTTTTTTACTGAGTTCAAAAACATAAAATCCCAGTAACACAGGATCTGACTAGATATTTTCATGCAAGGTGGGGGCAAACCAAGAGGAAAGCAAATGTAGGTATTTCAGGCTCTGATAAAAAGCAAAGCAAAGCAAAATTATTTTAGTATTAGCTTGGCATTTGGTCCCCCAGCCACACCCAGGTGAAGCAGTGGGATGCAGTGCTAAAGAAATGCTTTTCATATTTCCCTTGTTTCTTGAATGGCACTATGAAGTATTCTGTATCCAGGGCATAAGTTATGTCTATGTTAGTCCTTCAGTTGCTTTTTATTAAACCTTTTTCAATTCCTCCTTCCTGGAGTTTCTTGTATTTCTTGTGCTCGTTTTCATGTATACTTTAATGTCTACTACAATTAAATTTTGTGTTTAGACACATCCTCTGTTTCCTGCATTGTTTCTTCCCATTCCTTTCAAATCTATGTCCTTTAATTATTCACTTTTGCCCCTACATATCAGGGCTAGTAAAATAGCTTACACAAACTATCTTTCTACTTCACATGTAAAAAAAATTCCATTTTTTTGACTCCTTATATATTTTCTCACAAACCCTCTTTCCCATCACGCACCAGTATCTGGTCCTGTCATATACACAACTTTTATGATTTATTTTTAGTGCTTCTTTTGCACTTCTTCTTGGTGCCAAGCTCAGTCCAGGAGGACCTGGTGGCTTCCTAATGTGCACAGCATGATGTCAAGCCTTAAGAAAAAGAAGAAAGAGATCTACTCTTTGGTTTCTTGTATGCTCCCTTCTTTGTCCACATCCATGTTTCTTTCAGACTGGACTATCTTCTAAGGGTGTTCCAGGTTAAATCTTGATTTCTCCAGTCTCTTTCACACATGAGAGCAAGATCAAGGGATGTGTTCTTGTGTCTGTCCCTTAAACATCATGGTTGACTGGGGCAGAAGTTATGACTGATATTTTTTTACAGGCAAGGTAAGTCATCTGTTATGTAAATCAGCCGTTCTAAAGTGAAAAACAGTGTTGCCCATTCAGTTTTACTAGATACATTTCCCTTTTTGGTTAAAAACACCTGTAGTTTCTGGATGTCCTCCAGTAACAGCAGATGCTGGAGGAATAGGTCATTGCTTGGTCCCATTTAATCAGATTTGCTCAATTTTTTAAACAAAAAATATTCAATTGTAACTCATATTCATTCTGAATTTTCTACCAAACAAAATCATTGTATGAATGCAACAAATGAATTGCCATAGGTGAATGTACTTTGTTTCAGCTACACAGCTGTGGTTGGAAGGTTACATAAGCTGAAAACTTCTGTCCAGAGGTCTATGTTTAAAGGAACTTCATAATTTGAAGCAGTGATGTGCCATGTAACAGAGAGATATGTGAAGATACCATAGAAAACTAAAGCATTTTAGGCACAAAGCACTAAAACATTGACACAAAGCTGTCTAAGATCCCACTTAGTTAAATAATAATAAAGTATGTCGTATCTAAAAAGGGAAGAGGAGGGACTAAAAATTGCCAGCTCAGCTATTACTTCAAAAAACATGGACTTGCTGGTCAGAACAAATCAGGTGTGGAAGGTATATAGTTTTGATATTGCTCCAGACTCAGCAATGTCTCAGCATTTTTCTCTGCATGTACAAGTGGAATGTACAAGTGTAAAAGCTTTCAGGGAGAAAGTAAAACAGAATTCTTCTTTAAAAGATGTTTTTTCTTCCACTCTCTTAAAAAAAAGAAAAGATGCACACCTCTCTGGATCTACATCCTTACTATCCTATGCTATCACCTGCGAAACATTTTTTAGTGCATTCCTCACTTTTTTCTTCAAGTGCTGGTAGCACTGTATTCAGACTGCACTGTGCCTTCTCCTAGTAATTACTCACTAAACATTAAGATGGATCCCCAGATACCATGATGCACAAACTCAGGCTTATACCTCTTATGCTGAAATTTTCCTTACCTGGTAGCAGGTCTCAGTTTTGGTTTCAAAGTTGAACCACACCAAGTATTTCCCTCTCTGGCAGTTCCAAGCAGAACTCACAGGTTGAGTTTCACCACCATCTTCAATGCAGTTAGTTAGCTTTTCTTTCCTTTAGCCAACAGTGTATGGACAGATGTGGAAAATAGGTATTGTTTACTATCCATATTATCCTAATCAAGAATGAGAGCAAGTAATGAACGTTTCCCAAATAAACGGTAGTAATAATGTTAATAATCTCAAGCACGAGTATTTTTAATTTTTTTTTTT
>VYXD01008262.1:910118-1047013 GCA_013397195.1 Hylia prasina | reverse complement strand
TTTTTTTTTTTTTTTTAACGAAATCACCTAAAGGCAATTTACCTGCTCTAAGTAAAAGTGTTTGGCACCAATGTTAGCTAGAATACACATCTTTTAGGAATATCTTCATTGGACCTACTACATTCCTGGGGCATCCTTTGTAAAGGGGTGCTTACAATGGGTGTTGCAGCAGCAGATTTATTTAATCCACTTGTCTACCACCTATGTCACCAGCCTTTGAATCTGAAGATCAGTCTCACATATTTAGATAAGTTCAGTAAATCTTCCCTGCTGTATGAAGCTGGAAGCTCATAAGTTTGCAGTCACTTAAAATCATTGCTAGACATGGCTGATTTGTGAACAACACTATCACACTGCAGGCATGTTATGCAGAGCTGAGATCTTCCCTCCAGCCCTACAAAAGAAACAAAAATCAGCAGACTACAGTATACAGTACATCTTTGGATCTCTGCCTATATGGTTAAGCTCTCCACTAAGACTAGGTAAATACTGAACTAGCAAGGATGCTTTAATTTATCTTTAAAATTTCTATAAATAGCAACATCTGTTGAATAATAAGGTGACTAGAAAATAAGGATGTCAAATAACACTTTGTTGGGTGAAGCTAATATTATATGCTGCTTTACATCTTAATAACCATCTTTTATTAAAATTACAGAACTGATAAATAAGGTTCTGAAATTTGAGATAAAAGATTTGAAAGCAGGAAAAAAAAAAAGATATCACATAAATCTCCAGATTCTGTTACTTTTCCTGGATGTAAGCATTAAAAAGTTTGTGCATTTCCTTGCTTTGGTGTGATTCTGGTATGAAGGAGACCGGAGGAAGAAATGAAGAATAATATTCAGAACACTTTTAACATGCAGTGACAGGCAAATGGAAACAATTTGAAGTAGGCCTGGAAACTCATTCACTAAAATATTCTAGTTCCGCAGTTTTGTATGGCAGTGAAATCATAAAACTGTAACAGAAATATTGCTAGCTCAAAAGATTTCAATTCCGTACTAATACATAGTGCAAATGAGAAGACCCAAGAAAAAGAAAAATAGGAAATTGAGGGTGAGTCATGACAAATCATCTTATTAATCAAGTGAATAACTGCTGATGGAAGAAAATTAAAATTATTCTAAAAAATTAATGAATTAAAAATGAATTACACATGTTACTTACAGTTGTATGACAGATGATAACTTTCGGTGATATTCAGTTATTCTGAATAGTTAGACTTAGTGAAACATCTCATCTTGCTGCAGTTTAGGACCACAGTTATCACTACTACTTAACATCGTGGCTGATTTTTGTGTGTATCTCAAGCAGTAATTTTTTTTTTCTCCTGATTTGATTCTCTGTTGGGAAAGATGAAATAAGAAGGCCCTATGTGGAAAGTGCAGAGAATGTGAGCCAGATTGAGATGAAAATGAGCTTTGAGATGATAGACCTTGGTTGCTGAGCAACTGGTGGGCAGTGGTGCAGCTGGTGGAAATAACTCCCTTTTCTGTCCCACAGACAAAGCAAAGGGTCTGATAAGATGTTCTGTTTCATTCCTCAAAAATGTAGTTTATCTCACACTTGTAACCTTCCCCTGAAGTATGATGTATTTGTAATCCCATTGGTCCAAAGTCCTTTCCCCCACCCACTTTCAAGCCCCCTTGAAAAGGAGCACCAGGGAAGACGGTGCCATCTTGGCCCTTTTTCTCCGTCTTTGCCTTCTTTGCTCTCTTTGCCATCTTTGCTTTCTTTGTCCTCCCCTTCTCCCTACTCTCTTGAACCTCTCTCTCTCTCTTCCTGCTCCCATTCCTTGGGGCCTGCTTCGGACTTGCAGCTGGCAGCTCCGAGCAGGGCCCCCACAATAAACCCTGTATCCTTAGACCGAGCTCTAGACATCTCTTGTCTCCATTTGTCCCGACTGTTCTGGATCAGCGCTCGCTACAGGCTGCCTAACTACAATTCTCCTTTAAAAATACAGCAGAAACAGAAACCTTTCCCCTAGTCTGTGACTCACCAATTTCTAGTCCCTGGTTTTTCCATTAATTTTAAATCATCTCAAGTTGCAGGAAAATAAGATACAGAATTTACACCTAGGGGTTTTTTGTATGTATAAGCTGTCGTCATTCTTTGAAGCAAATGTTTACTGTAGCAAACTACATCTTAAGAAATAATTCTTGTGATTAGTTAAGACATAAAAGAAGTTTAAATTGTTTATTTGCCTCTGTTTTAGAAAAGTGTGTTTTAACTCATGCTGCTTGCAATATCCACAGTTACTGAGGATGTGCAGGACACTCGTAGAGTCGTTTTACCAGCACTGTAATTTTTTGCAAGAATCTTGAGGCATTATCAAGCCCACAGCAGAGCAAAGGCTCCAGAAGGCAGTTTTGTGCACATCTGGTCTTTGGTGAGTGCAGAAGGTTCTTCTCTCTATACTGCTTTTTGGGAAGAGCATGTGTCACCTTTTCCCCCCACATGGTAGGACCCAACCATATGCTGCAGGCCCAAGAGCCCCATGAAGTTTTGCCCCTTCCTTCAATGCCCCTTGAGAGCAGAGAGGAAAGAGGTGTGGGACCAGGCTCTCTTTTTCCCTGGGGACAGTGAGAAACATGATCTGCACAAGACAACCTGCCACCCCACTCAATGAATCCTCAGTTTGGGGCAGTCCTTTCATTCCTCCCTGATTAAAATGTCCCTTTTGCTTCTCAAGAGCAGCTGGTGGCAGCAAGCATCCCTCTTCTGTGCTGGCTTGAGCTGCCAACTCATAGCTCCAACATAGGTAGTGGGCAACACAGGTGGCAGCATAGGGATGAAATTGGGTACAAGGTGCTAACTCCTGTGGCTGAGCCTCACACCTCCCCCTGGCCTTCTGCCTTTCTTCAGCTTGAGAACCAGTTCCTTGATGCAGAGTAACACTCATCAAGTTTTAGTAAGCCCATCATGATGTTTTTCTTTCATCCAGGAGATGCAAATGCTCTGTTAAATTAAGCACTGTGACTGGGAAAATAGGCCATCATGCAGTGGTTTGGGGATTTCTGAGGTTTCTGAGTAGTGAATGCTGAGATTTTTTTTAAGACTGGCTGTGTCTGAGAAGCCAAAGTGCAAGATGCTCACAACCCACTTCCCAGCAATGAAGCCAGGAAAACTATTCCCAGGGGAAGGAGGGAAATATTGCTTGTTACGTTCTATTGTGAATTCACTTGTCACACATTTACAAAGGGACATTGTACACATAGAAATTTCATTTTACAATCAAGATTATGATTCAGACTAGACAAAAGCAAACAGTTGATTAACACACATATTCCCATCTTAGTCTATACATACATAACATTAACACTTTTGTGCTTTTTTTTTTCTTTTAATATGATCTCCTTAGAAGGCATATTATTCCTTAGACAAACTAACACAAGTTGTCAAGTTATCTCAGGATAGTTATTTCAAAAGAAAATGCAATATTTCATAATAAACATTTATAATCAGGTTTTTAACAAAGTAATTCATCATATAAACAAATGAATCAGTCAAGACACTAAATAAATATTTGTACTGGTAAATACTAGCATTTTGCTTATATCATGTAGGACCTGATCCTGCAAGCCCTCTGTATACATCTTTATCCCCACTGAATGACTGGTTTCATTGCTTGTTCTAATCTACTATTTTACTTTGAGCTGAGCAAATACTTTCTGGCCACTAAGTTAAGTAATTGAAATAAGTACTGGAATACATCCCAGTAGACAATGATTTCCTTAGATGTCTTTGAAAGTCATTAGGTTTTTTCTTGTTTATGTTTATAAAATCATCACAAACATTTGTCAACAGACAATCAGTTGTTAATATTTATAATCTGAGTTGCATTGGTTAATTGAGATTTTTAAAATCTTTTAAATTTTTATATCATGTTCCTTGTTCTTGACCTTTTTTAATGAGCAAAGTGTGACTTTTGCACTCACTTTGAAGAGCAATTTCCAAGAATTATATTGTAAATTATACTGAATTTTTCTTTGTCAGACATATGAGCTAAAAACACTGGGCTAGGAAGGCAAGAACCTCCAGGAAAGTAACAAGCCAGGAGCTCCTCTTGAGGGAGGCTGGTACAAATATGAATTACACTCTCTGTTCTCCTCTACCACAATTACTACCTTGTCCAGGGCAAGGGAATGGCCTTTTTAAAAGCCCACAATAAACTATGGCCAGTCTTTTAATTCTGAGCTTACTTAATCCTTGTCAGGGTTTCCTTTTTCTTTGTGTGGTGCGTCTTGGAACAGAGAACCACTGATAAGAGACATGAGCTGACCTACATACCCTCTTCATGCCTTAAGAAATTATCTGGATATCCTCACAAAAACAGATGTGCCAGTGAATTCCAGTCTCTTAGTTGTTTTATTTTTTTTTGTTTGGGTAGTTTTTTGGTTGGGTGGGGGGTTTTTGTTTGTTTGTTTGTTTTTTTAAGGAAACACAGAAGCAGTCAGTTACTGCTGAAAAAATTAAAACATTTTCTTGCCCAGCTCTGTTTGAAATATAGTTTGAAATCGAGGGTACTGAGATTATTAGATGTATGCACTGGAATAACTTAAGTTTAGCTGAATTCTGATGGCTTCCTGAATGTCTCTAAGCTCTTACCACAGTATAACATGAAATGTTCCAAGCATGTGGCAAAAATAACAATTGTAACAAATCACTGCCTGAACTGAAAAGTGGAACATACTTTGAAATTACTCTCTATATATATCTATATATATATAGGGATATACACACACGCACACACACACACATATATATCCCTATATAAATGTTTCTTTAAAATACAGAAGTTTATTTTATTATTTCACCTGTTGGTATTACTTTAAATACTTTACTTCATGAATCCACAATATGACAACTTCAGGCTGTTTGGAGAGATAAATCTGAACACAGTCTTATAACCTCCACTAATATAAATATATTGGCAAGGAACTTTGACCAGCAATAGTAAATTTTGAAACTTAAATAACTATTCTACAGTTACTTTAATTTTAACAACAAGTTGCTACTGAGTACCAATATTAATGAAAAATGTAAAACAAAATATAGAGCTTTAACTTTTAATACTGAAGTGCAGCCTTATGAAAGGAATGTAAAAGAAAATTATGTATTAGAGACTCATTCAAAAAAAGAGAAAGAACAACTTATACTATGTGTTTCAAATTAAGAACACTGTATGCTTGCACTTTATCATAAATGACCATGTTGAGTCGTAGTTTCTTCTTGCCTGCAAATGAAGGATGTCGGCTCAAAAATCTTCAAAATATACATGAGTATTTGATTAAATCCTGTTTGTTGTGAAAATAAAGTTCATTTACACTTTGACTGAATCACAGTGAGGAGTTTGTTTTAATAATAAGACATTTAAGGACCTTGGTAGCCAGTACCAGTTGTATTTGCAAGTAGCTCCTCAGCTTTACTCTTTTTTAAAAAAATAAAGGTACAATCATAGTTTTTCATTTACTTTAAAAATTCTAAAGATGAAGAAAAGTAGCGTTTATACATATAAGTCCTCATATAAATTATAAAACTCAAGTTTATCTTAGAGAGTTCCATCCCCAGAAGAAGCATAAAGCACTTTTGTGGTACCTTCACCAGTAAATATTTGTATCACATCAAATCTGAGAAATGCAACAAAGATGATACTGAATCCAAAAGCTGAAAGACAACATTCTTCTAATACAGTCTCTTGTGATGAATATGCTCCATGGGCTTGTATGATTTCCATGACTAGACTGAATTTCAAATAAAGGAAATATGAAGGAATTCACCTCAGCAGTTCAGTAGGTATAAGAAACATCAGTGAACAGCAGAGTCATCCCATTTGAGGTCAACAGTCTTTGGAAGACTACAAGGAGGGAGTTCAAAATTACGACAGCAAAATCAAATAATAGCAATGAGGTAAACTCCCCTACAAAGACCAAATAGGCTGAGCTGTCAGGAGAGAGTCCAATTGTACCTGACACCCAAATGTTTCTGTAGCCAAAGTCCAGCAAGCTGCATGGTAGAGGCAAATGTACTTGCTTTGGACCCTAAGCACATTTTATATTGTTTCGGATCTAAATTGGGGTCACATTGAACAGGATGAAAAATATGGACAACTCCTACTTCCTGACTTCTGAAAGCCTTCAAGCCAGATGTTATCACTTTAGTAAAGAGATCTACATCCTCAAGTCCCCAGCCTTGAATTGAGGTATCAAATCCACCTGCAGTAAGTAGATCACTTTTGTAAATACAGGTAATTCCAAATCCATACTCCCTCCAAAATCCAGTTCTTTTTGTGAAAACAAAACTACTGTCAGCTGGAGGGTTGCCTCCATATATTACTTTTGGATCATATTGGCTGAAGATGATAGGGTAGTAAACCTGTTCTCCCTGAATAGTGTTATCTCTGCATCGCTGGAGGAAGTCTGATGTGAATACCAGATCAACATCACAGAACAGCAGCAAAGTGTCATTGTCAAACTGAGATGAGGCCATCTCAAGACCTAAACCTCTAGAAAACTTTCCTGTCATTGGAATCAGGGTCATATCTGCCTTGGGATACTTAATGCTGTATTCTTTCATTAGCTCTATGTGTTTGCTAGAGTCTTGTCCTGACTCAGAACTGAAGAGAATTATTGCCAACTTTACATTCTGCTTGGGAATCAGACAGGTCTTCTCAAAATTATCCATAAATCTTGAGAAAGTATCAAATCTTCCCGTGACAGGAACAAGAATATGTATTTTCTTGTCAATATGTCTCCTAATGTCTTTGGTGCCTTGGAACGATGAGGAAAAAATCTTTAAAGAATTTGAAAGGAAAGAGAAGGATTGAGTGTCAGTGTTGGTGTTCTCCAGCAAGCTTTTTACATCCAGCTCCTCTGCTTCTTTGAAGAAAGGTTTGCTAAACAATTGCTGAAGGTAAGCATGGCGTCTCACTGGAACTGTAACTTTCCTTCCTTTGTGCCTTTTGTACAAAAGCAGTAAATCCAGGATGTACTCTACTCCATGCAGAGGATCTACCCTGCGGTAGCCATACTGTATTTCCTTGAAATCAATGAGCCGTCCTCTAGATCTGGAGTTCTCATTTATCATTTCCATGACCTGCATCACAGTATCATCCAGTGCAGCCCGCAGGACGCTGCTCAGGCTCTGCCGGGGTGGCTGGTTCTCCACCATTGAGTAAAGAAACTTTCCTGTCAGGAACTCCCACTCGATGACTTCATCCCTTTCACGTGGCTGGAAATTATTGAAAGATGGCACCACTCCCAGTTGCTGATCTTCCTTATTTACTTCAGTGTTACTGAGCTTGCTCATCAGAACACTTTCTCGATGGAGCTGGATGGTTCGATGGCGCAGTTCGGAAATTTTGCGACTCAGTATATAATTGTGCAGCCTGTATTGGTAGGCTGGTCTTTTGTTTGGATGAAGTGTTATGGCCGTGTGGATCTTGCTGTTGTGAAGATCTTGAATGTAACCCTTGCGGTTGTGTTCGTAGTTTTCGTGGAACAATTGCTGCATCTAGAAAGAGAGAGAGAGAGGGGTGTAGGGGGAAAGAGACATTAGGTTGAAGCACTTCTACCCAAAAAAAGGACTCACATTGCTACTGCCATCATTACTAATTCTTATAAATCATGGTTATTTTTAGGCATAGAATTTTAAAGCATTCAGTAGAAAATAGTTACATTGTTTTGGTCTGAGTTTCAGTAGTGTCCACAGTAAGCAAATATTGTCCCCTGTCTAAAGAGAAGGTCAGTTATCTTGGGTTTATCTTCACTTCATCCAACCACAGAACTAAGGGAAATGCTTAGGCATTGGTCTATGGGTAATATTTCTGAATTCATAGGTGCTGTGCATGAACTACTGACTTCACTTTAATCTAAATCCCAATTAGCACAGATCCTTAATGAAAGGATAGCAACATTCACAATTTTTAAATAGTATTTGTGTACTCGCATCTATGGAGCACAAAGCTGTTTCTACTGATATATGCAAATAGTTAATGCTGCTTAACATTCAAAAACTGAGTGTCCTTAACAAAACTTTTTTTTTCATGTTGACAGAGAATTCAGTAATTGAAATAAAACCATTTGAATATACATTTTGTAAGGTACACATACAATAGAATATGTCAATTAAGCAATTGATTGTGATAGTGATTTCCAAGTTATTTCTATAGCAAGAAAAGACATTTTACTTTTGTCAAATTAGTAATTGTGATATAGTGAATAGGTACATTTATGGCTGATAGGTCTAGGATCCAAAATGGCCTTCATACTTTTTGTGCTGACAACTAAACTATCAGCAAACCATAAAACTATTTTTGACTCAGTTTCCTCCCAAGAAGGCAACTTAACTCCTTATTAATGTGATGAGTATTTATTCTTAAATGGCAAATTATATGGATTAGTAAAATATTGATATCATAAATATATTTAAAACCTGCTGCTCTTTGCTAACACCTACTAACTCCAGAGCATTTTTTCCATGACTAGCAGATAAAGGAGAAAAGGCCGGGGGTTTTTAATCTGCTAACAGATTAGTCTGTAATTAATACACAAGGAAGACATGCTAATTAGATAGAAAATGTTCAGGAGTGTGTTGTAAACTTGAGCTGTAATCAGATTCTGAGATGGCTATTGAAGTTTGTCTTTTATACGCTGAAGAAATCAAGAGAGGTAAGTTCTGATTGCACAGTATATCAGACTCAAAACATTTAGCTCATTTTACTTGAATTCTTTCAAGCACAGTAGTTCTGGTACTGGAAGTAATATTAAGAATAGGGAAATAAATGTAAAATAACATCTAACAAAACTAAGATTCATGAAAGCTATGTAAAATTCATTAGCATGTACAAAACATAAACATTGTACATTTAGAAAAACAGAACTTTATAAAACTTCTAGAGTGACCCTCCCATCTCATTCCAAGACCCCAAATGCCTCTGCTTGAGCAAACATAGTTGCTACTATTACTCAGATTAAAATTTTTGAGTTTAGTCAAAAAAAGCAATAGAAAAGCAATAGACACATTCTGAGAAATATCTTAAGTGATGTTAAATTTGCCTCTAATAAAACAGATACCTCTGTTATATTAAAGTGAAAATGAATGTGAACATACAAAGTTACAAATTACTCATTATTCACAGAATTCCTACCTAAAGCTGTCTGACAACATTTATTCTGTCTTAAAATGTGGGTGTTTTGCTTGTTACATGAGATGAGATTAACCAAGGATATGAGGGTTTGGGTGATTTCTTGTAATCACAGAGATAGGAACAATCATCAGGCCTGTTACTGTTTTAACTAGCAGCGCTGGAAAAACTGAAATATGTCTTCCTTGAGGACTAGAGATGGCTGCTGACAGGACAGGCAGATTACAGGCTGAAATGGAAAACAGTGTCTAGGAAAGAGCTGGGTGATGATATTTGCTCTGGAAAAACAATTTACTCTTCTTGCTCTACAATTTACATTTTGAATAATGAAAAAGGAGCAGCTGATCTGGCTAGATGTCCAGCTCTCTGGTTATAAGTTATGCTTCCTTCCTGGTCTGTTTTACTTAAAACTGTATGCTGTGAGCTCTGCAAGGTGACTGTGCTTTTGTATTGTCCACATTTTCAGCAAAAAGCTGAAGGCATGTTTTTTTCATCTAAAATTTCATAATAGAGTCCTCTTAAAGGAAAATAAATAAAATATGTAATGTTGAATACAAAAGAAAGAAGGGAAAGTCATTTGGGTGGCTTTTTTTTCCAAGCTGTCTAATGAAGAATGCTATTTGAGTATAAATGAAACAACCATTAACTTTACACATTTACAAGCATTATTACCTTTGCAAATTACATTTAAAGTACATGATTTTTCATAGTTCAGTACATAAAAGTTTTGTGTAAAGTAGTAAAATGTATTTTATCCAAAATATTTGCAACAGATGACATATTATTGCTGGAAATCTAAATGCTATCCTGCAACTGTGCAAATTCTTCTCTAATCCTGGAGTTATTACTAAATCAGTTTTACAGAAGATTCATTAGCAGCACTTATTTAACAGAAATATTCTGTTGACATAAATACTACATTTTTCTCACATTCCATTTTCAGATGCCTGGGTTTATTTGATATGCTCCACTGAAACCATGGAGAGAATCTTACTCAATTATAGTAATGATTTTGCTTTTGATAATCAACAACAGATTAAAAGTAGCGATGAAAAAAAATTCAATCAACTCAGTAATGCAGTATTATCACATATATGCAAAACTGTACTAATCCATTTTCAGTTATGTTACTGAAAACTTTTAGTAGATCCCAATTTGGAGAAAACAAAGCACTGTTTGTTTTTAGAGAAAACAAAACATGACACTGAAAGCATCAACACTTCCTGAAGATAGCCTGCTTTAATCTTGGTGCAGAAATTTGTTCTCAATATTGCAAGAAAGTCTTTTGACAATTCAACTTATTAACATCTAAATGAAAGCAATTCAATTTGATCCTAACTTTGCTTTGAAATTTCTAAGCAAGGTAGTCAAGCCCAGGAGGCAAAGGGAAAGATGATTAAATTTCCTGTAAAATGGATTTGTGTGAGAGTCTAAATTGAAAAATGCAGTCATAAATTATCTGGCAAAGGAGGTAGGTTTGAGAAGTGGCAAAATTTATTGACTATAAATTAAAATAATTCAGCATGGTAAGAATAAACCTTCCTGCAAAAGTTTTCATGATTTTGAATGGCAAGGTAACAAAATGCCAGACCAAATTCTATGTCAATAAATGCAAAGTACATGTGAGATATTATCTAGTTTCAACACCTCTGGCATGGGCAGGAATACCTTCCACTAGACCAGGTTGCTCAAAGTATTATCCAAACTGGCCTTTAACAGTGTCAGGGTTGGGACATCCACAACCTCCCTGGACAACCTGTCCCAGTGTCTCACCACCCTCACAGGAGAGAATTTCTTCCTAACGCCTTGCCTAAGTTTTTCCTTTTCCAGTTTGTACCCATTACTCCTTGTTCTATCAATACCATTCCTGAAGAGTTGCTCTCTGGCTTCCTTGTAGGTCTCCAGATAGTGGAAGGCTTCTATGAGGTCTTCATGAAACTTCCTTGTCTCTAGAATGAGCAGCCCCAACTTTCTCAGCCTGTCTTTGTACTTCTTATCAACTTTGTGTCCTCCTCTGGACTTCCTCCAAGAGTTCCATGTTGTTCCCAATGTTGGCTCTCCAGGTGGGGTCTCAGCAGAGCAGAGCAGAGGGGCAGAATCCCCTCCCTCCCCTGCTGCCCACGCTGCTTTGGATGCAGCCCAGGACACGCTTGGCTTTCTGGGATGAGAGTGCCCATGGCTGGGTCATGTTGAGTTTGTCATCAACCATCATGTGAGTAGAAGGGTACTAACCAAGGCTAGCCAATGACACATCTGTATTGTAAAAAAAGCAGATAACTAGGGCAAAATGGAGTAATCCAAAGAGGGCCAACCCTGAGATCAATGGAGTTAGAGTAAGTGAGCACCATAAGAAAAATTGATAGGAATGGCACCATCTCACATAAAGAACTATGACACTTATAAGGATGCACTCAAGACTCAGAAACAGAAAAGGAAATAATCACATAGGTCAAGCACAGATCTTACTGGCACAGCAAACTGCTGATGGTAAAATTTTGGGTCACTTTAAAGAGTGAGGCAAGAGCTTAGTGAGAAACTCAAATCATTGTTATCTAGAACTCCTGGAGTTCAGCTGAAAATATATCACAATCATTTCCTTATTGTCCTGTACCCCTGCCTCAGCTTGTCCTACCAGCTACTGCAGAGAGAGAATATTTTGCCAAATGAACATTTAGTTTTACATGATACAACCAATTTACTTTCACTGAAAACAGTGAATGGGAGAATTTGTCTTCAATTCAATTTAATACATGGAAGTCCAACATTTTATCTTTTCATATTGCGTGACTTTGTAACTTTTCTGAATAGTTTTCTGAGTTCTGAATGATTCTTACAGCACAACTAATGCAAGACTTGGCACAGACTTCTGCTTGCCTTTTTCCATGCCAGCTGAAACTAGAAGTTGGCAAAAAATACTAATGATCTAATCATGCTCTGAGGTACTCTGAACGGCAAGCAGGAATTTAAAAAATTATAAGAAAGGAATCAGAATAAAGGCAATGTTTTATTATCATGGCAGAAAAATACAACAGCTAACACACAAGCACAAAATTATTTGCATTGCAAACTCTGAAATCATTGTAATCACTGTGATTTACTGATGTAATAAAAAAGGAAAGTTCTTATTACATATACACAAAAGCCCAAACCAACCAACTTTATTATTGCAAGACTATCACATATTAAAAGAGTGAATGCAAATGGTGCCTTCTAAATTAACACAATTTTTCTTTGAGCATTAAGAACAGTTCTTCCCATTTAACAGAGAATACATAAAACTTAATCCTCCATCGACTTGAGCTGTTCTTAAATCCACAGTAGTGCTAAACTGTTGACCATTTTATCTAAATTGGACTTTTAATAAAAGTAGAAATAAAATGAACAGGAATTATTCCTGGTCTTTCTTCCTTCTGCTCATTAGAGTTCAGCTCTGCTAAAGATGAGGATTTATTCACTACTTTCAGTGAGTTCAAGGCACATTCCATCCATATGAAGACGTATACATGTAAATCTGCTGTGTTTGAGATGATACTGTTTTGCTGAAGCAGGAAGTTGAGTGCTTAAAAAATACTTCAGATGACTATAGGCACATTAGGATGGTCTCAATAATATGTACAATAATAAAATGCAACACTAAGCTACAGGTAATCTAGGTTTCTGGAAAAGAATACAGATTTGAGCAAGTCAGTTTTGGTGCTCTGAGAAATAGTATCAGCCTGGAGAAAATAAGGATTAAGACTGGAATTATGAAATGCATATGAACTCAGTAACAGAAAAGCAATATCAAGCTATGTACAAGTGGGGAATTATCAGTTTGGAGGAAAGTCATTACAGAAGCTTCTAAAGAACAATATCATACCTAGTGATGAGGGCACAAAATCTTGGACACTGCTTATGACACACAGTCATGATGAAATGTGAACACAACCCATAAGAGCCAGAGAACTTGGAAATTAAGAAGTTATGGAAATTAAGTCATTATAAGACAACACATATAATGCTATGGGTACATGGTTGTAAGAGGTAAGTGACTACCATAGGAAATCTGACTTTTTAATCTGGAAATAATTGACATACAAAGAAAACATAAGAATATTAGCAGACAGTAAGGTGACATCAAGAGATTATGAAAATTTGGTGTGAATCCTCTGCAGAAAAAGGACACAAAAGTTAGTGTTGCATATGTCAGAATATTTCAGAAAGATGCAACAAAAAATGTCACACAATTCTGGACCTGCATTTTTTGTTAAATGCGTGGGACCAAATCAGTGCAAAAGAAACTGGTCAAGACTTTTCTAATTTAGCTTGTAAAAAGACAAATTAAACAGCAGTGGTATACAAGGTCAGCAGCATGCATGGAAGGAAATAGAAATATGTCTTGAATTACGGTGGGCATTATGTAAGTGAAACAATGTGGAAAAGGCTGCATTTTAGTAGTCAGAAGATTTAAGGAAGGTAGGATGACAGTCTTTGGCCTCCTCAGGTTTGGATTACCTGGTGTCACTAACCCTCTTCTTTGGAACAAACCAGCCTTCAGAAGAGAAGCACCAGGGTAATGTGGAAGGGATGACAGGTTAAGAAATTGGTAATAACAGATCCAGTTACAATGAACAAAACACTGCCAATCTTTCCACTAGGATGTGAAATGAAAATGGCTGACTCAGCAGTTTTGATGAAGCCAAAGATCTGGCTCATTTCCTGTTCTGGATGATAAAGGATTAGTGATCATGGAAAAGGTATAACCAATTTTCCTGTCATAGCTTAAGCTTCATGTAACTCAGGTGATGTTCAGACTTGTGGTTGCTCCTACATACCCAACCATGAGAGAGCTCAGCAGAGAAAACTCATCATCAAAGTGACACTGTTGAGTCCAGGACATCCCTCTGGTCGCCCTGAAGGGTCTGGAGACCAGACAGGGGGATTTGAGATCTGTACAAGGGGGTCAGCCAGCCTCACACAGAGCCAGGAGGACACTGCTCTTGATCTCTGGCCATGGGAGTGAATACCCACATTGTATGAAGAATCACAAGCTGAAAGAATTCAAAATAAGTAGTAGCTAGTTTATCATAGAATGTAAATGTAGAAGTTAGGATTTTTAGTATATGGGGTTTGAAGAGACAAGATGGAGGAATTGGGGAGTGGCCCTGTCCTCCTTGTTCTTGTTCTCGTCTCCCATCTTTTGCTGAGTTGGGTTTCAAGGATTGGTTCAGGGTAGAAATGACATGTTAACATAGGCAGTAAGTATTGGCAAAATTTTGTAAATAAAAAGTACGTTTTGGATGGTGGTTGGATCAAGGGGACGGTACATAAAGTCCGGGACCCTCTGATCCAGGCAGTCCACCGCGTGTCTTACTCTGTTGAGGATGCCTTACAGAGCTAAGAAAGAACAGAGAGATAATGAAAGAATAAACAACCCTGGAAACATGAACTATCAGACTCAGCTTGTCTTCTCTGGCTCCGGCGTGGAGCCTTTAGGGCAAGAAAAGCCCAAAAACCTAATTACCTCGGGGAACAGCAGCCCCGAGGAGAATCTCAGGGAACAGCAACCCTGAGATGACACCAACACAATGAGACACCAACAAGTGCACTGGAACCAGCTCCATGTTTACACCATGAGTGCTGGGAGATGGACATGGCCTCCATGGCATTAAACTACTACCCCTGCAGCGCAGCAGGCACAGCCATCTGCAGTTTTGCCATTGTTTGCCTCATTACAGAAGGTGATTTATCACAGTAGCATTGCTGCTATCACATCCAGGTGACAATCCTCAGTGTGTATGTGCTTCATGGCCTTTTGAACATCCTGGTGGGGCATGTGTGCTTCCTTAGGTAACAGCTCGATGCTAAAAATTCTTCCAAATGCTAAAATTGTTCGCTGGCTGCCACACATCAAGCAAAGGAGCAATCCACCCTCCTTGAAGCCAAATCTCCCATGACCTCAGGGCCGTATTTCCAAACTGGATCTTGCCAAGGTTCCTGCCCGGCCACAAAGAGTACTTCAGCTCCCTTACAACCAAACACCCCTCCCTGGCATGTCTCATACAGTATGAGACAGACAAAGAATCGATTAATAAGTGGTATTTCATAAATTTAAAGATAAGTAATAATTAATACTTTCTGCATTGGTATCAAGTCACTAAAATACTCCATTGTTAAAATAACGAACATTACATTATTGTCTACTGGTTAATTATAACCTGCATCAAGTACACTCTATAAGAAACTCTAGCTTTCTATGTAAATGCTTTAATATTTACAGAATTCATACCATATATTAAAAACATGTAAAATATGACCACAAAAGTGATACACAATCTTTTACATCAACACATCTTCAGCGCAAGGTACTAAACCTTTCTGAAGGCTCATTTGCAGTAGTGCACTAGACCATTTACCAATATTTCTTCCTACAAAACACATACTTATTAAAATACGCAATTGAAAAAAATGCTTAATCATTAAGGAGCAATAAAAGGAGGAAGTTATTTTGCAACACCACCACTGCAACACAAGCCTTACCTACACCCACCTCCTCCCACTGGGAAATTAAGCCATATCAGGAATGTTCACATAGCCAGAATAGTGGGATTTAGCTACAGGGGACTATAATTAAAAAGCATTAGGTTAATGAAAAGAGCAAATTTTCTAAAAACTAAACAGCAGATCAGCCCAAAAGTGGCCAAGGACCCTTAGCCAAAGCAGCAGTGATCCCAGGTGGAAATGCCAGGAGAGTGAAGTTTGCCATCCCCTGCAGACTGAAATCAAAAAGGAAGGAGTTTGGTGAGTTTCTTAATACAGAATTTGTTCGGATGTCTTATCTGAACAGATCTGCAGAGCAGAAACAACAGAATGTTGCACTTGCCTTCATTGTCACTTGTCAGATATTTCTAGAGATATTTTCCTCTCAGTATAGGCAGACCTGAAAAAAAGTCCTTTCATGTCTGAAATAATTGTAACTCGTAACAGTAGATCATATTACTAATAAAAATTACCTCAAGCACTGAAACGAGAAAAACTGTTTAAAATGTCAAGAAGTCAAGAAAAAATGAGACTGGTTGGAAAAACAAATCTCATAACTCCCTATATAGTTCAACACGAACCATAATTATGCATCTAAAATTTTGTTTCTTTTGAGGCACAGGCATGCAGTTTATTTTCCTCACTACTGTTTACCAGCTACGATTTTCTTTTTTTTTTAATCTGAAGAAGTTATCATTCCACTCCAAATACACTTCAGAAAACTGTTGGGTTTACCCTTTAAAGAAGCTTTTGAACACTTTAATTATTCAAAGAAAAAATTGATAAATGCTTGCATAGCCAATTAAGTACAGATTTATATTCCAGTACTATCAGCTAGTGCTGAAATAATGTGTAAGAAACAGCATCCATAACTTCCATTAGGTAATACCATAAATTCTGTTTAAATACTTCATCAATCAAACAAATTAACTGTCTTCATACATTACACCATTTTTTACAATAATGCATAAATATCTACAACAGAAACAGTGTAGGAAAACACCTGGCCTTGGAAGCCTGTTTTTATTCATAATTAGCAATATTTCACTATTATTTTATGTATTTTAATTCCTCAGTCCATTGCCTTACTTGGATAGATTTTTTTGCACACAAAATAAAGGACAAGCATTATCAAGATATACACATAACTGAAAAACATAGGAGCTTAGCATAAGAGTGATACTTGACTATACCTTTAAAGATGGAGAACAGGAATTCAATCTGCATCATCCATTTTAAAGTACATTCAGACAAACAGTGCCACCTTTTAGCAGTGCTGGTGTAAGGATGGAGCCAAGAATGCGAGACAGACATAATATATGTTTCTAAAACTATCTAGCAAAATAGACAATATAAACATGCTTATCAGGGAAACAAAGTTTTGGAGACCTCAAGCCACCTGGAAGCCTTTTGGGTACCTTAAATAGCTGACTAGTTTCCTTGCTTCAAGGTCAGACCAAGTTGTTTCACTTCCTGTTTTCTGGTAATAAATCCAAAATACTGACAAAATCTGAGGTATCAAAAGAGATAAGGGGTAATGGAAATTGGCAGACAAAAAAGAGAAAAAGATCAGGACTAGTGCCTATCTAGGACATAAAAGAAAGAACATATTAAGATAAAAACAGGCAATCTCATAAGATCAACACTTGTAGTAGAGCAGTGACTCTTTGTTTAGAACTCTAAGAGCCTTAAAATTACTTGATCTGCTTTGAAGTCTGCATATTTATTCAAACTGTCATCAAAATCTGGCTTTTTATAAAAGCTGTTGGGAAGATTAGGTGTTAAGATAGGGACGTGCTGGAGCACAGTACTCCTGAAAGGCAGCATCCAAGGGGGAAAAAAGTGTTATTTTGTATTAGCTAGGATAGACAGATTAATAAGGTAACAAGGCTGGTGAAGGAAGGGCCTAGAACACAAGTTCTGTGAGGAACGGCTGAGAGAGCTGAGGGTGTTTACCCTGGAAGAAAGGAGGCTCAGGGTGAACCTTATCACTCTCTACGACTCTCTGAAAGGGAGGTGTAGCCAGCTGGGAGTAAGCCTCTTCTCCCAGACAGCCACCAACTGGACTAGAGGACACTGTCTTAAGCTGTGCAGGGGAGGTTCAGGCTGGACATCAGGAAGAAGATGTTCACAGAAAGGGTGATTAGCCATTGGAATGGATTGCCCAGGGAAATGGTGGAGTCATGGTCCCTGGAGATGTTTAAGGAACGACTGGATGTAGTTCTAGGTGCCATCTGCTGCTTGACAACGTGTTGCTAGGTCACAAGTTGGACTTGACGATCTCAAAGATCTTTTCCAACCTGATTGATTCTGTGTGATTCCCTGAAATAGATTACACAAGCACCCTGAACTTTAAACACTCATCCAAGATTTATTTTATTTATATTTATATGGAAGTGGTCTGGGAGACTTAGAGCTATGACAAGGGGTTGCCCACAGCAGGAAATACTGATGAGTGATAATCTTGCATCATTAAAGCAATGATCCAGTGAGAAATGCCCCTCTCTGAGTGCTGTATCTTTTTATCTACAGGAGGTAAGAGGGAATTATAGAATTATAGAATAGATTGAATTGCAAGGGAGCTTTAAAGCCCATCTAGTCCAATTCCCATTGCAATGACCACGAATATAGTCAAGTAGAACAGGCTGCACAGAACCTCATCCACACTGACACTGAATATTTGCAGGAATGGAGAATTTCCCAACACCCTGGGCAATCTATTGCAGGGTTCCANCTCCTGCTGCCCACGTTGCTTTGGATGCAGCCCAGGACACGTTTGGCTTTCTGGGCTGGGAGTGCCCATGGCTGGGTCATGCCCAGCCTCTCACCCACCAGCACCCCCATGTTCTCCAGAGGGCTGCTCTCCATCTGTTCATCCCACTTGTCCAACCCAGCCTGGGCTGGTACTGGGATTTGCCCCAACCCAGTTGCAGCACCCTGCAACTAGGTCTTGTTAGACCTCATAAGATTCCCATGGGCCCTTCTTGAGCTTGCCCAGGTCCCTCTGGATGGAATCCCATCTTTAGGGGTGTCAACCACACCACTCAGCTTGGTGGTATCTGCAGACTTGTTGAGGGTGCACTTGATCCTGATGATGGCATTAAATAGCAGAGACCCCAATACAAACACCTGAGGGACACCACTTGTCACTGACCTCCTTCCATCAGGATCCTGAGCTGCTGAACCAATTCAACCAATTCCTTACCCACTGATCCATCTACTCATCTAATCCATCTCTCTCCAGTTTAGAGATGGCATCTGACTGCCAGGACTTTTTAAAAATCATGGAGATTAGCTTAGCTGCTGTATCAGCCAATTCCTGTGGGAACTCCAGATGCCGAGGATTTTGGACTCTGTGCTGACAGGAACAAAACTTCAGAGAAGCACTGCATGTGACCTGAGGCTTTAAAACAATCTTCCAAAAATGAGTAATTGTATTGGGATCATGGGGATGTAGTTTGGATAGTATTTTCACCCTGTGTGATCTCACAGGGTGAAAAACTTAGCTTTGGGATTTTAGTGTATGGTGGTATATGGGAGCCAAGATGGAGAATTCTGGGTGTGTGTTAGCTGTGTTTTTGCGCCTTCTTCTTCCTTCTTCTTCATGAATCTGAGTGGTTTTCTGTAATTGGGTGAAAGATGTGCGCATTTTGAGTTTTGGGTGATCATAATTGGGTTAGAAGCATAAGTAATATAGATGTCAACTGTTTATTGGATAATTGGGACTTAAATAGCCTAGAACTGACACCATGTTACCTCACTTTTTCGGTTTGATAGAGAGAGCTCACGTCTCATGACTTTGTAAGAGGTAAGGGTAATAAACTTCAGAGTGAGACTTCAAAAATAACATCTCCTGAGTTTTATTCACCCAGACCTTGGAGCAGGAATGAGCCAAGAATTCCAACAAATTCCCTTCATGTTCCTCTCTTTGCTCACTCATACAGAGGTGAGCCTTTGTATTCCTGGTATGCACAGGTCTTGCCTGCCTGGGTGGAGGGCCTATCCTTCCTGATAGGAACTCAGCAGATAACTGAGTTGGATACTGGGATCAAAGCCTCTCAGAATTGCCTCGAGTGAGATTTTTTGAGTACTAGGAATATTAACTTTATGGAGGAAACATATAGTCATGCAGTAACAATAAAATATGAATAATTTATAAATAATGATTAATGTAAATCAGACATATTTCTTATTAGGACAAAGAAATAGAAAGTCAGCAGATGCAAAATGGAGAAACAGAAAATGTGTGAGAAAAAGTACTTAAGGGAAATCAAAATTCTTGAATTTTATAATTATTGAAGTTCAGAACTCAGCATGAAGCTGAAAGGATTAAACAGATAATAAGAATATCCAAGATGATATTATAAGGAACAAGAGCAATGAGAATCCTTACTGATTCAGGGTAAAAACAATTTGGTAGCTCATAATGGCCCATTGGAAGGTGTCAACACAAGCTCACCACAAAGGTCAAGCCTACAGAATGCAATGTTAATAGCTTCTCCAAGGGAAATATATTTAGTAAAAAAATGTATCACATCATACATCACATCACATTAACATTCTTAAAACAGGATTTTCAACGTCTTTGGATAATAAAACAATAAACATAGACTGGTGAAAAATGAACTAGTCTTTTTTCCGGTAAACACACCTTGAGAACACTTAAACGTATTTCCAAGTCACATTTTAAGTCCTCATATTAAGTAAGAAAGCTGAAGTGCCAGGAGATCTACCTAATTAGACCCAGGCTCTCTAATCTATCCCCACTAATTAAATACTCCATCATTCGTAAAGGAAGATTACAACAAAATTTGCAACAACTTCAAAATTTGGGGATGACGAACCTACTTCTGGTGGCTGGTAGACCTAAAAGTAGTTTCTCAGAAGTTATCAGTGGGGAACTAATGACTGAACTAGAGGACATAAGACATTCAAGTTCTTACAAAGAAAGAAAAAGCAAAATCAGTACAGTAAGATTTTCTGTAATACTTTGTCATTCCCTTGACATAAAAGCTTTTCATCAATCTTCATATTGGCCAGATTTCTGCATGATAGGCCAGATTTAAGCTGCTTTTTTATTTGATTTTTCTTACACTTGTACTACATTGAGTCATTACCCAGCTGAGACACTGAACAGCATGACCTGCTTGTCAACCAAGTCTTCACTTGCCATGTCAGTAAAAGAATATTAAATAAAGGATGTTCAAATTAGGATTTCATTTCTTATGGTGTAATCAAGAAGATAAGTATGGCTTCCTTCCAGCTGATTGTATTACCATTAAAATTTATGATAAATTATGAACACCCTTGAGCTAAACATCCAATTAAAATAACATAAGCATGGCAGGATGTCTGTTACAATGTTTTCCTTAGAAGAAATCCTAATTATATTTCCATTATACTTTTCCACAGGCATAGCTGTGCTTTCTGACTGGATGGTATGAAAATATAACATTAATTAACATGACTGTGTTCTTATAGCACCACCAAGAATCCCTCATGCTTTAGGAATAAAAACATCCAAGCCTACTGAGTTACATGCTTCATGGTGACAGGAGAGCTAAGATTGAACAGCGATTCTTCATCATACAGTGTTATAAAATATCCTTAACGGGATACTTCATTGTTGGACTTCTGAATTGGGAAGTGTGGTTGATTAGTAAAAAGAAAATGTCTTTCAGCTAGACAGTGATAATTTGAAAACCATTTTATACTGCCTCATGTCTTTTTATGGCTGAAAATATTAATAGTTTTAATGGAGATTTGAAGGCTTATGTTATGAAAAAATTGGTATTACCCTCCTGTTAAGTCAAAGATTTGAAACTAATTTTTTTTCCATGCTGTAAAAGACCTGTACGTTCACTGATTTGTTCTTCAGTGATAATGATTTTCTTACAAATCACTGAAGTATGTCTAGCTTGGTGATTTAAGTCATTAAGGAATTCATAATTTATATGCACTGTCAGCAAAAAGAAAAGCTCCAAAAGGTGCAATAGGGAGGTGGAATGGAGTACAGAAAATAGATGGGACTTGTATATTTGGAGAATTCTGGGTGAAAACAATTCAGAAAAAGTATTAAGGACCTCAGATTTTACCAATTTAATTGACCTAAATAATTTAGTTTCTTTAGTTTTTAATAAATTGTTAATTGGCTTGAGTTGTGCTTTGAATGGAGTACATAAGACAGAAGAGAACAGGGAAAGATGAGTAAAAATTGAAACAAAGGGCAATAATCCATTTTACTGTTATCTTGTCTCTTATTGTAAGAGGTTATAATACCCTGAAGGAATGAGAAAAGAGCTATACATAGCTGAGGCTATTTCTGTAGGATTACACTACTTCTTTTTTTAATAGGATGAATATTAAGCAAATAACTACTCTGTCAAGGTGGCCAATTATTCTATTTCATAACAATGATGACACCATATATTAATAGAACCTCTTTCTTAAACGATTTTTATTTATGATCATGTTGAAATAACATTTGAGAGCACCTAATGCGTTTGTTACATTTATCTGCTTGGACGTATGCCTACAGAGAGCTGTTACTACTGTTACAACTATAGATATCAAATCCTGTAAAAAGTGAAATTAGGCAGTCATAGAATCATACAATGGTTTGGATTGGAAGGGAGCTTAAAGACCTTCTAGTTCTAAATTTGTGCCATTGGCATGGACACCTATCACTAGACAAGGTTGCTCAAAGTCTCGTCCAATCTGGCCCTGAACACTTCCAGGGATGATGCATGCACAGCTGCTCTGGACAACCTGTTCTAGCACCTCACCAACCTCTGAGTGAAGAACTGTTGTCTAATATCTAATCTAAATATTTCCTCTTTTAGTTTAAACCCCCTCCCCCTTATTGTATCACTATCTGCCTATGTAAAAAGCTGTTTGTCCTCCCTTTGTAAGTGTCCTTCAGGTATTGGAGAGTAAAATGAGATCTCCCTGGAGACTTCTCTTCCCCAGACTGAACAACTCCAGCTCCCTCAGCCTGTCATCATAAAATAGGAGCTCCAGTCATTGGATCATTTTTGTGGCCCTTCTGTGGACTCCCATCAGCAGGTTGATATCTTTCTTCATGAAAGACAGAAGACTGCTGAAGACTCCAGAGCTGGATACAGTACACCAAATGATACTCACAATGGCAGAGTGGAGGAAATAATTCTTTTCAAATTATATTTAATTGGAAATTAATGTTGTATTGCCGACTTGAAAGGGGTTTCTATGACCAAATTTTCTCATCCATATTGAGTAGGTCTAATGAAAGCATTATGTCTCTCTTCATACACACTTTTTCTCTTACAAAAATCTCAAAAACATTGATGGAATGACAGATTTAAGCCTGACTTTCCACAGTTTCTAAGTACAGGAAATTTCAATGCTTCTATTCTTTACTAAATTCTGCATGTAATTTTTTGTTCCTTGCCAAAAAAAACAAAAATTAAAAGCAAGTACTCATTATTTCATCCATCTTACAGAACTAATTGCTCTTATCCAATTTAGCACTCTACAATAAACTTAAGGATCGAAGGTGTGGGACATGGCAAGCTAGAGCTGGAAGATTAGCAACTTCAAAGCACAAAGGCTCAAGCCTGGGTCAGAAATCGTCAGCTAGGGCCATTTTGACTCCTGGCTGCTACTATCAATGAAATTAATTAAATCCTCTGCACATGTCTAATTTTTGAATTAATGAAGGCAAGTTAGAAAAAACCCTTTCAGTTTGGTTTGAGTTGCGGATGAACAGAAAGGAGTGTAGGAGTGAAAACTCCCGACTGTCTGCTCCAGAAGGTGAATGCTCTAAACCCTGCACACCTTCCATCCCTGATCCTGCTGGTACTTGTAGTCACTCCTATTGTATTTTCTGCTCAAAGCCCTGGCCAGTGCTCCTCTGCCAGTTGCAGTGCTCGCTTTGTCATTCTCTTCCTACCTGTATTCTCAAGTGATTTTTTTCTCCTCTCCAGTCCCTTCCACTTCACACCCTCTAATCACTGCACTGAAGTAATGAGTAAAGTTAGCCCAAGTATAAATGTGAAGCAATTTTTCTGTTAGGAGGCGTTTCTGTTTTCAGGGCAGCAATATTGTTCCCCTAATCTTGTTCCTCAAAGGACAGCAATATTTTTTACAAAATTTAAACAAATCTGTTCATGGCATAGAAAATTTTAGATTTAATGGTTAAATCTAGCAGAATTATAAGCAAAAAAATAAAGCCTTTTCATAGGAAGATTTATGCAGCCCATAATTAACAGCAACATAATTAGTGCAGGCTATACTAAATAATTGCATATGTCTGTGAAAGAGCAGAGCAAAAACCTGGGCTTCTTATACAGAATTAAGTTTTTTTTCTGCTCTAAAACAAAGCAAAAGACAAATAAATGTCGGATCAAAAGTCTAAGCATGATGACTGAGGCATTCTCTTTACCAAAATTTCCTAGCAATTTTGTCAGTAGAGACTCCTCAGGGTTTGTTACTAGATTAGTATCTGTTCTAGTACTAACTAAATTGTGTAAAGATTTTAAATACTTTGCCTAACTTTAAAAAAAAAATTGCTTAAGATTTCAAATACTGAAATTTTTCATACATTTTTCTGCATTTATACTTATATATGCTTCTCTCTTTTTACCTAATTTTCTACTACCTTTGTACTGCAGTCATAGGAGGTTTTTACCTCACAAAGAGAAAAAATATTCCCTAGCATCAGACAAAATTTGGATCAATCTAATGTTCATTTCATATCATTTCACATGATTTAGATAGGAAACCACATAATTTATTCCCTCTATTAGAAAAGTAAGACAGACATTTTACTGCAGATAACAGTTAACTTCAAAATTTAATTGTCCTCAGTTTTGGCCAGACATATTCTGAGAGGAGCCTTTTGGCTACCAGCTGTGTTGCTGAATATCCAGAAACACATCAAATACTTCAGGTACTACAGGCACTGGATACAAAAGTTTGTGCATTTTTCTTGCAATGTATTACCACCGATTTGAACTATGATGAAAATGTAGAACAAAACCCCATAATCTGACAATTGAGGAAAACAAAATGGAAAACAGTTTCTCTGGATTATGGACTTATTCTCTGGATAAGTTTAAGTCCTGAAAGACAAAAAAATTCCAAGAAAGGGAGAAGACAATGGTCAATATAGTGTTGCTGTGCAAATATATGCAGATTTTGGAAGGAAAAGAAATGCAATAAAAAATTCTTTCACAAAATTTATTCCTACATACTATTTTCTTCAGAAGGCATGCTTATGCAAAAGACCTTCCTAAGACCTAAGACCTTCAGGCAGGATGTGACATGGAGACAGGAGCCTGCACTAATAAAACCCTCAAAGCAAAACCGTCGCACCTCTCTAACAAACCTTCAGTGGAAGCATTCCAAGTTGGACTTGTGGGCTCCGCAGTGTTTGTGTTGCATTTATAGCCTTCTACTCCCGTAAATGAAATCTTTGCTGATAAAAGCAAACTCATCATTACTTACACTAGTAAAGTGCTTTGCACAGATGTTCAAGAGCTAGGAAAAAAATTATGAGTCAAGCTGATTTTATACTTGGTTGTATTTTCTTTTAAAACAGATGGGTTTCTTTTTATGGCTTGTAAAGCCAATTTTTACATATATTTTAATTATCTCTATTCCATCTGTGCAGTTTAATTATTGATTTATTTCCCTTTTTAGTAAGATATCCATCCATCCATATTTAATTCGTGTCTATATTGAGGAATGCAAATAACTTCATTTTCCTCATGAAAGTGGCGATGCATGTTTTAAAGACAGCACAGCTAGGTCATGTCACAAATAACTAAACAAACTGCAGAGAGTGAGAACTGTAACTGCAGTTCCCTTTACTAACCTCTATATTTTATCAGCTAGTTGTAAAACTCAGTTTTGTTCACGTGACAAAATAGTATATATACACATTCATATTTATACTTTAAGTCAAATCTGATTCCACCTCATTTTGCATAAAACTTGTCAAGAAATGCATTACAACTGTCTTTGCATATTTACAAACTCTATCTCAGGGTCTGAAAAAGTTTGTCACTTTTTAACATAAACATTACGATATTAGTAAAATTTCCAGTTCCAACCTGGACAGACTCGTTCTGATTTTTATGTAATTCTGCAAATACAGAGAAAGTGGCAGCACTTCCCCTTTAGAATGTGTCATTTTTTAGTAATGCCATAAATGCTAAAGTGGGTCCTGTTATGAACATTCCAAGACTTTAACATAACCCTGTCTAAATTACACAGGTGCTTTAACAGTCATAAATAAACAGTAACAGAAAAGAAATAGTACAATGGATTCAGTTCACAATTCACCGTTGGCAAGTTAGCTATGTAAATATATATAAAATTTAGGAAAATGAGAGCTGCTCACCAGGATTAGTAAAACTGCTTTATCAAGTAAAATACATATATATATGTTTAACCTTCTATCTTTTCTACATAAGTAAGGTGCTTCCAACTAAATGGAGTATAAAATGTCATAAGCACTTATTACTATGCTCACAAATAATATCCTCCTCCAAGAACAATTGTTAAGAAATAACTACAATTAAATACTGACATTCCTAGTATAAGCAACACAATTTGCAAAGCTGCAGTACAAGCAGTAATATTGCCACAAACTAATACGTGTATCAATCCAAATTCTGAAAGATCTTTAAGAACGCACGTACCTTTTTAACTGGATTACATAAAAGGAACTGAATTTTGCTCAAAAAAGGGAATTTTTACAATTGACCAAGCAAAACCTAAAAGAAAGCAAAAAGTATGATACCATTCTTTGTAAACAGCAGCTGCATTTAATTCATAGCAGAGCTGCTGTGAAAGATAAGAACTTATAAACCACCTTATGACAGCTGAAGTGTTTCATTAGAAAGAGAAACAACTTGAGAAGATTCTTCTGGAGGAACTGACAGATTCACATGCTGAACTGCATCGCTGACCAAGAACACATGGTTTATTGTAATTAAACTATTATCTTTTTCACTGTGATTATCACCAAGGAAAAACTGCAAGCCTGTATATTGTTGTGCTGCATTGGTTTTATGTGGCACGATTTTGGTAGTGGAGGGACCAGATAGGTGGCTTTTGTGAGAGGATTCCAGAAACTTCCCACCACGTCAAGACAGAGCCAGTGCCATCCAGCTCCAAGACGAGGCTGAGCCCATCAATAGTGGTTGCAGAGCCTCTGGGATAACGTCTAAGGGAAGAAAGAAACTGCACAATTGCAGCCAGAAAGGAATGAGAACACGTGAGAGAAACGGCCCTGCAGACACCAAGGTAATGAAGAAGGAAGGGAAGATGGGGATCCAAGCACTGGAGAGGAGCACTTCCCCTGCGGGCTGTGGGGAAGACCACGGTGAGCCAGGCTCTGCTCCTGCAGCCCATGGAAGATCCCATGTCAGAGCAGACAGATGTGCCCAGCAGAGGCTGTGACCCCATGGGAAGCCCATACTGGAACAGGCTCCTGGCAGGGCATGTGTCACCCATGGAGAGAGGAATCCACACTGGAGTTGGTTTGCTGGCAGGACAAGTGATCCTGTGGGAGACACACAGTGGAACAGCCTGTGTCTGAAGGACTGCACCCCATGCTGGAGCAGTTAGTGGAGACCTGCAGCCTGTGGGAAGGACTTATGGAAGAGTGTGAGGAGTCCCTCCCCTGAGGAGGAAGGAGAGGCGGAGTCAATGTGTAATGAATCACAATCCCCATTTCCTGTCCCACTGCATTACAGTGTGGCAAGATGTAGGGAATTCTGGAGTGGAGTTCAACCTGCAAAGAATGGAGGGGCTGGAGCTAAGACTTTTAAAAATTTTGGGATTTCTTTCTCATTATTCTGACCAGATTTGATTAGTAATAAATTAATGTCCCTGACACTTTTGTCCATGAACTTTTGTAACATGTCGGTGATCCCATGCTGCACCTCTGCTGACCTAGGAACATTTAGTCATATTTTCTCTACCATGTCCAGCTGAAGGGAAGGATAAAGAAGTTTTGGTGGGCACGTGGCATCCATCCAGGGTCAACCCACCACTTGTACTCGATCTTTATTTTAGATTAAGAACACACTTTCATACCAGTTATCATATAGCATTAGAAAGTCTTCCAAAAATAAAAATATTTACCAAGCAAATTTACCTAATTTGGCTTTGTTAAGTCACGGTAGACTTTACTGGAGCAGTTAGGTCAGGTTATTATGGCTAAGTTGCTCTCCTTACTTTAGCCCAGTGAAAGCAGTTATCCTATGAATCAATACTGAAGCAAGGATGATTAAGTGAGACCTCAAGCCCTTCTGTAGCTCCAGCTTCCATGACTCCCTTCAATTACTGTTAAGCTGTCAGCATCCTGTGGTTTTTAGGGCTCCGTTTTACACATTGAACTGAGCTGCATGACAGTTTAATGATCACTTAACTTAGATCAAGAAATTTTGTACAGAAAATCTGTAAAAGGCAAGACCAATGAGAGTCCTCTTTCATTACATGGAGTAACGGGATGAAAGAGGATTCCTGCAACAAAAGGATAAAGCAGATCACACAAGATTAGACAGCAACAAGAGTGGGTGTGTGTGCATATGCAGTGGTGTTGTGTGGGTGTGCTTCTGCACGGGCCTGTGTGCTGAGAGCTGCAGGTTTATCAGCCCAAGCACCAACCACACTGCCTTGAAGCAGCTGTTCCACTTCACCTGGAAGCCCCGGGGATGTATCTGTGGAGGCACTGGAGCAAGTACACCCTGCCTGCCCTGAGCCAGCTTGGCAGAGCATCAGCTCTGGGCCCTACTCAGTTTGCAGCCAAGTAATTCAGTCTTGATTAACTGCCGTGAGAACCCTGCCTAAGGGCTGGAGCACTGAGAAGACTCTAAACCAGCTCTAAACCAGCTGCACTTCCTATCACAGCGCTGTCTCCCGTTGCTTGCAAAATCACCATTTATTGCATTGACCATTTCAAATATGATTTCTGAATGACTTCTTTTTTCCAAGAAGTTCTCATTCCACTTATTTTAGTTGCTAAAGCCATGTTTTGCTTTTTTTTCGAGACATCTTAGCTATTTAAAGCCATATGGCTGGGTTTCCTGTGTTACCTAACATAAAAGGATACTAAAGTTGTTATTTCACTGGACAGATCCTTCTGTTCCTGGGTCTTCTAGACCTAAATAAGAGATCATAGCTATCCTTACTTAAATAGCAGTAAAACACAATCCCCTTCTTTGAGATTCTTTAGAAACTTCAATATTGAAGTAAAAAAAAAAAAAAAAAGTAAGATACCAAGAGAAGACAAACACGTAATAGACAAAGTATATCACTTTGCAGGAAACACTTACAGAGACACTCAACAAGATAAGTCTCACTGACAAGCAGACAAACAGAAATATAGTAAATTCCAGCATAAAAAAACAAAACCTGAGAGCATTTAGAAAGTCAATATTTTTTAACTTAAAAATTTCTCAAACTAAGAAACTGAATTAGTTTAGGTGATAACCCTGGCCTCAGATGATGAGAACCACACTGGTTCTATATAATGATATCCTGGTAAATCAAATATTCAACACTTTTTTCAACCCCTAAATCAGAAAATTAAATATGCCCCATATAGCCCACACAGAGAGTAACCTGGACTTATTATTAGCTAAATGTGGGACCAGATTTTCAAATAATACAGATGAAGCTAAAACATATTACAAAGACACATACTAAGTTTATACCAGGAGCTAATTTTTTAAGATAGTGTCGAGCAGCCTAAGCTCAGAGCTGAAGCTAATCTGACTCCTTCACAGACTTACATAGAAACATAGACTTCTCTCATTTTTTCCCTGTGTACTTCAAGTGGAAACCTTAGATAATTTCTTGAATATTCTGCAATTACTGTAGCTAAATCAAAGATAAAATTTTCAAGAGAGAAAATTAGAAACCAGAAGGAAGTGTTCCAGTCAGACTAGAAGATATGACAAGAACTAATTAAGATAAACTTTAACATCATATCTGGAAATACTAGTTATCTATGAATCCCATCAATTGAGGTCATCACTTCGCTTGACCACTACTTCCCCCTTTGCCTTTTCTTGGGGTGGCTACTGTAACTGAGCTGCCTTTTAGACACCTATTCCTTCTTCCATTTGTCAAAAACATTTAAAAGATTTAAAAAAAAATTGCAATTAAGACATCATTAAATTGGGGAGGGATTATTCTTGCATGCAAGACCAGAATTATTTTGGTTTGTTTTGTAGACTCTGATAACCTTAAGGAGTGACACCAGAGCAGGAAATCTGTTGAAATGGTTTTTCAACACACAATATAAACACCTGGCAATGCTGTAACAGGCAATTAAGCCCACGCTCGCACACATCAGTCCATGTTTATAAATCTCTCCTTAAACTACTGTTTCCTTGAAGGAATATCTCAAATTAATAATACAGGAAGTGTAAGTTACTGATTACTTTTATTATGAAGATAGATGGATAAACTTAGGAAACTTAGCACTCCAGATATTTAAAGGAAATAGGCTTATCATGAGCACAGATCATGCCAATTTGGGCACAAGCACACACACACATGCTCAAAAGCTCAAGAAGACCAGCTGATAAAAAGAGCTAAATTTTCAGAAAAACAAAGCCAGCCATTGCAGTCAAACAACTTCAGATACCATTAGATGTTATGGTTAAAACACAGCGCTGTATTTCACTTAGTTCCCTTGCTATAAATAGAAGCAACAATGTTACTGATAAAGAAGGTTTATTATGAAACTATTTTGCAGTAACTTTGTGGGAGCCGATATCCCTAGTCTGATCAAAGCATGATTTTTATATTTTTTCACCTCCTTATGCCTTTTCCCAGCTTTTGCTTCTCATATGCAAAATATTGAAAGGAAAAAAAAAAACCAAACCACCAAACTGTTTTCTGGAAACTGAATTTTCTTTTCAGCTAAAGATGGCTGAGAGCAAGTAATAGTCCTCTAACAATATAGCAATCATTATTATTGTATTGCAAATGTATATTGAAACATAGCAATCTGGTAGATTGTATTCACAATTGTTTTTTAATATCATCTACAAGCAAAATAATGCAACATATTATGCAAAATTGTTGCCCTTGTGTTCTGCAGACTTTTGTCCCACAAAAAAAACTTATGGTCTTTTAAAAGCAAAAAATGAAATGTTTTTGCATTGTAACTACATTTTCAACTATTTGCATTGTTAATAAAAAATTGTAATGGTGACACAAGACTGGAATTCATGAGTTATATTGAAAAACTGATGTAAGAAATTATGCTGAAAATGAATATTACTTGTGTCTGCATTAAGCGTCAGAGTTTCCTACCTTCACTAAAGGATAAGGATTATTTAGGAAGAAATTACTGGTTTCAGGTTTGAAGATCCTCTGTGTTCTCACATTTCCAATTCATTCATAAGAATACCTCACACTATGTTTCAATATTGAAATATACCTAATGGAGGTACTTAATCTGACATAAATTATAATCCAAGCCTTAAAAAAAAATAACACAGCCCAATAAACATCTGGTTTTAACCCAGCTAAGAACAGTGGGTTGCAGATATTCACAAAATCTCATAGGGAAACATGAGGGGGCTTGGTTCTCTCAAATCATAAAATCATTCAAGGACTACCTAAGAAAACTCCCATGTTTGTCATATGTCTTCACAGCCAGACACTGTATTTTCCTCTGTTAAACAGGTTGAATTTGTGCAGCATTAGGGATGAAATCACAGCCCACTCTACCTAAATTATTTTGCAGAGAGTCTGCACCATTTCTGCAGCAAAAAGGTCCCAGTTATATGTGAGCAACCACAGGCACACAGAAAATGGTGTTCTATTGCCTTGCGTCTTATCATCTGCTTTCATTATGAAACTGTAATAGTAGAGTTACTGTGCTTAGATAAGTCACCTCCAGACATGTCGTGAAAGGAAAGAAAAAGAGAGGTAATGTTTTTTGTTGCATTACGACAATATTCCTGTTTTTTCCCTGATTACGACAATATTTCTTATGCCATCTGACTAAAAGAAAGTTATTTGACTTTTCTCTTGAAACTCAAACTCCAGTTTTCAAGACAAAAACAATTTCTAAGCAGAACATGGGTAGTTAGAGGACAATTCAATTAAAAGACAAGGGAATCAAGGAAAAATCATGTGCATTGCCCCATATGTCCACTGCCAATTCACAGTTATATTCATGCTGGAGAGGGAGCTCATTCAGCTTTTCTGATTAGTTTACTGCACTAACTTGGCTCTCTGATACCATCAAAATGTGTCACTGAAGTAACCTAACAGTGGACAAATGTATTTTTCAGTATGTTTCAAATCCTTTTCAGAATTCACAGTGCAGAAATACTGTTTGGAATAGTTCCCATTATCATTGTTCTCTCCAACTGTGTTAGAAACTACTTTGTAAATACTAGCTCACCCCAGCAGCAAGCATCCCTTACTGGACTCCCATCCTTAGGCAAGGTAAGGGGCTAATGTCTCTCCATTACAGCTGCTGTACTGAAAATAGCTCTTTTACAATGGAAAATGCAGAATACATAAACCCATCATGCACATATCTATTTTAGATTTCACGTTCCATTAGGGATCACAAGGCTTTTTTCAACACTGAATACAATACAAAGTATTGCCCCCAGAAAAACAAGAATATCTATAGAATTTATGTGAAAACTTATTTCCCTTACAGATGGCCACACACTGTTTTACTGTTTCAGTACCGTAAACAACATTATTTTTTTCCAACCTTTCCTGCAGGAAAAGACACATAAACAATCTGTACCTCCCAAAAGGTTTATAGTCATCTACCTCTGTTTTTTCAGCCCACAGGACTCTAACACAAAGGAAACTCTGAAAAAAATTTGATTGTGTAATTAACTTCTACTCTAACCTGCTATAGAGAAGCACATCTTCACCGATTCTGCAGGTGGAAAAGAAAAACCAAAAAATACCATCACCACACTGCATTTACAGATTTTCCACTGGAAGAAGAAAACTTCAGGTTTTCTTTCAGACTTCCTAACACAAATCATCATCTTTCAGTTAACTTTTTCTGCAGTCATGCTCCAGCATGTCAGAGTTGTGTGACAAATGTGGTTAAGAAATAGTAATCTCAAGTTTCAATTAGGGAACACCTTGCATGTACAGAATGCTTACCAAAATATGAAACCTCGCTGCTAGGCTAATATTTTATCACACTCCCTACTGGTCCCCTGCTTCTTTCATGGACAGATCACTCATGCCTTTCATTGGCTTTAGGCAGAGATCTGATGGTAAAACCTTTCTGGCTTCACAGAAATGTATTACTGCAGAATCTGTTGTTAGAGATTGTTTAATGAGTGTCTTGGGGGCATGGGGATGTGAGTGTGTGCTTGTTTGTCTGTTTTAGAACAGAAAAAAGTGTCTTCAAAATTTTGTAAACTACATATTTTCATGCCAGAAATGGACTGACACAATACTTACAAAAATGCTGTTCTTCTCCATTGTAGCTGAAATATTCATTAAGCAGAGAATAAGAGCAGATAACCAAAAATGAAAGAAACCTCTGTTCCATGATGCAGTCACTGCAGTTTGAGGAACACTTCAAACAGTGGTATTTATATATAGGTAGTGACATAAGGAACTATCACCATAAATCTACTGGTGACACTTGACACTGGTCATTTTCCCTTATGATGACAAAACTGAAGGACAAAACAAGACAGCACTAAACAGAGTTTTGGGCCTCCAAAATATCCTTGAAATTAGTTTTAAAGATTTTGCTACTGCCTACATATAAGGCAATACTTGAAGGCACTCCTCCCAGCCTTTTTCTGCTTGCATAGAGCAGTGCCAACTGCAAAAAGATATTTAATAAATACCATCAGCAGCAACAGGCACTGTGTGCAATTACATATACACCTCTAGATACATCATGATACTGTTTGGCCATCACTGCACTGGCTCCCAAAGATCTGATAACCTCAAGCTCATGCATGGATTTCTCCTAAATTCTAACTACTTCCAGGAATATGAGACTTTGGCATTTGTTTCCTTTCCCTGTCTATTCCTCTCTCCCTCTTGTGTAGTGGCTCTTTTTCTTTCTTGCTTCTTGTCTGGAAGTGAGAGGAAAATTATATTCACTGAAGTAAGATTAAGGCATAACTCAGGTCAACAAAGTTTCTCCCTCCATGTCCACTATTTTCCAAAAGAATGCTAAGACCAGTCTCTTTCATTAAAAACAAACAAACAAACAAACAAACAAACCTCTTTGAAGATAAGAAAAAAAAATACAGGAGGCAAAAAATGCAAGCCTTCTTTAAAACTTGGAAATAATGTAGCACTTTCCCTCATTTCTATATTTTAATAAAGTAATGGAAAAGTTTAAGAAGCAATTATTTGAGAGATGCAAGTATCTGAAAACCCAAACCCTGTATGATGCTTAGTACTTTTCAGTGAGAGACTGACACTAATACAGTTGAATTTCTTGGCTCATTTAGTTTACCAGAATTAAGACACATAGAAAAAAATAATTAGACATCTGCAGTGTAGTAAGGAAAGCATTATCTAAATACACAAGGAATCTGTCAGTTATCACCAGAAATTAATTGTACTTGACTAAAATAGCAGAAAGCTCTACAACTGCTTGGATATACTTTCACAGTTTCTTGACAGCAGCTGGCAGAAGCCAATCTCAGACATTCCCTCTTGGTCAGTATGTCTGACAATATTTAACAAGACAATGGATTTGACATTTCCTTATGCACCTTGCTAGGTTTTTCTCCCTCTGCTTTAATATGCATCCAAGGCCAGCTCTAATGATGTCCCTGACCATCACATTATCATGATTTCCACCAGCAGTTCTGGGACTGTAGTGAAACAAAACAATGCCACGAGTTTTCAAATCGCATGCTGAAGAACTCTGAGATGCAGCCACAGGGCACTTCAAAGTAAAGATGAGATTATACAGCACTATCAATTGTGAAAATGGATTCAGGAACCATTTTCCTGAAAGTTGTTGAGGTGGTATCTTGAACAGCCTAATAGAAGAGTCTTCACCAACCTCTCCTTGTTCCTCCTTCCAACAGGATCTCAGACACTGAAGCTAGCCAGCACCATTGTGAGAATTTGCCTTCACTTTCTTACGTATTTGACAACAGTTTATGTGGAAATTTCTGAACAAACACAATAAATTCTAATTAACTTACATCTTCGGAAAAGACTGTAAATCTTAAAAGATATGGAGAGAAAAAAAGCTTACAAACACGTAACAGGTGTTCAACAGATTTGTTTCAACAGAAAATTGCCTCAATTACTAAGCACTGTGCTTGCACAGCACAGCACAGCACAGCACAGCACAGCACAGTGCTTAGTTTTACTAAAAAACTAAAAAATTAGTTTTGTTTCAACTTTTGCTTGCTTTTGTAACTTGCGATGTTTTTTGGGATTGAAGAGTGTTTTCTTAGCATCCTAAGGGTGGCAGAGTATCCTAACCATGCAAGATTTGTATTATTCACAGAGAAGGAATCAGGAATGCCTGAAGAATGTAAGATGAAGGCATTTTGTGTATATCCCTTGCTTCTACCCATAACAAAAATTAAAATTTGTGTCTTTTAACACATTATTTATTCATACATAAAAGAAGTAATGCTAGACATTCTGAAAATAAAACTAATGAATAATTAAAAGAAGGGGAAATAATTTCTTCTGTACACAAGATGTGTTCAACATTCTGTTTCATTGTTCATGGCTTATGTATTTCTAATTCTCTCCTGTGAGTACACAATTGGCAGTTATTCAGAGGAGACCTAAGTATACATTATGTTACCATTTAACTGCTCCTTTCTTTACCATAGTCTTCTTTACTATACAGAAGAATAATTTAAAAAGCAGAGAATCAGTCTGACTTGAATGCTCCAGGAGCCTTCTAATAGAGCTCTAAAGAGGGCTCAGAACCAATCAAACTTGTAAAGGGATTACCTAGAGAAAGTGCAACACATTTCCAATTTTATCAAAGACCAAGACTGATAGTTGATTAAGTCAATGTTTTGTCCTGTGTCTTATCATCTTCTGAAGTAACATAAGGAAACAAACCTCCAGGTTTTAAAACCAGAAAAATAAAAAATCGATTACTATAAAACCCCCACAACAGTTACTGGGTTTCACGAGATCTTTAAATGGACCATATACACTGCTAAATATAAAATATGTTTAAAAGATGTTGTCTGACGCCTAAATCTAATTGTTAACCAATGGAGCCCAAATGACAGGAGACTATAACCAAAGTCTATCCCCAGTTACTCAAACTGGCATTATTTGCTGAAGTTTTGACAGGCCACACTCAAGACTGGGTACCTGGTAGCAATCTGAAGTCAAGAAAGGCTTGAAGTCAACAAGAAGGGCACAAGCAGCATTCCACACAAGGGAAAAACACAGGAAGAATGAGGGGGAGAAGAGAAGTAAAGCCAGATCTGTAGGAGAAATTGAAAAAACAAAATGTTTTCTATTCTCAGCTGAGCAGAGAAATTACACTCAGGGGAAGGGGAAAGCAGGGCAGGAGAACAACAATAAGTGAAGCTGGAAATATGTTTCAAAGCATTCAGAAAAATTCATTAACTTCTTCCCAGAAAATAGAGTAAGAGATAAAGAAATCCAGACTCTCCTTTGTGAGATAAGGTGACAGGTGTTTTGTTTTTAGAACATATCTGGGCAAGAAATCTCTTTCTTTTTAAACTTTGCATCTGTCTTTAAATTATGAAATGGAAAATTGTTACATTTTCTCAGTGCGTAGACTGTATAAACATTCTAAACAGAGGCACAACATAATCTCTGTATATAAAATATTATATTTAATGTTAGTTCCTATACATTTATCTTTTAAAATTTTGACATGTTGTTAGTTGTATCTTAATAGCTTTAACATGTACTCTCTTCATAGCACACAATGCAATTAAGTAAAATTATACTAATTGGTATTAAGCAGTTAATAAAGTCTTTAGTTCTCCACAGTTTACCTTTATTAATCAAATCTGAATCTCATCAAGGGATGTAAATGAATCTGGCTGACAGTTTTTATTTTCCATGTCACAGTTCTGATGAATTTTAACTACATTCTTCACGTTTAACTCTAATGAATTTTTCTTCCAAAAATTAAAACAAGTAGTGGACTATAAGATGGAAATATGCTAACATGGGTCCCAATAAAGTACATTTACAGAAAAAAGTTATGGAGAAAATGTAAGCCATAACGAAGGAGCAAACAGGGACTGAGAGCTGCCAATGTATGAGCTTGCAGAATCCCTCAGAAACAGCCCACAAAACAAGCTATGCTCAAGAAAGACATTTTGTTGATGTTACCAAACTTTGAAGTGAGTTTGAAATTAGAAGGTTGCAGGGAACATGACTGCCTATTATTATCCCAAAACAAAAGGACAAGACAGGACAACCTTTCCATGGGCATGCGAGAGGAAATAACCAGCAATTTATGAGAAAGATACCTGACAACTGCAAAACAGCTGTCCCAGTCTACAACAGACATGGCTCTAATACAGAATATATTTCATAAAGTTGATAATTTTTTTAAAAAAAAAAGGTCTTATCAAGCCACTAATGAAAGTCCTTAAAAATTCAAATGAAACTCTTTTCTTGTTGTCTGAGCCAAAGCTTCTCCCTCTCTGTAGTTCCCTTAAGTACAGGATCAAGCTCCAAGGTTACATGAAATGCTGAGAACATTGTGCTACTCTCAAACACAGTAATCTCTCACTTTTTGCTGCAGACCTATCACAAAATATCTAGGCTATAAAGAGAAGAACATAGAGAACGGCCACAACGGGTGAGAAGATCAAATGCAAATGAACTGCAACTATGAAACCTCTAAGGTGAACAAAGTTTCTTCTGTTTGAATATAACTGACTGAGGCCAGCAGCCAAAATAAGCAAACAGTCTACGCTTTTACAGTAAATGACGTAACTTCACATTTGTAGATCCAATTACCAGATGACATAATATTTTTGAGTTAATGCCTGAAAATTCTGGCTGAAATCTATTATTGTGAGCTTACTGTCAAAAGTCTAGCCAGCTGTCCTGAAGTCTAACTGTCCTGGAATCTTATACTGTGTTTTACAATGTATCAGAAAATGCCCAGGCGATTATAAAATGGTAAATATAGTCACACAAAGGCTCCTTTTTACTTAGAAAGTTAAGTATTAGAGTCAGGTATATGCTGCCTAGGAAATAAAAATAAAATAAGCCACCATAAACACAGTGCTTTCTGCATATGTTACTTGGGAGATGATAGGAAAACAGCTGCTTTTCAATAAATAAACTGCAGTATAATTACAACAAAATAGGACTTTACTAATGAAATGCATGGAATATATTAATCAGATAATATCTCACTATGAAAGTGTGAATCAAAAGATAACCTTCAGTCATCATATAAGCAGACTACCAGGGGTCGCACAAAGTGATCTCAAGAACAAACTCTAACACAGTGGCTGCTAAAAGGTTCAGTATTCACTGGGAGTCACAGAAATTAAACATACCCTGAAGTCTCACCAGTGGCTGCAAAGCAGGGATCATAACTGACTGAATTCAGAAAACAGTGTAACATGGGGCTATTTGCATCTACCTATTCAAAAGGATACAACTGGCTAATTTTAAAAAGTATGTTTTATAAGTTTTTGCCTTTGTCTTGAGTCTTAAAAATGGAGGTAGAGAACACTAAAATTTCTGACATCTTAAAATGAGAAAAGATTGGAAGAATTGAACAAGTAATGATGATAAAATAAGGGACAAGGACAAATAAAGCATTAAGAAAAAGCTAGTAAGAGCAGATTAATGTTTATTGCATGTTATGTAAACATCTGTGAATAATATAACCCCATACATATTACAAAAAAAGGTAAAAAAGGTATTAAAGTCTTTAGCTTGTATACAAGAAAGTCTCAATAAAAAAAGCCAAGGACAGCAAAATAAACAAGACTGTTAAAAATATATTCTGGAAAGGAATGAAAGCACTGTTAAATTACACAGCTTATTTCAATTTCTAAGGCATTTTGTAAGATTGAAGGCAAATCTATCATTCTTGGTAGATATCATTCATTGTTTATAAACAGAACAAGAGTATTTAGGGCAACATCTGCCTGAATTTGCCACCAAATGTCCTTTCTAGCCCCAATTTGTAAATAAATCTCCTTAGGTTTAAAAATTAAGATAAGTGACCTCTTCCAGACCTAAATTTCAATGGTGTCTGTATCCAACAAGTATAAATGCGTAAATGTGTTTTAGCACAATCTTCAAAGTATTTTGTTTCTTTTTCAGAATCCATGTTAATCAATAAACAAATATTGCATTCCCCCTGCTCAATTCTTACTTTACTTTTCTGCACTGATTACTTTTCAGTCCTATTTGTCCACTAGTCTGACTTTTTCATCCAGATTTGCTTCAACGTAATCTAATCTTTGTGTAATCTTTCTCTGTGTTGGTTAGATTTCAGACTATGCCATATTCTAACATTTTATCTTCCTAACCTTTAGACCTTACTATGCAGTTCCAGTCTACTAAAAGTGCTTGACTAAAACAATACAGGTAGTGTGCTAAGAAAGTACAGAGAAAGAGCTGCAGATTTTATGGCAGTATCATTAGACACCAGAATTTCAAATCTCAAAGAAGGAAAAAAAATACACGTAACCACTCTTTTACATTACTCCTTTTCCAGAGACAAGAGCTCCCAGAATACTAAATATATAAACATACATAATAGACTTTTGCTGTTACAGTACTTTAGCCACAAGATTATAATACAATTCAATTTTGTGTATGTATATATACATATGTATACACACACATATATTATATATAGCATCAGTGTAAGAGGAACCAAATTGATTCTGCTGTTCTTTTTTGTCAAGTCCATGGATAATCACGTCTGCTTTGCTATCAAATGCACAGGACAAACACAATAACAACCAAATACAAAAATCAATTACCTTACAAGTAGATGATTTAGGCAAACAGCAGTTTCATAAATCAGAAATCACTCAACATCTGAGGCATATACACTTTCCCTAGATAATTCTCTATGCAACAGATAAGCAGCAGCTTATCCCAGGTGTTTTTCATTTCTCCACTCTGAGGTACAGAGCAGTTGGTTTCAGAGCTTTGAGCAGAAATTCACAAGGACCACTGAAGTGATTTAAAGAGCATATAACATCCTCTGACCTGACACACTCTATATTTATGACATTAAATACACCTGCCAACTGTATGTCTCAGAATAGGACCTGCTTAGTTAGACTCCCATAATCTCACTGTTACTCTGCTTTTCCAAGCATCTGCCATTCACCATTTTATTCATCCTGCAGGAATGACCAGCAGGTGTGATCTGCAGATCCTGACAGTAAATGACAACATGCTCAAACAACAAATGCTGGAGATGCAATTGCTGCCTATTTCAGTATATTTTTTACAGGACTCTTAACAAAAAAAACATGAAAGTTTCAATTATTTAAAGGAAGCAAAGTAACAGACTAGAAAAATTAAGTCACACTCTACTATCCAGAAGAGACAAAGACCTTCCAGTACAAAGCAAAGGTCCAACTCTTTAAGAGCAGAGAGCTCGATAAATCAGGTTGCACTTATCAACAATTAACTTGAGATATTAAAAACACCTTAGAAATATAAAAATAGGCTTATAGATAGTAATGAGCTCTGATAGGATTATTAGCAATGATATTGATGGGGAAAGTCATAATAACACCCATCTCAAAGCCAGTAATATGGTGAAAACTGCAAACCTATTTACTTGAGGGATGCATGAAGCCCTCTAAATCAATTTGTAATCTGTATTGTGGAAAAACAAGTTGATCAGTTTTTAAGCACAGAATAAAACATATCTTCATAAACAGAAAAGGTTTTCCTTTCTTTCACATAAAAGCTGAACAAATTTGCATTGCGCTGTAAAAAAAAAACCAACCAAACAACAAAACCAAAAAACACCTAAAAAAACCCTCCACACAGCTTTCAGTCTTCTTTCCACCATAAAATCATAGTGTGTTGGCTCCAAAGCCGGGGTCTTACACAACATAGTAGACTCTGTGTTCTGAGATGATGTGATGTCTGTGCCTCAGTGTTGGTGGCAGAGGGCTGTGGGGCGCCATGTGCCTGTGGTGTTCTGTACTGGCAGTTCCAACCCCCTCCAGCAGATCCACAGCTGCTGGTGACTCTGTGAAAGCATGCTTAAGGACAGGAAAAACCACTAGACAGAGAGAGAAAGAGGTAACCAAAAACAGCTAGAAGCAGCAGGGAATGCATGAAGGTCAGAGAAGGAGGTGTCTTTTTAATTGGCAGCAAATTAAATTAATTTCCCCCAAGCTGAGTTTACTTTGTTCACTATGACAACTGGTAAGTGATCTCACACTCTTGGTCTTTTTTCCCCCCACTCACTGAGGGAGCGGCGTGAGCAAGCAGCTGGGTGGGATTCTGTCCTCAGCCAAAGCCAACCCACTACATTTTGTCAAATGCTAACAAACATGGCTCTGGTTTTACAAGAGCAACTACCAGAACAATAGTGTCCAAACATGTTTTCAGCATGAAAAGCTTCTAAATTCTAATTCACAACAACTACTTTTCTACTTTTTTTCTGTAGAGAGATGCCAGAACACTGGGCCAGATAGCTAAGGATAAGCTTGACTCTAAAACTGCATTTTGCACAAGCACAACACTCATTGTGAACATACTAGGTTTACTAAGCTATGTAAGACTGTAGTCAACAGGTACATCTGAGCAAAGATTTAAATTTCTCCTGCTGTAATTAAACCAAAATGCAATCCACAGAGTACCTGGTTGAAACAATAGGCTTAGTGAACAAATGATGATGCAACACTCATTTCAGATGCAAGAATAAATTTAATCTAAGTTAGTAAAAAAAATTAAATAGATATATGCAGTCTCTACCTTTTCCAATATACCTTGAGTGATGGCTGACTTCCTCATCTTGAAAATATGAAAATCTGTAGAGCATCCAGACACAGAATTCAGCAACAAAAAAAGGGATGGATAAAAAATGAACAGTTGTTCCTTAATTCTTTGAAAAAACAGATTTTCACTCAGCCACTCAGCTTTGGAAATATTGGTATTTTTATGTGTCAAGAAGAGATGAAAGCAAAAATCCTGTAATAGTTATTTGCATTCAGTGCTCTAGACCCAGTAAAGCAACTGTTGCATAGTGGCCATCAATAGTCTTTTAAAAAACTCAGAAAACCCAGAATCAAGTCACCCTTAAAACATGCCCTACTCTTGCCCTTCCAACACAAGGTGGCTGTATTGTTGTCTGGAGCTAATCTGACTATAAAGTATGTGATGCTATCAAGAAGAAAGTAGATTTTTGGAGCAGTGAAGTGTACACAGAATTAATAGGAGTTTTTTCAATATATTTGAAAATACCTTTTTTCTAAGGAGAGAAGCTATGTACAAAAATCAGATTTCACATTTATTCTGAAGATGCTTTAGTTTTGTGCACCAGAAAACATTAACAAAGTCACTTAGGCCAGTGGAAACAGAATGATGACAATGGCCTTTGTATTTGTTGAAAACTGAAAGCTAAAACAAGAAATCAAATGGGAATTTGGTAGACATTAACCAGAGCAGAGGATGAAGAAATGGAAGAGGTTACACGGACATGGCATCAAAATAACAAAAAATGCCAGTGTATCGCATGGGCTCTATACCACACCATGATTCCTTCTCACTATTAATAATCAGTGTCTAATCTTTTCATAGAGTAGTAAGGGAAGAAGAAGGCAACAAGCAATTTGGTGGTCTAGGTGTAATCAATTACCCTGCATAATACTGATCATACTGTTTTCCAGCAAATCTTTCAAAAGCCTAAATGTGAGAGTGAAGCGGTGTGGGTTCCAGCCAGCCCTGCAGCCATGCGCCTCAGGTGCCGCACGCTAGAAAGCAGGGCACGCAGCCCACTTGGATTCTTTGTGCAGTGTGAGTGGGAACACGATCAGTGGTGCAGGAAAAAAAGCAGGGCTTCGACCTGGCTACTGCAGGGAGATGTTTATTCCAGGCAACGTGCTCAGGAGGGAGCAACGGGGCAGGGGTGACAAGGGGTTTTGCAGGGAGGTGGGTACAGCGGGTGGAGATGGCGCTCTGCCAATGGGACCGCGGCAGGGGTGGGGGGGAACGACTGTCTGTCAACTGAGGAACAAATGAGATAGAACACAGGGAGGGGTTGCTGAGCCCCAGCCAATCATTTGACTNGAACTGTACAAAACTTCAAACACACAAAATGAAATACAAGGAACCTTAAAAAACAAAACACCACAAGAGAGAATAGAAAATAATTTTCACAGAAACCACCATCAGAAATCCTAGTTGAGGTGTAATACTCAAATCTAACACTTTTCACTACTTGAGAAAAGACCAACAAGAAACATGCTGTTGGATGCAAAGTGATATTCCTTGTCTCCACAGTGGATTGGGTATTAATATTAAAATGTAGCATGAGAGATGCAGGGAGGAAAAAAGGCAGGAAAGGGAACTTGGGTTAATACTGAAATAGACTTCCTAATAACATTAGGGGACATCCCTAAGAGGAGGTTTCTAAAAAGAATTTAAGCAAAACTTTATCTGGAATAACATAGGAATTGATCCTAAAAGTATTAACAAAGTGATGTTTTGGGGTTTGTACAGGACTGATTTTTCCAAGCATTAATGTGAAGAGCTTCCTCCATCAAGGCCAATAGCAGTCAATATAGGTGATCATCATGGAAGAGATAATACATATAAAGAATCCTTTTTATTCATGTAGGAAATATCATGTTTAGATAAAGGTAAAGGGATCAAAGGATCTAAAAAAACATTCTGAAACATACTCTGTTTGGTGACCTCGAATGTTATCTTCAGGTGTGAACATAAACTTTTCAATAAAGGTACCAACTATCTACAGAAGTTGGGGAAAGCAGAAATGCAGCTCATGCTGGAAACACAATCTAGTTGAAGAAAACAGAAACTATGAAGAGAAGAATGAGTGAAAAATAAGAAGCAACCTTCCAGCATTCAAGAAAACCACTGTGAGGAATGTGGCTATGAGCTTTTCTTCATATTTACTGGGCCTCCAGGGAAAGACTATGAGGAATGGGATTCAATCTGCAGCAAGGCTATTTTGCTTGCACATTAGAAACAGGCCTTTCAACTATACATACAGTGGAAAAATTATATTATGTCATTAAATAGGATATGACTTCTAAGCAGCAGACTTTTAAGAACATAATTTCATAATTTTCTTAAATTTACAGAAGAAGTGGTCTAAGTAGACTTAAGAAGGCCTCAGCAAACTGAATTTAAGGTCAGATGATCTTCACACAGTTGTATTTCTGTGTCTTAAATTCAGCCATTTAAAATTTATGTAGCCATATTAAAAGGAAAAAAAAACAGAAATTAAATATATTTCAAGAGGAAACTAGGTTAAAATATCATCCTTTTAAAAATGTCTGAGGGCTCATCACATAACAATTTATATATAGAAATGTCTATTTTTATACAGATACAGAAGTTTGATAAAAACTTCTGAATTTTAAGTACTATCAACAACAACAAACAAGGCAAAACAAAAACCAAAAAAAGATGATCAAATCAAACCAAATCAAACCAAACCCCCTCAATCATGTGAATAAGTGTTATAAAATCATTAGTGTCTGGAAGAATACCATAATCCTTCTGGAGGACTTCCAGTAACCTTGGAGTTTTTTAAACTGCTCAAACCCAAAAGTCAGCAATAAAAAACCAGTACTAACTCAAAGGCTATATTTGTTTGACTCTAAAGTACAAAGATAGGTCAAAAAAATTCATGGTCTCCCAGAGGAATGCCTTTCATGTATTAAGTTTTGTATCTACTCTTGATGTAATCAAAGCTTTTACACATCAGCCAGAACAAAATCTCTCTCTCTTTCTCTTAAATTTGTCCTCCTGAAGACCACTGCAAAACTCTTGTTCAGAGGCCCTAAACTTTGTTTTCTAAATTTGTTTCTTTGTTTTCTTTCATTGCTTTTTTGGTTCTATTTACTGACTCTTTGGTAAAGGGGAGAAATCCAAAGTTTCTTCTTTAAAATGATCCCAAAGACAGACAACATGTGGCAGTTCATTCATAACCAAATGGTAAAAGGTCTGTAATACTACATCACCCACAGGAGCTCAAGCTCTCCAGCAGGTGGGCAGCAGCCATACAATCCAACACATCCTGCCAGTAAGACATGAGAGGTTTGAGGTGAACCAACACGGTATCAAGGGCAAGCAACAGCCTTCTGGGTGTTGAGGTAACACCCATCAGAACTGTTCTTGCAGCTCATGTTCAGAGAGGACTATTAAATTAAGGGGCCTTAAGGGGGTGTAGGAGGGAATGTCTGCTTCAGCAGGGATACCTGGAAATCACACTTATGAACTCATCACTATAATCTATCCATTTCACCAATTTTTCCACTCAGGTGCTACTGTCACTCTTGTTCAGGGTTCATAATGACATTATTCTGAGTTTCTTCCATTCAGTTCTTTTATAAACAGATTGTCAGTGAATAAAAGTTCCAGCCATTTTGTCCATATTTTCAGGGTGATGTAAAAATGTCACAATGTGACTGTCATCATGGAACACAGAGCACTCAAATCATACAGAAAAGAGCCTTCATACACTGTGGTGTGTTCCAAATCAATGACCAACAATTTCAGGTAAGGTCTGGGCATTTTAATAGGTAATTTGGATTTATAGCTAACTAATATGTTTATTTTGCTGGCATGGTTATTGTCAGAGGCGCATTTCTTGGCTCACTCACCTGACACAGGAATGAATTCAGACACATTATATACATTCCGCTTTATTAAAAAAGCAGATGCTTTCTGTAAAAGTCAATTTTAACAGTTTGGTGAAAGTGCTAAAAATACTAGCAGGAATTCAGCCTATCCAAACACATTTCTTATTAACAGAGGCTATTGAAACTGAACTTCACTACAACCAAAATAAACATGCAGAAAGAAACTTCCACTTAATTCAACTTCAACCACTTTAATTATGAACACCAATAGGTCTCAGATTTCTTACCCTCAAAATTTCAGCACATTCTGAATGTATACAAACATTGAACTTCAACAGCAAGTCAGGTCTGCACTGTGCAAGTAGAAGTCACAGCTACAGAAAAGGCCATGAACTACAAAGATACCAGACCTTTCCTTTCTTTAGGTCTAAGAGAACCTTTATGAAACAGCATTAATAGATTTTGCAGTATTGCCATATTTTTCTCACATAGTGTGGTTTGAGCAGCATTTAAATGGCATTTTGCCACCTCTGTATTGTGAGTTTAGACTAAGTTATAAAAGTCTGCATAGATCCCACTCATGGGCTCAATCCTTTACATAGGAATTCACCAAATATTTTCAGAAAACATAACTCTAAATTAGATGACATTTCAATCACCTGTTAAAAGGTTGTCCATGGAGCAATGTAATGCAAGAGCCATAAGAGGTCCCACAGAAGTGGGATGTTGGTACAGCAAAGCCTGTCTTTGTGAAGGCCCCACTCCAGCAATCCCCAGGCTGAAATGGGAGGTGGCAGAATCAGAAGAAATTACAAGAAAGGGTATGGGCCTGTCACACCATCAGCACCTAATTCCTTATCACCCTTGACCCAACAGACCTCAAGACAGAACTTGTACAGTGGGTAGAACAGGAGTGGAAGGAATCAGAAAAGTGTCCCTTGAAGACAAACATTTGAATTGTCCAAACCAAGAAACTAATTTAACCTTATTCCCTGCATCATCCTCAAAAATATGGAGGGCTATTTTTCCACCCAGTATTGTATGAGTCCAAGAAGATGAACTGATGAGGCTGATGCACAGCAAGCCAGTATAGAGACTCGCAAGTATGTGACCACAAAATTCCCACCTCTACCTTTCCATCTTTGAAGATGTTCTCCTTTGCTTATTAAGCTTATCCTTAAAACTTTTGTAAGCAAAAAAGGAACACAAGCCATTGTTCAAAAGTGCTCACCTAAAAGATAACTCCACTTAAAATTTGCACTACACCATTAATCATCCTGTTTTATTTGGCCCTCCAGTATTATCTCACTTTTAAACTTTCCTGATAAGATACACAAGCAGACAAATGCCAATTTGAATACCAATAGGTAGCGTGCATGTAATAGTCAAAGATACCATATTTAAATGTCATCCCTTGAAAGAAAAAATCTATCATAAAGACCTCAAATATTGAGAGCAATTAAATATTGATACAAAAATTAGTTGAAAGGGAAAGCTATTAATATAGATTAGATTCTCAAAGTCAAATGTAAAGATACAAAATTATGCTGGAGCTGTTCACAGGCAAATGTCATGGTCTGACTACTGGCTGACTAAGGTACTACTGCTTCAGTGAAAGAGATTAGGAAGATGGTGCAGGGAAAAATATTACAAAGAGCAGCTGAGACGCCACATTTAGTGTGTCCTAGGAACATTTTTTTTGGCTTATAGAGAACAGGAAATTAAATACACCGATGAATCAGACAACACTGAGAACCACTGGGATAAAACAGGTATAAAAAGAGTGTTTTAAAAGAGTGATTTATTTGCTGTGTTCCATTTTGCATCACTAATAGAAAGAATTGTTACTGTTCTTTGTAGATCTCAACATGCAAAATATAAAAGATTCATGGTTTCTTTAAAAATTGAATATTTTAATATTAGAGATGGTATTCAAGGAAGGGCTACTGTAAACCAGTCTGACTCTAGTATGTTCTGCTGAAGAAAAGAAAAAATAGACTATGCACAGTGTATTGCAGCAGTTTATAGTTTTTAAAGTCATTTGAAACTCTCCCCAGCACATATTTTCAAGCTTCCTCACAGCCATTCCCTCCGCCCCCATTATAGCAAAACATTTAAATACGCTATTAATAAACTAGCAGTGAATCTTCAGGAGTTCCACCCAAACTCAAAAGCCTGAAATGTAGCTTTTACTTGGGGCAATTTAGGTAAGGCTGTAACTACTGTGTTGTCTTAGAATCATTTTGCAAGCAATTTCTCCATGAACTTTGAGAGGAATGAATTTAAAAAGATTTTTGATCCTTTGAACTTCATTTGGTAGCTTTGTTTTTCTTCATATGCTACTATGAGCTGCAGAAAGAGTGAACTTGCTTGACCTGAGTGCAAAACCAGCAGTTCCCACTTTCCACATTTAGGATCAAACAAAGATAAAATGAAATAATGACCATCACTCTGACGTCACCACTAATTTCACACAAGGCGAGAATTTGTTTTAAGTATGAAGAGCTCCCTTTAGGGTCAATGAATAAAAGACCTACCTAGCAAAAGATATTAGGAAAAGTGTTCAGCTTAGGTAAGAGTGAGAACTGGTCAAGCTCTGGATAGGCCATTTGGTCATAGAAAACTGTTCCTGGCTCTTTATTCCCTACAACAGGATTGCTTCCTCCTCTAAGAACATTGGTCCTCTATGTGCATTTATATAAAGGCTCATTGGTCCTCTGTTTGATTAATGTAGTGAAAGCTGAGGGTATTTTTCCTTATTTTTCATGCTGTTCAGCATACAAATCTCTCTAATCCAGCAAGAAAGATATCTGCAATTGTTCCTCATGCAAGAACTTGCCAAAGGAGATCTACACACACAGTGAACACACAGACTATAACCCTGTTTCCTGCCATGCTGAATATTGCTCTGCAGAGAAGCTTTACATTAGGCAGATAACAGGCAGGTGGAGGCAAACTATTTGTGTCACACTCTCCTGCTGATAAATATTGGGGTTATTTTGCTTTTTTATTTTGTTTATTCACTTTCTCTCTGCTGAGTGTCTTGCAAAGAAGTGCTTCCATGGCTTTGTCATTTAAGCTCAAAACCTTTTCAAGTCTTCCTTCAGGAGGACAATGAGTTTGTTAGGGATTTTGTTTTGTTTTGTTTTGCTTTGCTTTGTTTTGCTATGAAAGAACATCTGTAGTGAACCACTGGGACCTTGCAGCTAAAATTTACCTTAAACAAGCTAGTTTTGAGCTAAAGCAGAAGCCATCAAGCAGTAGATCCTGCAATCCAGGGTCAGTGTTCCTTTTACTGCCAGTCTCTCTCCCACTCCGTGAACCACCACTGTGCAGCCACAAAATTCAGATTTTATTTCAAAAGTCTATTCAAGCACACCCAGACAGACAGACATACACTCATCCTCTCTTCTCAACACCATCAGACTTCCAGAATATTCTCCTGTCTTTTTCTCTGCTTTGTTCTGGGCAATTATCTTCTCATAGGGTGATCATACACCCCAGAACATCTATATACACCCTTTTCCAGGTCATTATGGTTTTTTCCAGCTACATTTTCAAAGCAGTTCTAATAAAGTTTGTTGCTTTATTGGTTATTTAGCATCAATTTGCTTTAATCCACCCCAAAGGGTCTGTGAGCAATGAACCTGCCTGAGAGGCAGGTGACAACATCTAACTTACATGGAACTTCTTTGAAATAAATGGAGCACATGATACCACCTTGTTGATATGTTACCAGAATTCCACAGAGTGGTATCACAAAAATTTAAGTGTGGGGAAAAGCTTCTACACAAACCCAAAAAATTAACCAAACAAAGGAAAAAAAGCTTCAAAAATACAATAGTATATTTGGGAAATCAGAATTAATTTTTTTGTGGATGAAGAGTGACAGGAGTATACATAGGTCTAGAGTAATGTTTAGTGCTGAAATTTTGAGTAGATGACTCATTTTATCCCCACTAAAATTTAACTCTAAATACCTAAATCTACAGTTGGCTGCACTTGTTATGGCATAGATCAACAGGACTTATATGTGAGAATGACAATAAAAAATAAAACAATTTTCATTTGCAATCCACAGTCCTGTTACTCAAGGAGCTGCACTCTTATGTCTCTAGATGCTGATGCAAAGACAGTCACACTTCTCTGGCCTGCTCCTTCTGCATAGCCGAAGGAGGAGGCTCAGTGCTGTGCTCAAGACACTGAAGCAATTCTGCTGACAGCTCTCTGGTTCTGCACCACAGCTACACTGCCTGCTGTTGATGTGTTTTGCTTCTGGCTGCAGCATTACACCAGCTAAAATCCAGACAGGTGCCTCAGCAAGCAAATTCACACTGTGGAGCCACTAAGCATAACCTAACTCCTTTTTTTCCAACTTTCAGTCAGCTGCAGGAAAAGCCTGAGGCAATGGCATAGATCTATCCAGCTGAAAATTACTCAACATAAACCTCTGTATTTGCTGTGTGTATACTGGCCAATACTAAGTTATTTAATACATGGGCTTGGTCTGTGAGACCTGGAAGCCTGGTAGACCTACATCAAGCCTAAAACTGTGGGAAATGTTGAGCAATACACCTGGTGCAGGAAGCTCACTTTGCAAGGGAGGACTGCAGTTCAGGACACAGACTGAGACGCAGGTTGAGTTCTGGGTGAGAGCCCACAGAGACCAGAGGTCCTGAGCTGCCCACCCTTGGCACAGCAAAGCACAGGAGCCACTGGCCAGGGAAAGGGACACTGCTGTGTGTATATTGGCCAATACTAAAAAATAATAATGTCATGATTTGGCATGGTAGTTACAATATATTAAGTCAGGAAGGCGATGCAATAGATAGCTGTGGCTGGAAGACCCTAAAAGCACACTCTTTCAGCAATTAAAATGTTGACTGGAGGGGAATGGGGGAATGTTTTTAAATACTAAATATCAGTGGTTTGTTGTTAATTACAGACATGTAATCAAGATTTTTGACCACAGAAAGGGTTTTCTGTTAAGGAAACTTCCCAGTCTAACCATTGATGAGACTCTGGCAGTGGCAGTCCCAGTGTCAGACTGTCACTGTTGGGACCATGGTCCCTCCACAGGCAGGGGCTGCACTGAGCCCACGGCAGCCCCGCCTGAGTCACCCCACTCACAGCCAGAGGAGACTTCCCAGGGCAGTCTCAGATGTCTCATTCCACAGAACAAGTTATTCACAGCACAGCAGTGCACAAACAGCCCGAGCTGGTGCCTCCAAGGAGGATCCCAAGCGAAGGAACCCCTGGGTTTTTACAGCCTCACAGTCCAAGCCACATGCAAGTCTCAAGTCTCCCAAACCTCTCTCTTCCCCCCAGGCCCTCAGCTCCTGCTGTGTCTCCAGTGTCCCTTTCCCTGGCCGGTGGCTCCTGTGCTTTGCTGTGCCAAGAGTGGGCAGCTCAGGACCTCTGGTCTCTGTGGGCTCTCACCCAGAACTCAACCTGCATCTCAGTCTGTGTCCTGAAGTGCAGCTTGCAAAGTGAGCTTCCTGCACCAGGTGTATTGCTCAACATTTCCCACAGTTTTAGGCTTGATGTAGGTCTATCAGGCTTCCAGGTCTCACAGACCAAACACATGTATTAAATCACAGTGACTCCTTATAATTATAGCAGATATTAAATAAATCTAGATCTATTTAACTAAAACTTCATTATTATGTAATAGCATTTCCATCGTACTAGACTCAAAATACAATAAGAAAATGAAATTAAGTTGTGTATGCTTTTTGAAAGCTTGGAGAAATTACTTTTAATCTCTAAATGCATTAAAGAATATTCCCTCAAAGGGTGAAAAATAATATTATTTTTGTAAATATTTACACTTTAATGAGTTATTTTTCTATATTTTTTACAGGAGTGGTATTACTGCTTTATGTAGAATTAATAGCTGGGTTACTGTCCTGGGTTATGTAANATGCTCCACCCAGTGGGAGGAGACAAGCATTCCTACCTGGATAAAAACTGCAGTTCAGAACTGCAGGACAGCCTGTTTTCCACTGGATTTCCAGAGGAATACTGGGCCCATCTCTCCATCACTGGACCCTTTCTACAGGATCATCTCTACTCCAACAGAACCACATCTGTTACTCCAGGAGGATTTATTTGCTTCCAACACCCTGACCAACAGGGTGCCAGGTCATATTCTGATTGTGTTAGAGTTTCTAGGATTTTTGTTTGTTTGTTTTGTTTGTTTACTTGTACTACTACATTCCTATTCCCATATCTTCTGGGGCCTGAAAGCCCCCTTAATTTCAAAATTATAATAATTTGGAGGGAGGGGGGTTGTGTTCTCCATTCCAAGGGAAGCACTGGCTTTCCCTAGCTGACACTTGTCTTTCCAAACCAAGACAGTTACATATTGCATTTTAAAAAGCCCATTGTTTTCATGGAAATGACAATAAGCTTCCCTAGTAACCACTTAATTTTTTAATTTATTTCTTAATAAGTATCTCACTGCCAAGCTCCCCAGACAGTAATCTAGAGACAGGAGGAGCCTCTCAATAATATGCCAACCACATGGATATCCTGAATTACAGGCTGCAACAAAGCGCAGAACATAATGAGGGGAAAATCGAGTCTTTGCTTCCATGCACAGAAAGCTGATTTGGTCCCATGGTGGTTCCTAGAGGTGTAGAGCTCAGCTGAAAGTTCTGTAGCTGGTACAGGTGTGGATGTCCATCCACATGCACAGGCATACTTTGGCAGCAGAAGAGAGCGCAATCGCCCAAGAGCAGCATGGGTTAATTGTTATCAAGACTGTGCTGTGTGGTGCCCAGGTAAATGAATTTTAAAACCTAGGTAACAATAGCATCCTCCATAGGCTAAGCCACGTTTTCACAGCAAACAGCAGTCCACCTCAGAAGCAGTTCTCAGGAATAACTTTGTCAATCCCAAGCTTGCAGAAATGGGCTGTGTCAGCTCAGGCTGAACCCCAAGAGCCACGGAGAAGACAGCTACAATGTGCTTCACATGGAATCTTACCAGTTTGGTGTGTAATATAAGTTAGTAATGACTGCACTAGAATCTATCAAATTTTCTGTTCTAAAACACGTAACAGCTATTTTCATCTGGTTACTGTTTTTTGATGCTGAATATATTAAATCATTCCTGTTTTGTGTAAAAGCACTCCCTCAAACCTCGCCTGCACCATGCTTTCATTGGATGTCATTACTAAGGCAGAATAAAACCTAATGATTTCTAACATGCTCAATAAGGTGCTGCTGTGCCCTATGTCAGAGCTTCACACTGCTACAGTTAAAGCACACTTCCAGTGCCCTGTGAGGCCACAGCGAGCATATGCCACCACTTATTTTTTTATCAAATCAAATTTAATGACAAAGTTGCCACGTGAAACCTAAAAGTTTTGCGTAACAGTATTCCAACCAATTATCTCCAGGCCAAATGTCCTCCCCCTTAAAATATACACAGACATAATCCAGCTCTATAAGAGTCATTTGGGCTGATGCTGCTTGAAAATGCTAGTTTAAAACCAAAATTGGCCAAACAAATTTTCCACATAAAGAAGCTGAAGAGTTTTTAAGAGCCTGTTGAGCAATGTAATGTAAAGATGTAATGTAGTTTAAAAGAAAAAATACTTAATTCCATTCAAAAAATATGTATTACATTGATTTTTTTAAAAACGCAGAAGTTTTTTTTTAAAAAATGCAAACCTACAATCTGGAGAGTTTGACTATTGTTTGAACTAAAGCAACAGTAAAACGTGACAGCATTCACATTACGATAGCTGTAAAATCTTACAGGAAAATGAAAGGACAAATGGTATAAATAGGAGTCACTTTATTTGATAATGACCATGGACTTAGTGGACTGGCATATTTATGTTGACAGACAAGATAGGTGTCAGCAGCAGACATGTATTTATGCATCACCTAATGTTTACATGTAGGAATGTAACTGTATTTCACCCTAATTAATTCTATTTAAATACATCTAAAGATATTAACTTCGGCAATTAATTGTAGCTTCATCTTGCACTAGTTCCTGTTATTTTCATTAGATGTGCTCTCGCTTAATTGGATTCTCTCTACTCTTACCAGTTGTCTTTCCTGTCCTGAGGCTGCTCTCTCAGTTCCAAATCTTTGTGTCAGATTACTGCCTGTTCTCTGAACCCTTGACTATTTTCACTGTTATTTCTACCTGGTTGGATTCTATTGCTGATATTTAAATTGCCCTGATTTTACTCTATTAGGACAGATACCTGACAAACCATTAGTTCTTCAATTTATTTCTACCCACTCACATTTTAGATTCTTTATAGGCATACTCCTTTTTTTCCTTTTCTCTTAATAGTACAGATATAATTAAAACTGAAATATCAAGGGCAAAAAAAATTAAAAAATGAAAGAGGGAATTGAATAGTATTGCTGAAAACATCAGTCATGTCCCTGCCCAACACCCACCAGACACAGACAAATCACCCACATGGAATTGTGAGAGAATATTTTTTGACATCAGTGTTATAATGAAGAAATTGTATGTTAGATGGACCATATCACATCAATTCCCATCACAAGTCTGAAAATACGCAAGTGTAGCTACTGCATGCAGCACTGTCTTCAGTCGCTCCTAAAACAGAGAATCCTTTGTTTGTTTGATCTCCAGTCTTTTCATGGTGTGCTGAGCCAGTATGTATTTTGGCCAGCACAGTGGTTTCAGGCATCACTACAGCTACTGCAAGTCCCCTAAGATTTAGTAACTTCATTTATGGTGGAGAAAAAGAAAATAAATTTTCATATATTAACATAGATTTTATTAAGGTAATGAGAAGCACCCAAACTAAAATTCTTTTTTCTTAATTCAGATTTGCTACTTGATAGTTCTACTGCCTGCAAATATTTTTAAATCCCATATAGGAGTTAATTGCAATGTATTTTTTTTAATCTATGGTTCCAATATTCCCATAGACTGAGGTTGATTTTTGAAAGTCTTTTACATTTATTTAGAGTGAATTTTCTCTTATAAAGTGTTTTCAACACAGAAGACAATCACATTAGGCTGGCATGCAGAAATAATAAATAGAAACACCTTATTACAATTGTGACACATACATAACACGGAAGTGTATAGAAGGATTCCTTGGGGGTTATTTCACTTGCCTGATGTCTACCTGCCTGAGATTGTACAAGGATTTTACACCATGAAAGAAACTGTAGTTAAATCCTATATATTTTGGAAGCTTTATTTCACTGTATGTTCTGCTTAACAGGTAGATGACCCCAGAAAACAAACCATCTAAAATCACGGAGACTGTTTATTCAAAAATCTTATTTTGAATGCAGCAAAAATCAGAAGTCTTATTTAAACACATACATGCGTACATCATTGCCTACACTAGATCTACATTGGAATAGAGCAATAATGACAAAATCCCTGAAGAATAAGCTTTTTCAAATTTTTACCTGTAAAAACATTACAGCAAAGTTTGATTAAAGCAACATATTGATTGCCCTAGATGAGAATGAAAAGCACAATCAATTCAAGAGCAATTGGGAAAGTCTAACATTTAGATTCAGGGTTTGTGGGTTATTGGTTGGTTGAGTTGGGTTTCAGCTGAAATTTTAAAATAACTAAAATAAACAGAGATAAAAAAAATTATAGAAGTGTTTCTAATTCACTGTCACAAGTTAATAATCAGGTGAGTAAAAATTAAGTCGTATGTGTCCCTTCTTGTCTGTTACCATGCAATACAGCAGTCCTTGACTTGCATTTCCTAAAGGTATAGTTCATCTATAAACTTCTGTATTTTTTCTGAAATACTTGACCAATCAGAAAGAGGAGGACAAAAAAAAGTAAAGTTTTTTTACAGGTCTTCTACTACTAAGTGTTAAAAGTCATATTCTGACATATTTTGTTATCAGAAGAGTACTTTATCTTAATCTGGTAGTTTTGCAGCTTAAAATTTCATATCTTTCTAGCACGAAGTCACTAAAAAAGACAAATGTTAGTAAATATCCAAAATGAGTTGGGTGTAATGCAGCGAAACAGAGCACTGAACTAGTTTGTCAAATTGGTACATGTATATTTAAATGTCTAATTGAAAGAACTCATGCAGAAGGAAGTCACAGACAAAAAGAAAACAACAACAAAAAAAAAAAAACCAAAACAAAACAAAAAACCCCTAAAGACATGCATGAATTTTAAGAGAATTTATTTTTATACAGAAAATTAGATCAAAGAATTTGATTAATGAATACTCAGTTTACAGGTGTCTTAGAACAGTTACAAGTGATCAAAATGTACTGAAGACTAAAATAGCACAATACTACTAGAAGCTGGGGAACATAGGAAGGAATTAAAGGGGTATATTGCAATCCTGAAGTACAAACATAATTGTTCCTTTATCATCTTTTATTATATTTCTAAAAAATAGAACAGTGTCAAAATTCAAATTTCCTTTCATATCTGACTTTACAAGACGTTTGTCTTAACAAAACCTTCCGCATGCAACATTCTCTGTCTCTGCATAACTTTCCCATCTGGCAATTCAGAATTGCTTCCAACAGCACTCAGGCAGGCATGTTTCAGGACTTCCCCCCACCCAGTTCCTCCAATACATCACATTCTCAAAAAAAGAAGGGCATGAAGATGAGATCCGCTATTTGAATAAGTCTGACAACAAGGATAATATACATAAGGTACGTACATAGGGAAATATCACTTTGTGCAGAAAACTACACAGCACTAATAGGAGACAACTACTAAAAATAAAACGCCTATGGATTGTGTGCATTCAAATAATTTGGGACATAAAACACGAAGTAAAATTTTTGTACTAAATTGAAATATAAAAATTTATATATTATATAAAATCTAGTTCTCAGGTAGTCATGTGAAATCAACATGAAAACTATTGGATCTGACTAACTTTGGAAAGTGGTTTCTCTTTCACATCTAGCAGCAAGCTTCTGAACTGCACTGCACAGCACCATCTACTTACCCTCACAAGGAAACAGACATCGTCTGTAGACATTTGATTGAGCTTTAATTAATATATGTAATAAGATTTTAGGTTTAGTTATATTAAGATATAAGTAGGCACTACTATATAACTTGAAAGGTTCGTGGGCAAGTTCTTATTTCCCATAAAGAAGAAGGTAGGCTAAGATATGAGATACTGAATAAATACTGAATTTTCAGCCCCAGCTGTAATAATTCCCAATCTTACTGACAAAAATGTTCAAGATAACATAATTCATAGATTATAGCAACATTAATAACATAATCGTTATTACAAGATAAGTATTAAAATATGAGATTAACCCTTGTAGCTGAAGATAGGAGAGCAATGAAAAGAATCCACAGGGAAGTAACTGAAGAGGTTACAGATTATGGTAACTGAGGAAAGACAAAATAGCATATAAAAATCCTGATTAATTCCACAACATCAATGGAAAGCAGCAAGAGAATGACACTGATCTGAGTTTCCAGAATGCTGGGAAAGTAAGCCTACAGGTAAACAATTTCACAGAATCATAGTATTGTTAGAGATCATCTAGTCCAACACAACTGCAAAGGCAGGGTCAGCTAGAATAGGTGACACAGGAATGTGTCCAGATGGGTTTTGAATGTCTCCAGAGAGGGAGCAGGCAGCTGTTCCAGTGCTCTGACATTCTCAGTGCAAAGAAGTTGAGGTGGAACTTCTTGTGGCTTGGTTTATGGCCATGGCTCCTCATCCTGTCACTGGACACCACTGAAGAGTCTGGCACCATCTTCTTGGCACTCACTTCTGAGATATCTGTATTCACTAATGAGATCCCCACTCACTCTTCTCTCCTCTGGACTAAAGAACTCAAAAGCCAACCCACACCTCCACTATACCTGTCCCACAAGCAAACAAAAAATGACCAAAACAAAACAAAACAAAACAACCCCCCACCACTGCTCATGTTTCATGCTCCTGTTCATGTTTCAAACTCATGATAATTTATCTTCTGGCAAAACATCCATTTCAAGTAGTAAGACTGCCAGCTGCACTCAGAGGTTGACAACCTAGAAACTAGGGTTGCCATGCTTTAAAATACATCAGTAATGTTCATGCATTTTACATACTGAGGGACATCTTATCTTTGTAAAATGAATACTGGTTGAGTGCTCACAGTTACATTCAGGGTCTACTTATGCTATACTGTACACCTTACAAATGAAACTCAAGTCATATTTCACACCAAATAATTGTGAGGTTTTCAAGAAAAACCAATAAATCAGATTAAAAGAGACACAAACCAAAAACCAACAGTAAAAGGTAAAGTCCCAGTGTAGGTTATACAAGAGGCCTGAGATACTGTCAAGACATAGTTCACCCTATGAGCAAATCTGTGATACATATTTTTCCCTTCTCATAGTTGTCTGGGAATATGCAGATACAGATCTATTTCCTGTGCTATGTAGGTCATGCAGGGTTCTTATCTTCCTTTACAGCCTGCTCCATCTCCCAGATTTCCTTTTTTTTTTTCTGAATTCACTCATCAGTTTCCTCTGAGGCAGTAGAGCCTTTTTGCCTGGCTTGGATTATCAAATAATCTGCTATTAGTAAAACAAAGGGAAGAGAGAGCATGTACTGGGGAAAGAGGAAGTATGATATATATCTATGTACAAAGGAGACATCTGGAGATAAAGAAGTCTAGCCCCTTTGCAAGGCAACTCCACTGTTGAAGGGATTCAGTCTGTGAGTGCTAAGAGTCAGAGGATGGAAATTCATATTGTTTATCAGCATGGGAATGGACTCTTGATATTTCTAATCATATTCAGTAGCTGATTTAAAATTACTTTTTTAAACACCATATTTATTAATCTACACCACATTATTCCCAGCAAACACAACGGAGAAATTCACCATTTTTTAGTGTGTGTTATGAGAATAAGTTGGTTATTGTCTCCCTTATAAGGAAAGAACTATGGCACAGAAATTAAGTTTCACACTGCAAACACTTTGGTCACTGTAGTGGTTTCAGTGGCTGGGGTTAAACTATAGCAGTCACTCATTATGTGCTATCCTTTGTTTCTTCTAAGCATTCCTAAGTACTATACATTTCCTGTATTCAGGTAAAAAAAGTGCTTGCATATAACACTGGAAATTGCATGACATGCACAGGCTGAGGTGATTAAATTAAAATCGGTATGGTCAGTCTTCAAACTGACATTTTTAACCATGACTATACTTCACTGTATTGCAAATAGTACCAGAAAATTTGGCCCTGCCTTTAAAACCATAGTTTTTCTCTTGTTGCAACAATAAGAACAAAATAAACCATCAAGCAATTAAAAACTTAAAATAGCTTTCTGATTTGTAGTATGTGTTGGAGATGATCATCTTCACTTACATTTAACAACTAAGAAAAACGGAGAGACTGCTCTTTCAGTAAATTCTACTAAATCTTTCCTAACAGGAGCTCACAGTTGTTATCTGCTTTGTATTTCCTTTATTATTGGTAGATAAAGACAAACGTTCACAAATATATGTGTATATGCCACTTAAAACCATGGAGCATTCCACTCAGTGGAAGACAAATCTAGTTGCATTTGTTATTTTCCTGCTCATTCTGCATTCTCTTAATAAGAATGAAAAATTCTACTAAATATAGGTTTAAAGTAAAAAGGACTCATCATTTTCTGTTACAAATCTGCACTCTTTCTAGATGTAAGCTTATTTGTACAGTATCTCTGTATTACTGGTTAATATGATCTGAAGTTAATATGATAATTTCACATGACACTGGAATATCATTATATGATAATTAGTGATGAATGCTTTCTCTTCTTGCTGTCTATATTTCAAAGAATAATGAATAGATAAGGAAACAGTTTCCACTAACAAAGATTCCACTTGACTCCCATTGATTAATGTTGAATCCAGCAGAACAAATCTTCTGCAGCTTTACCTAGTGAAAATGTTCCTCTCTCTGTTTTCTTGACACAGGATAAGGCATTAATTTAAAGATTAAAGGAGTTACAACAATATTGAATGACAAATGGTATAAGTTAAAGCCAAAATTTGAAATAGCATCTACAACTTTCTTAATGTTTTTCTGTAAATTCTTAGGCTATTGTAGCATCATCATGAGATCATTTTCTCATAAAATGACAATACTGGAAGGTTGTGAATAACTAATTTGAAATGGAGGGAAGTGGAAAATTTAAAGTTATAGTCTAGTAATTGGGAGGACATTAGAACTGAGATTCCTTTCACAATTGCTAAGGATCCATTAACTACAAATATCACTAGATTGTGCAGTGCATATGCAATTGAGAGCTAAGGTAGATTTTCTGGGGAGTTTGGTTTTTTAAAGGCTGTTAGAATTCATGAAAAACAGCAGGCTTTCTCAGGCATACATTTCACTATAATGAAAATATACAAATGAAAGATACTTAAAATATACTAAAGGGTGTTAAACAGCTAAGGGCAAGACTTACTCGAAAAAATGTAGTATTCCAAAGAAACAAATACTTTTAAAAATTTATCATCAGGTTAACATCACAATTTGAGAACTAATATTAAGGCTTCCTTATTATCACAACTACATGATCCACTCCATGGATGACAAGCTTAACTCTACATTGATAAAAGCCTAAATTTAGAGTAGGAAAAACAGAAAATTTTATTCAACCTCATAGAATTCTATTTTGTAGAGGTCTCCACATTTACTCTATCCAATCTGAAATTTAAATAAAATTATTCCTAATAAAACTAACAAATGATTGAGCAATTAAATTATGTCTTCTTGTGAAGACAGAAAAACAGTTACTCTATAAAGCAAGCACATATGTAGTTTTAGTACAGCATGTTTGAAATAAAGTTCTTTCATTATTCCTGCAAACCAACTGATAAAAGGAAGAAATTATTTAAGCAAATTTAACCACAGAAAGAGGAAAGAGGAAACGAAGATAAGCTGTTTCACATGAGGTTTCCACAATCATATATTTTAACAGATGATACAAGGAATTTTAGCAGGTAGCATTGAAAAAAATCTGTTGAATGGTCTCCAGCTGAATGCATGAAAGGTGACTAAGTATCATACATTTGTTGACTTTAGTGTTTTCACATATAAAAGCTATTTTTATCTGCACTTCTATCTCCACTTCTCCATCTGATTTTCACACAGTACTGGTAGAATTAGGACAGATTCGTAGTATATGTAACTATAGAGCTATCCAGCTAATCTTCATCTTCATCATACTATTTAGTGGAAAACAATCCCAGGTTTTTAGATAATAGCACAGAAAAATTATCAATACATTATATTTATTCTTCATGCTGAAGCTCTCTAATTGAACTTAAGATGCCAGGAGGTTACACGTGGAAATACCTACAAGGCTGATTCCAGAAGCATGACCAATGATGCAAGTAATGTTCCTTGAACATCAGATACAACAGAGGTACATGCTAGAGAAGGATTTGGAAAAGTCTGGAATCCAGTCAAGGGCATGTTGAGCACAGAACCCAAAAGACAAGATTTGCCAAACCCCCTGTCTGTCATACATATGGTCTTAAGCACAGAGTGCACTGTAAATTTTGGTGTCCCTTTAAAGGTAAGGCAGAAAAACTCTTCAGTTCAAAATATAAGATCAGTGTTTTCTCTGCTTTATTTAGTTAAAATTGATTTCTGCACCTCAAACAGCTTTAAGTGGGATGCAAAGATGCAGCAGAAATACTAACAAGTTTAAAAGATTTTGAAAATTTCCAGTAACAGTTTGAAGTGCATTACATCATTTCAATGAACTTTATTTGATTCCTGTACTCAGCTCTGTTGTTTTTATTTTACCCAGCTATCAATGTCAAAATTCCTACAGCTCTAATCTGGCACAATTATACTCTGCATCACAGAGGCCTCTACAGTAATGCTTAAAGCATACAAATGGATGTCTGAGAACAAATCAGGCTGTACTATCCACACAAATACAGCATTACCATAGCAAATTGCATTTAACAATTCTACTTTCTAATATATTATATTTACATTGCTTGTAGATGAAAAATCCTGACAATGAAATTCTACAGTAAGTAACTCCATCTCCTCCTGACTGCTTTCTTTACAGATGTAGCAGCGAAGAAGGGCTAGTTGAGATTTGTTACAGTGCTCTGAAATATCCTGAAGGACTTTCTTCTGTTTGGTGTATTTGCATAGATAGATCTAGAATATAAAAGCCGTAAGGATCACTTCATGTAGTTCTTTTCATAAAAATCTTTAACAAATGTCTCTGAAACCCAGCAACCAAAGGTACACTAGATATACTACCTGACATTGTGGAAATTAACAGGTACATTTCTACTATTCAAAATACTTCATGTTAGAGTACATTCAAGGACAATTGTCAATTTTAGAAGGCAGTAAGGTTAAACAGACAATCAACACAATCCTATTCTAAAATTAATTTTAAAATTTTCTTCTGCCTTGTATTGGCAGGTTTAAGAAGCTGTTGACATCAAATTTTAACACTTCTGAAAATAGTGGCAAATGAAGACAGATCTGACATTTCACATAAATGAAAACCAAATGAACTCTCCCTACTACAATCATCACTCTCTACACAGACATGAAGACAACTACTGTATTTTAAAATTAACATTTCAGATTTCCTTACCAGTGCTAACACTGAAAAACAAAGCAGCGCCATACTTCTTCCACAAGGTACTTCTAATGTTGAAAACTCTAGGCATTAAGCATTTTTATGATCAGCCAGTATACTGAAGAAACTATCTCACTGCAACAGCTTTAAAGAAAATCCTTTAAAAAAACATACAAAGCAAGACAAAATAATGGACATGCTACATATATTTTTTTTATTTGACATACATAGCACAAAATAATAACATGTTTCTCTGCTTTCCTTCTCTAAAGTGTCTTAAGATCAAATATTGACAGACTTGCACAGAAAAGCACAGTAGCAAAATTTTTGCAGCAAGACTGGGAATGGGCAGTATTCCATGTGTTTCTCTGCCATGAAGTCTGAAAGGCTACACATAAATTCTTAAAGCAACAAATGATGCAATACAACATTGCATTTGATTTTAAGAAAGGTATGGGTTTTGTTGGTGTTTGTTTGTTTGTTTGTTTGTTTGTTTGTTTTACCACGCTGCAGATTCTGAGAGCTGGCAGCATATTTGATGTCTAGGCTGACTTGAATGAAGCGATGCTTTCAAGTTAACACAGAGCAGCACAAATGCACTTAAATTTAAGGGTTTACAGGGTGAGCTTTGAGGGCTAATAAAAAAAGCATATGTCCAATTTTAAGCAGAGCTAGGTAGGCAACATTATCCCTTTCTGATTGGCAGAAGTGCAAATCAAAAAACCTCTTTAGACAAAATGCCATCTGTTTTAAAGCTTTAACAGTGACCAAAATATTTACTTTCAAGCCAGCTGGCTAATTTATTGTCTGTGTTTTCTCATTGAACTAACATTGTCAGTAAGATGGGATAAACTGGCTTCTATTGATAGAAGGAGCCAGGAACAGGAAATACTCTGTGCTACAGAACTGTCTAACATCCCAAAACCCGGACTTTCTGATGGAGGTGAACTGGATTGCCATCAACCTAAAAGAGGGGAAAACATGTCCCTGTACTGAATGACACTGGTTTGTAACAAACATGCAATAAGCCTCCCACTTGTTTTCCAAAACCAAGGCACAGTTTACCTTTTGTAGCAGTTAGCACTATTCATTGCTTCTCACTACTACCAAGCAAGAATTTAAATAAGAATACTTACTAACAGAATTTGTAGTTTTCGTTTTAAAAAGCTACCAGGAAAATTATGTTCTTTAGAGAGAATATTCTTCCAAAATGGGGATATATTAAGGGTAATTTGTACTGTATTAAGTGCTATGGGTTTATGCTATTTACCAGTAATCCTCAAAGAACTTCTCCTCAGCAATATATGATGTATTCTCTACCTGATGGCAACCTACTTTTTTCACTGTCCTAAGAACCAGAAGCTCCCAGTGCCTTCCCACAAGAAAGAATCATCCTTCAAAGCTGCCAAGAGAACAGACACTAAGGGCTACATTAGCTGCTGGAGTGCTTTGCCTATAGACAGAAATCTGTATATACCACAGAGCAGACAATTGCCCAAACTCTATTTTTGTAGAAATAGCTAATTACATATAAATTGCAAAACTGGCCCTTAAGCTTTGTTATGACTTCCATAATCTCTGAAAAAAAGACTGTCTTAAAAGTTTCTCCTGTGACACTCCAGACACAATGTTTCTCACAGTTTCTACCCACCAAAGGCTCTCTCCAGAGCTGTAGGACATTAGCTGCATCATGACTACGGAAACCTTTATGGCTCTGAAGTTTCTGCTCTGATCTGTTGTTGGCTTTGCAAGAATCTTATACCTACTCTTCCCAGATGCGTCTTTCTGTCATTGTTTTGCCTTTAGAAATTTTAAGGCATACCTTGTCTCTCCTTAGCCTACATGATTTTTGATAAAAGACACAGTTGCTCATAGTGACACTCATGTATTCAAGGAGTAACAGCAACACAAGTATACTACAGGTTCTCACTACCCAGAACTGCTGCTATAACATAAAGATTTTATTGCTTTTAAGGTTGGTGACCAGGAAGATGGAGAAGAAACCACAAAGAAGTTCCCCGCTAATACAAAACATCTTCAGTTAGCAGACAAAAATATATCAGAAGATACCTTTGAAACCTCCTTCCTTAGGTTCATGTTTTTCCTTTAACACTGAACTTACCTAATACCTTGAAGTCAAGATTTTAAAAAGTACATGTGAAATAGGAGTGATATACTACTAGCATAACAATTTTGGTGAAGAATTTTAAGTTACTCGATAGCCAAACTTTACAACATTCATTCCCAGAAGTTAGTGCTTCCATAGAGCAACAATGGAAGTTATAAATCATCAATAATATTAGCATCCCTTATTAAGCAGCAATGCAAATGAGATATTCCTTATTCATCTATTTATAAACAATCATATCTTATGCAAATGAATTATGCAACAAAAATGGGCAGGTAACAAAGCAAGAAAGAATTCTTCTGTGAAGGCTAGACACAAAGATACCTAAATTTGGTATCTGAAGCAATACTATCCCATGTGTAGTGAGGTGGCATGGCTGAGATGTAGAGTTTAGGCAATGTACATCATGTTACAAGCCTAAACACAAAATGGCTGAGGAAACAATGACTGGAATGAATGGCTCTGCAACTGACAAATATAAATAACCTTCCTTACAAATACCAGCACAGAAAATAGGTGAAAGATTTATCCCATTTTGAAATTAAATAAAATACTTTTCTACTAACTTTCATTACATACATACCAATGTGAGAGAAAAAAAAGACATGCATGCAATATTTTTTTTTCCTCAGTTTTTCCTAAGAGTCGACCTGGCGGTTTGCAATTTGAATCATAAGAATCATTAAAAAAACCACAATAAAGTAAACAACTTAAACAATTGTAGCACTTATGTTGCTACTGTCTCTTTCACCCTTACAGAAGAAAGAATTAGTAACAAAGCTCCATGTGTCTGACCATCTTTTTCACTCTCCTTATTTTCTCTACTGTGAAACCAGCTCAAAACTACTCAAAATACTTGAAGGACTACCACCTTTACAACAGCTTATCATTATCAGTAATATTCCTACAGAGGGAAAACATGACAGATTTCAGCCAATAAGAGGTGCTTAATTGAAATAGAAAAAAATTACACCCATTAAACCCCGATTTTTGTTCTTATGAATATTACTTCAGTCTTTGAGAAAGAAATTCTAGGTTAAAAAAAATAATAATAATTAAAAAAAATCCAAATTTCCCTATCTGGTCCCATGGGAAAGGCATTTGATTCAGCAACTCTTCTCAACAGAGTGTAAAAGTACAACCTTAATTTAATGCTACAAGATTACCAGGGCCACAGTGATGAACTATGTATCCAAAATAGAAATTAATTATGCTAGGAAGTTCTAAAAATATTCCAAGATTAATCGTCTTCTTCATTTACCCAGAGAGGTCAATCTACTCAGCTTTTGCTCTTTATATTCCAAATGTGTAGTTTACACACCAAGAGGATAAACCAGCTTTTAAGAATTGAGACAGTAAGAAGCTGATTTACGTCAGACTATTTGTCAATTGGGTTACTTAACAAGTTTACAAGAACAGCAAGAATATCATACTTATGAAGACAGTAAAAACCAAGCAGTTTATGGAGACATGGGTTGCAATTTATTTTCATCGTTTCTTTAAATGCTTTACTATTTTTAAATTTAAATGGATATTTTGTTATATAATTTCTGTACTGAACCGTTTATAATACCACTGTTAAATATACACAGCCTTCTTCTAATTGCATTTCTTAAGATTGTATCAACTTCTTTATCGTATAATTCATGGCAACTGTGAAAACATTTATGAAAACTCAGTTTGTAATGTCATTTCCTGAAAGTGAACCATCTCATCAGAGCACTGTCTGTTGGAGTAAGTACAGCTTCTGTGCTGAAGCAGCCATGCATTTTTAATGAATTAGGCTATTGATAAGACTGAAAATGTAAAAATAAAATGTCCTTGAGAAGGATCTGGCCATTCTTTACAAAAGTACAGAGGAAGGCAACAGAAAATATCTTTCGAGATCTACCTTTTTCTTAATTGTAGTTTTACAAACCTTGCTCCAGGGTTGTTGCTTTTTGGACATAAAAGCAATATATCCTATACTCAACAAAGCAGAAGTGACATAACATAAAATACAAACATAGTTTTATACTTCTTATAAATGCCATGCTGTTAAGGCAAATAGTTAATAAAAATGGGATATTGCTGAGACTAACCAGATCACCCTCAATGAAGAACTGCAGTTTATGCAGCATATTGAAGCCTGTCTATACAAGTCTTCTGAATAAAGCTAGTATTTAAAAAGCACTGTTCTAATTTAAATTTTGTATAAAATATAAACATGCATGCACACACACACACACAAATATATATATATTTAAAAATACGCTCCTTCTGAAGGAAGTACTTTGGAACTAGATTAAAATAGACAAACACAAACAGCAGGAGTTAATTAAGAGATATTCCCCCCAACAAATAAGCTCTTAAAGGTATTTTACATTCATAAATCTGAATCCAGACATTCATGATCAAAATCACCATTCAAAATAGTTGTCAAATACAGAGATTTTGTGATTACAAACAATATTTTTATCATAAGTTATGCATTGAATTTACATCCAAGTGGTAAACAGCTAAGAGTTGTTAATTATTAAATTACATAGAGATTTTAAATCAATTATTTGAGAACTAAACAAGAAGATGCTTAAGCACCTTCTTAATATCATCAAATAAACATTAATGTATACCTACAGCAAAAATAATGAAGTGTGTACCCACTACTCACAGCAAACTTGCTTCGTTGAATGTAAGGACTTATGAAATGTTCTCCTGTAATTTTTAGCTATACATGATTATTTTTCAGGCTGCCTTACAGATCCTAGCTGGACAAGAACACTACATTTGCTTCTACATTGTAGATATTTATCTAGACAGATTCTTAGAGACATCTTTCTAAATGAGACACTTAAATCTTGTTCCCTGTAATGTCTTTCTACATATGTATCCATAAGTGTTTACGGGCAAATGAGCTGCTCTAACCTGAAGAAATGAGCAGCTACAATATTACTAATTTCTAGGAAACACAAGCTTTTAATGTTTATACACTGACTAGCAAAAGGAAAATTACTGTCTGCTAAGCAGCTTCATCCTGTAAGGCAGTATAAGGAAATGTATCAATTTCTAACGCTATGTATATCAAGTATGACTGACAAAGCTAACAGCCAGTTTAGGGTTGGACCTCCCTTTAGGGCTGGCTAATCCAGCTGACACGACGGCAATACCATTTCAGTGTGTCCATCACTGCCAGAGACTTCTGGCCCCTTGATTTATCAGTCAGGCTGCTTACTTAAATTTAAGTGTACCCAGCTCATTTTCATTAAAACAGGACAGGGTACAATCACAGGCACCACAAAAGGACAGCTCAGACTTCTAATCCTGACATAGTAAAATTAATTTCAAAAGAAAAAAGGTAGCAAATACATACAATTTTCTGCAATGTGTATTTTTTTGCTGCACGGTTATTTAATGATTTAGAAAGTTATTAAGTACAGATACCTATCAGCCTGTGTGTCTTTAAAAGCACCAATGTCTACTGTCAAAACATTCACATTCATCAAATAGTTCCTTCACTTGTTTTTATTATGCTAATAGCCTAAGCCAAACACATAAGTAAAAACAGCTGTGGGAAAAGAGGCAGGAAACAAGCCTTTGGTACATAAAGCAACACACTACTATCTGTTATCCTTTATCTTTGCATGAACAACATACTGTCAGCTTTTTCTCCCTCATCTTTCATGGGGCACAGCTTTAATTGGTGGAGGTTTGCTTCAAGTACCCTGTAGCTGCCATCAAAGCCTTTCTGGGTCAATGAACTGTATTCACTGCTCTGAATATAGGATGTGCTCAGAAATGAAACAAAAGCACATGATTTTCAGGACATCTTGGCACGAAGATCTTGATCAGTTAGGTTTTGAAAAGCCTGAAGAAAAGTTTTCAAGAGAGAACTTTTGACCTACTGCAAGATAACTATGAACTAAATTACTATTTGGGTCTTCTAGACTTAGAGTAGAACAAAGTAACTTCAATCCAGCTGCAGCCCAGACATAAGGCAGTTCACCTCTTTTGATGGCTCATGAATAATGGAACAGCTCCCCAATGGCAGTTATCTAAATAGGATAGCCTCCTCATCTCAAAATATCCCATGCTCCAGTCTTAACCTCGAAAAACAAAGTGTACTTTTAATTGGATAATTCCAAGTGCTAATACTCTAGACTGCAAAACTGCCAAAGCCACTTGGGCAAAGTTCCTTTCATGAACTGATTAACATGTCAAGAAACACATTTAATGAAGAGGTAGCATACTGAAAAATACTGACTCTCACAAGCCCTCTATTAATCAGAGACTGATTAACTAGGCTGAAAAGCAACAATTGATGAAATAAAATGGAACAGTTTTGTATGGCTTCTATCACATTCAAGAGTAGGCTACAGTACCCTGATTCTATTTCACTGTCTTTTGCACTTCTACATTAATATATCTTAGCACAAATCATTTAAATTTTTTTTTCTGGGTAGGAAGCAAAGACGAATTATAATGAGAACTTTTAGCTTAATTCACTAATGTTTGATGTTTAGACTGGTTCTTACTTAAGAAGAGGTGGGGAATGGACCAGCTTTGGTGTAAATCTCGTAAAAGGGCCTTTTTCCTCTTCTTTATTAGTCTGACCACAGGGATGGTACTTCACAAATATGTGACAATGGTTAAGTTTTAGGGGAAAATCATTACATTATTTGGTGTGTTTCAATGAAGAAAAAATTTACATACACTAAACTAACTAAAGAAAAAGAAAAGGACGAAAATATAGAAAATGTTTCAATCAGTATTGTACTTAATATCAGTGATTCCTATTGGATACACAAAGCAGTTGACACCAAAATACATTTAAAATGGTAACTCTCCATAATATTTCTTTCTGTCCTTCTAAAAAAATCAAAGCCTTCAAATAATTAAAACAGAACTGCCAGCACTGCTTCACATGATCATGCCTAAGAGTATTTTTAAAGCCTGATGAGTGCATGTCTTTGGCATTTACAATTAAATTCTGCCTTGGAAGGAGCTAAGTTTGCTCTCAGTGCCACAGCTTGACCAGAATGCCACTTCTTCAATTCTAGATAAGAATTTTAGGCATGTGCTCTGATTAAATTTAAAAACGAACAAACAAACAAACAAACAAACAACAACAAAAAAAACCACAACCACGCCAACAAACTACATTCTACATTTAAAAAATATAAAGTGTTAAGCATGATGTGAAGATGTGAAGATAATTATTCAAGCTGTCAGTGCCAGTATATGTTTGTCTCTAGGATGTGAAACTCTATTTGTTACCTATAATAGAAAAACTTCAAACTGCACATTTTCTTAACTAGAACACTATATGTCTGTCTATTTCCTAAAGTGTCAAGTCTCATCTTTCCTTTCTCTTTTTTTCCATGAAGTACACAGAATTACTATTTAGGTATGCATTTAGAAGGTATAACTGATTTTACAAGGATTATAAACACTCAAAAAATACATTGCCATGTTGCATATTCTCCTCTTCTTTTACATTTCCTTTTCATCTAGAATTTTCTATGAACAACATACAATATACAAAAAAAACTCCAACCAAACCAAACCAAACCAAACCAAACCAAACCAAACCAAACCAAACCAAACCAAACCAAATGCAGAGGAAACTTTTCTATGATCTAGACACTGTAGGGAGAAACACTTAGAGGACCACCAGTTAATTAGTTTTGATCTACCACTGAATGTTGGCAAAGAAAACTATCAAAAAGGACAAATATTCCCTCAAAAGAAATAAATATCACACAGTAGTTGAAATACTGCACAAGTTTCATTAAATGCATTAAGTATATTATATATAATGTAGCAAGTATCTAAGATACTTGCTACATTATATATAATACACTTAATTAAAATTGTAGCAGGAAAGCATCTTCTCATAGCTCATCCTTAAAAGCCAAATTGAATACAATTCTCTGAGACTACATTTTGGCACATAAGTTTAAAAAGCAAGATTCTATCCAATTATCCTGAAATCTCCTAAATTTATTGCAAAGACTTGCAATAACCTTACAACAAATGCAATTGGGCTTGAGGAAACATACATTCACAATTATTTTTTTAATCTGTTCTCTAACAGCATGCAGAAACATGCTCCTATTTGTGGAGCATTTAAGGAGTTTTACACAGTTCTGCAATTGCAAATACCAAAACACAATTTTAATGTAGCAAGCAAATGAATATGGACCTCACCAATCTTTTTAATAGAGAATGAAATTATGATGCAACATAGTAGACACTCTGTATGCGGTTCAGCCATATTTAAAGAAAAACTCGTTTCAGCTTGCTATGAAAAAAAAAACCCTGTTACTTATACATTATCAAAATTCTTACTAGAGAGCAGCATTTTAACTGCATGGAGCAGGAATCCATGATCTAACTGAGATGCAGACTGAAAAGGCAGAAATAAAATGGGAAGTGTATATTTTTCATTTCATCTCAGTTCAGTCTGTGCCTTTCAGAACCGTAGAAGCTGGAATAAATGAAAAGAATAGGAACCCAACCATTTACAATTCTACAATTACTGGCCAAGAGTTAAACTCCAAATTTCATTTTATGCGAAGGATTTTGTAGATGACTGGAGAAACACGAACATTTAGCAAACCCTTGGACACTTCAATTCTTTCATTTTAAATTTACTCTGCTTGTAACTTTCACTGATTTACTTTCATTCTTTTTAAGATATACTACAAGATTCTTGATTAAATTCAATTAAAAGGCCAATGCTTTGGTTTTTTGAGAGATACGTGCTGTAGTTTGAGAAAGGTCCTGTGATAATTTTATAATTCAGTATGTGAATAGGCATTACAATGACTACGTCACCATAGTCCCTTCCACCTGGAAACAATGAAAAGGTTGAAAATAATCTTTTTTTTAATTAATAAGAAACTGCATTTAAAATATTCAAACATCTGATAGTCCATGAAGATCTGTGAAAGAAATTTAGAAATTCAGCTAATCAGTATAGCTTAGGACAAACCTGTTTCACATGGAAATTTAGATTTGGATTTCAAAGGCCTGAGCACGTAACACTGAATCAGAGTCTGGATGAATCAACAGGACATGGCCTGAATAAATGATCTTTATTTAGGTCTAACAGAACAAGAAACCTGTATCATCTGTATCAAAACCAAACAAAACCAACAAACTCCTTTAAGCATTTTGACCTACTCACACCTAATTTAGCTATAGTGATAAGTCCATATGATAACTACAAGCTGAAAAGTGCAAACTCTCAAGAGTGATAAAAGTGGTGATACAGTTAAGAAGTCTGTGTAAATGCATTCACCTACTGGGAATGCCAAACAGGTTGCAATGCCCCATTGCATTTTAGGCTGACTTGAGTCCAGGCTGCTTTAGCCTGACCACCGGTGTCCAATCCCCCTTCCATCAGCAGCTGGGCAAGTTACTCCTCCTCTGGCCACTCCCAGCATCAGAGGCTTTCCTTGCTCTGAGATGAATGTATATACTTGCTGTGGAACCAGGGTACACTAAAAGCTACTTGCAGAATTACACTGATTTTAAACATTTAAGTAAACTGAATTACATGAGAAACAACTTCTAAGCTCTTGAATATCAGCTGTGTTGCTTAATAGATTAATTTTCTCTCTTACTGTTTGGTTTTCCTGCCAATATGGAATACTATGGTATGTGATATTTCAATTCTATTTAACAAAACAGTGCCCACTTTTACAGTCCCAAATAAGTTTCTTGATGCTAAAAGAAACATTGTAGGCCACATGGCAGAAGGAGATCAAGTACAAGTGTAGGAGATTTATATATATAAATATTAATATTTAAACATAAATTAATGGTACTATAATAATGCAATTGAAAAAATAACAATGTAAAGAATCTAAAGGCAGAATTAAGACCACAAACTCATATGTTGCCTAGCTCAAATTAACAGTCACAGTTAACAGAGATCTTATACTCCATCTCTTCTACTCTTTTGTGTATATACCCATGGGTAGGGAAACCCTCAAAAAAAAGTTTAATCAGATCTACATCCACAGACAGTAATAGTGGAAAAAAGTGCCAGGTACCAGGCAGTAAAATAGTAATTTTCTTGATGCAATACAGATACAGTCAAACCTCTAAACAATTTTTACTGAAACATTCTTTTGATGTTAGTGTATTTTATCTGTATTTGCAGAACAAAATCAAATTTCAAAGGCTTGACAGTCACCATGAAATGAATTCTAATCCCACTGATATGTCATCAAATACCTTTGCCTCTCCTGAGAACATGCAGGCTATTCTGAACATAAAAATAAATGTAATTCAGAAGTTTGAACCATGCAGTCCCATAAAGTGCACTCATAAAAAGTGATTCAGAAAAAATAATGAACAAAAATCATAATTTCAGTTTAGCTCGGTCACAAATATTGTATACATTATGTATGGGCTTAACACTGACTTTGGAATTGAACCCTGACCAAGATTTGACTGGATTTTAAGACTGGTTTCTTCAGACTCAAAACACAGACACACTCTCTCATTTCACAGTTCTCCATGCAGAAAATACACAGGAATTTTTTATCACTTCTCTCTGAAATTCCTTAGTAACTCTGTGAGGGACACGGACACTCCACATTTCAGCATTTCAAGGATGACCTGCAGAATCAGCAACACACCCATGACAGCTATTTTAACATGATGCCTAGGATAGCAGACAGGTTTTTTCAATCATCTCTGGGGCAAGGCACACCACCCAAAACAGCAAAGCGTCAAAGGGGCTTATGCAGCATGATTGCTGAAATGGGTCCTATTTCATAAGAAAATATGGGATTCAGCTGACAGAAGAGACACTACCACTTATCTGAAGTAGGGGGTTTTGGGTTTACTTTGGTGCCATTACTTGAAGCTAGAGGCAGAGTATTCTGCTGCCAGGGCTAGAAGCCCCAGTTCTTGTGACAGAGTTTCCGTAACTCCCTCATAACTGCTGAGGGGCCAGCAGCACCAACAGAGATCTGCATCTGATGGGGAGCAACTTACAGGGCATTAACCACAGTGAAGGGCGCAGACAGGCACTTATTTTTCTGGAAAAACAGCAGAGATCAATCACAGTTCTTCAGAAGGCCAGAAAAGCAGAAACCACTTTAGTATTTTACAACAAAATTCCAGTACTTTTATCACAAGCTAACATATAACTGGTGCTGATTTGACACACTCACATGCACTGGCCTTCAAAGAAAAGATCTGGTAGATTTTTCTCTGAGATGCACAGTCAGCTTCACCCTAGAGTTTATCCAAACTGCTTTTCCTTACATAATAATCATATTTAATTAAATAGGAAACTGCAGGGCGTCCACACAGTTCTGTAAATACCAATCAAATTTAATGAAAGTTTCTATACTTTGAATTTCTACAAAATGGCTCAACAGAAACTATGAAAAAGAATGCTGCTATTGTCTTCCTTGACCTTTGAGCTTCATGGAAATTCCTCACTATGCTGTTCACCAGACTTACATCAGTCTAACAGTCTCCTCTGTGCTGGGGCTGTGTAACAGGGATGCCTGCAAGAATCCTACACCTACCCCTACAGATAACAACCTAAAAGCTGAATTCTCTGTGCTAACAATCCTTTACCATTGACACATGTTGGGTACAAGTTTGACAGAGGAGCAACTACTTCAGTTTTTGCCTTCAGAAATGGTGAAGCCTGAGCTTTAGCTTCATTGAACACAGGTTCTTGCATCCCTAATGAGTTGGTCCTTATGCTCTTTTCATACCAGAGAATGCTTGTCATTTCAGTGCTAAATATATCATATCTAAGCATCATATCTTTATGTATAAACAATATTAAAAGGTAATTATTGCATATTTGATTTATTGAAGTAAGTGTGCAACAAGGAATCAAAGAGTCAGTTTTAAGATGCATGATTTGTCTTGGACATAGTATAAAAATTTGTTAATTTTAATTAATAATATGTATATGTATATACACAGAGATACACATACAGTATTTGCAATAGATCTTTAGGGAAGCCCACTTTGCTACTTCTCTTACTGCTCTTCTCTTGCTTATTAACCCTGAATCTGAATCTGAATATTGAAAATCTTATTTTCCAACAGAAACTTCAATTTTTAGTGAGATGATAAGTATATGGATGTATCCACAATGTAACAATTTCTTCTCATCCTCAAGTCCCATTCAGTCAATGCTCATGTCGAAAAAACTGCTGCAAGAGGAAAATGTTGAAAAACTATATATCTTCTAGAAACATTTGTCAAAGTCAGGAATTAAGGATCAAGTATGCCACTAAAGCCTGGCTAAGATGTACCAGCAGTTAACAGCATTCGAGATTATATTCAGATTGAATTCCAACATTCCATTTCTACACTGGTATCTGTGCATTTACAGTAATCCAGCTACACAGCAGACAATTAAAAGGCAGATTCATTCCTTTCATGCCCTCTCCCTTTCAAATCTAGCAAAATCCGTACCCCAATCTCAACTCCAAGCCAAACCAACACATGCTGTAGCATAAAACAGCCTTTCCCTTTTAACTGTAAAGTTGCTTTTCCATTTTCTGTACTAAATTGCTGTGTGGTAAACCAGTAACCAACTTCATTCTAGAAGGTGGCAAACTAGTACACTTATATACACACACATACATGCATACTATTTATATACAGTCCGTACAAGTTGTTTGCTGAATCAGCGTAATGCTAAAAATAAAACTAAAACTTCTACCACAAATCAGAAAATAAAGATCTTAAAATGTTAATTGACAATAGCATTCCTAAAAAGCAAGAGGAAACGTATACTAACTTCTGGGGATTCAACTGAGAGAGATTAAATGATAGTAAAATTTTTACCTGCTGATAATATGAATGGCTGAGGCGAATATAATGCACATGCACAGTAATGCAAAAAAAGCTAGGATTGAAAATCAAAGTCTGTTGAATGAACACTAGCAATACAACATGGCATAACCAAAACTTTCAGGTCTGACTGTTAGTTTCTGCGAGTTTATTATTCTGACTTAAAGTCACATCTAAATGTGGATTCTGCCCCTGCCTGACAGACTGCTCTTCTTGAACTTTAAGATGCCCCTTGGCTTCTTAAACATCTGACTCTAATAATTCTCCTCATACCAAAACTCTTACCATCCTACTTTGATCAATCCCACAACAAAGCATAGAATTGAAAGCTTGATTTCCTAGTCTGACTGTTGACAGTTAAGACACAGGAGTTTTGTTCATTTTGCAGCTAACTAGAATTTCCAAAATAAGGTTATAAAATATCTGTTCCTTGGATTTTCTTACCCCTACTGAAGGACTGCACTTTTTAAAATGTAGGCAGGCTACTGGCAGCCAGCAGTTCTGCAAAGCAGACCCATATCCTCTGAAACTAGACCTGTGACTGCATAATTTTGGTTACATCTAGAGATCTTCAAGTTTGGAGCCCCAGAGAACTGGGCACGGTCCAAACACACTGGATGTCATGATTTTTTTTTTGCACAGCTATTGTAAAGTCTTTTTGCAAAAACACATCCTTATTGGCAAGTATTCAGCAGGATTCCTCAAAAGCAAAAAAAAGTAAATAAAAGAAGTGTATGTAAAAAGCAAGATATTATCTAATTTTGCACCTTTTCATTATTATAAGCAGTCATCAGATAAAAATTAAGTAGATTTTCCCAAGCTTGCTTCCAAATAATTTAGACTATTACAGAAGAAGATAATCTAGGAACTGAAAAAAACCCCTAGCAACTGTCATAAAAGAGTATTTAAAATACAAATATATATAAAGCTGGAAAAAAAAAAGTCGGTGTTTCTCAGCTTATAAATAAAAAGAGGAATCAGTCAAAGCTGCACAAGTTAGCTGATCTCCAAATCAAAGTTGTGAAGAGAGGTAGATTAAAATGTAAAGTTATTGAGTGTGGAGACACTTTAACTGTATTGCTATACTTGATTTTCCTGTGACTCTTTTCATTATTATAACATCCTTCTTGCAGGATTGATTATATTGGCTGTAAGAAAACACAGAATCTGATTGTGCGTTAAACCAGAAATGTCTGCTAAGTGTCTTTTAAAATCTATGGTTACAAATATTAGTTATTAAAAATCTCCATTTGAAATTAATAACTAGGTTTTAAAGGTTCTGTAAAATAAATCATGATTAAATCAATTTTTTCTAGAAGATCTCAACATAGGGACTGGAAATGACCATCCATACTTAGAGAAATAAAGTAAGTGCAGATTTTCTGTTATCCTGAGGTAGCTAGATTATTGATGTCAATCAAATGGAAATGAAACATCCTAATAAGAAAGGTATTATTTGCCTTTACACCAAGAAAAAATATATTTGTTTCTATCAAAGCTACTATGAACAAATCATCTGTTGCTAATATTTGTAATTGACACTCAAGTTACTAAAATTCTCTTTAGCATAATACTGGCTTTGGGTGTGCTTTTTCTTAACCTTCTGTTTTTCCTTTCATATTTTAGTGTCTTGGTTCCTTTTCTTTTTCTGCAATTTTCTTTGACTCCTCAATTCATTTCCACAGAGCTATGAATATTTTTTAAGGAGACTCCATTCAGACGCCACGTTTAGCTAGTCTGTGAGAGAGAAAAGTGTGACCAGACTAGATTACATTGAAAAAATGAATTCTTAAAGCAAAGTTGTTTGAATAAAAATATTATAACACCTTCATTAAAACTGATGAAAATAGAAAATATTTTAAACCCCACAGCTTTTCCCATAAAAAGCACATACTCCAGACATTGCTAACACTGTGAACCACTATGCCTGAATGCGTCCTGTGCATCTACAAGGACACCTTTAAATTATTTAATATAGAGAACTTTTTTGTTTCTCATTTGACTTATGGGACAAATAATTTACCTTCCTACTGCTGTTTTGTTATGGGGCTCAACCATATAAATGAATCTGCATACTTCAAAAGAACTAAGAGTAATAAATTATTTCTATCATAGAGTATTTGCTGACCATTTCCTTATCTCACTGCAAGAATTAGTGTTTTGCTAGGGAATAAGCATTTACACCAATTACTCAGGTGTTTTCTTTCTAAAAAAGGAGTTACATTCCTTTAAGTTTTCAAGAAAATCCAGGAGAAAAGTGGTGAGTTGCTGATATCCTGAGCTGTTCTGCAAGGCAGCTGCAGGGGGAAAAACAGTGCCCATCCCAGTCAGGACATGAAGCAGTGGTTCATTTCTCCTGCTCACTTTGTTAGGACTTTGCCCTGCCACAGCAAGAAAGTGTAGTGTGTACAGGAGGTTTAAACTGCCTCAACAGTTCCAGAGATAATGTGCTGCTTACAGCCTCAGTAGTCAGGAATTCAGTGTGTATCAAAACAAGAAAGAAAAAAAAGAAAATAGACTCTGAGCACCGTGAGCCCTCTGCTCAGAGCAACCTGCCATGTATGTGGATGATGTATATCCACATGCTTTTCCCAACCACAACTTGATACAATCAACGTCACCTCACCCATCATCCTTACACACGCATTTTTGACTTGCAGGATGAAGTCAAGCTCTGACATTTTGAAGAGGTCAAAAATACATAAGAAGACCTGGGTTTTAGTTTCAGAAATATGAGTCAGAGAAGAGGAGCTTCTACTGCTAAGATGAAAAAATATTAGTTTGCATTTATTTCAAACTCTGTCAAATCTAAGTCAGAATTACAAAATGTAATCCTTACTATCTGTTAGCCTGATGGTCAAGACTAATGGGTTGCATTAAAAATAGTTACAGAAATCTTAATGCAAATTTTAAAATTAATTTCACACAATGATATGAAGAAAGGGTTTCAGGTTTCCCCTCTGCCAAAACCAGCAGAAGCAACAGTGGAAACTGTTAGGAAATTGCCTGTACTAAAAATAAACAGTCTGATAAGAGTTAGAATGGGAAAATATTTTGTTATCTGGATACTTATTAACCTGGGGAAAGTTATAAATTCGTATTAATAAAAATACAAACATATTAATTCAAATTACTTTAAAAGCAAATAAATAATTTTTTCCTTTTTTTTTTTTTTAAAGTTCATTGGAATTTTCAGAACTATTTCATAGCATGAAACAACAAGCAACAGACTTCCTCTGGAGCACAATCAAATTCATGTACTTGTGCCTATTTTTCTTCAAAAGACCTGAACCAAGCAATGATAGAGATATGAGTTCTTTATAAACTGCTTTCTATTTAAGATACCAGACAAACAAACAGATAATATTGGAAAAAAAAAAAAGTATTATAAAGGCATTTCCTTTTTTTTTCTAATATTGTTAATTTAATTTGGAACTTTCTGACATGTATCAATGTATTTTATTCATGCTATTGAATTTTCCATCTGTTTCTAAATATTTTGTCTTTAAATCAATTCTGTGCAAGTGTGCTGTTTTACACTGTTTGTATGGAAATAAGAACTAGTGGAAATCCTAAATACTTATGCAACCTGCCATAGTTAACCAATGGCCCACGTGCTAGACGCTGTACAGAGAGCACTGAAACTACAATATTAATAGGTATTTAATAGCTTAAATGAATATAGACACAAAAGAGAAGAGGTTTTTTTAATAGCACCAATAGTCATCCAGCTGTTAGAAAAATTTGGATATCCAGGAAAAGAGTTTATTTCTCCAAGTAATTATAAATTAAACATATGTCCTTTTGAAGCATTAATACAAAGCAGAAATACTTCTATCACTAACTATCAACAAGTAAAGCAATGCTGTACTATGCAGTGGAAGGCTATGAAATGAAAATTGTTTGTGAATCTATTCAGGATACAGCTCACTAGCAAAGAACAATTAAATAAATTATTAGACAAAATGCATCTTCTTTTATAATCTCTGTGAACATAACCTTTAGTATATCAAATATCTGATAAAACTAAAAAACTAAATAAAAAATTTTAAAAATCCCTAAAAATATACTCTTCCTGAAAAACCTCTATTTCTGAAACTAAAATACTGTCTTAAGAAGAAAATTAAATTTAAATTTTTATATACCATAAAATTTGAATGAAAATTTAAAGACTAATCAGAATGCCCCAAGGAGATAAAGTCCACAGTACACAGTTTATACATCATGTTTTATTTTGGTACAGACACTTTTACATCCACTCTAATATAAAATCACCCTTCAAGTAAGGATATTTAAATATAATTGTAAAATGACTCTTCTAAAGTGAAGAGTAATAAAATTTTAATTTTTGATAGTTCTGTCTTACTATAAGTGAAGGACATTAGCACTCTTTCTAACTGGCAGCTCCACAAAAAAGTAATACAAAATGTTGTTCTGAATGAATGATGTTCTGAAACACTTGAACCAAAATACGCAGAAAAAAGAATTATAAAGCATAAGAGAAAAATATTCCATTTCTGCTAATAAGTAAGGATGCTCTTTTCCCAGTTTTTTTGGGACAATGTTTACAAGTGTTGGTTTTGGTTTTTTTCCCAGTANAAAACCACCAACCAAACAAAAAAAACCCAGCAAGAACAAGGGAAAGAAAATAGAGAGGGAAGAAGAACTACAAGGACATAAATTTAGAAAATATGAAGCCAGCTTGAAAAAGCCTCAAAATTGAACCTTTTAATTCTTCTTTTACTTTATTTTAAAATTCAATCCAAGAGTCAGATGAATTAATTATTCTCCAGTATTTAACTCTTCTGCTTTTATATTCTTTTTGTCAGGAGAATGTTATAGTCATATAGCTGCCATAAAATTTCAAGTGTGTCTTCTGTGTGCTAATACAGTCTTTAAGAAGATGTAAAAGTCTCAAGTATTTTATATTTCAAGATATTCACCAAACATCAAACTAGCCACAAGAAGTTTTCCTCTACATTTGATGGGGGTTGATATGTATTGAAGAAACAACTCAACCTACAGACTGCCTTTAAGACTAAATAAATAATTAATGAAATCCCATGCCACTTAGTTTCAGGTTCAAAAATAGAAATAATTTGAGAATCAAAAAAAAGAGAGCTGTAAAACAAATTTGTTGTATCCTGTAGCAAAGCTAGTAGTGAGGAGAAAATGGACAAACCTCCTCTCTGCAAAAAATAAAGACAGACCAAGGAAAGAGGGCAGAAGGAGTAAATTATAAAGTAGTAATGAAATAGTAAATAATAAAATATTCATACTTAAGTGTTTTACTTAGAGAGAAAGTCTGAAACTCTATACAATGAAAGAGAATTCTCCAGGGAGGAAATACTTAAATTAGAAGAACTGACATGTTCTGACTAAAGCAGTATGCTAGACAAAAGGAGGTATGGAACACAGTCTAGACATCAACCTCGTAAAATTTTGAGCAGGCATCTGCTTTGACAGCGTTTGAACAATGTGGTGGTTGTTCAGTACTGACCTTCATGCCTGCCATTTCACACCTCATAGCCACAAACTAAGCTACTTTACAATAATCATACAAAATAACCTACCAAATATGGTGGGAAGAAAGAATAAATCTAGCTGCATCTTGACATTCAGCTAAGAAAACTAAGTAAAAACCTGACCTCCACTCAACAGAGCATTTAAAGTTAACATCTCCACAAAACAAGTGTGAAAAAAGTACATGAAAAAACATGAAAAAAGTAAACTTTTAAAAAAAAATCCCCTAAATATATTCTATGAGAATTTTTTACATTCAATTAAAGCCTCAGTATAAAGCACTTTGCTACTAAAACTTGAGGATAATAACAATTTGAAAAAAAGAGAAAAACTTCAAAAGTTACAAAACCTTTAAAAAACTGTTAAATTCCCGTGTCATTATATAGCTTTCCCTAAATTCTGTCAAGTCAAATTCAAAACATTTCAGTGGAATATGCACATTTTTGATACATTCATTTCTAACTAAAGAGATTTCAAGTACATCTTTCAAATTCAGATTTTTTTTTTCTAAATAGTATCTGAGTAACATAATACTGTATTGTGTACTGCATTAAAGATCAAAATATTTCAGCAATCCAAACGTCCTGGAGAGAACAGGAGAGGAGACAGTAGGAGATTTTTGCTTTCTGCTTACATCCACAACATTTTAAGCATTTCTGATTTGCTACAATTCTCAATAAACCACACATAATTAGCAATGTATTCCATTCATATTTATATATTTTTAGTTTTCTCTAACTTAGTCACAGATTATGTTACCTTGTTATGATATCAGATTATGTTATCTTAGTCACAGATTATGTTATCACAGCATAATAAACTAGATCAGGCATAACAGAAGACACTGTTGAGACGCTGCCTGTAGAGTCAATGACAAACTTCTTCAGTGCTCCTTTAAAATCCTCAGGAGTGGTCCTTTTCAGTTTGTATCTGGAAAACCAGCTTTGAGTCTGAACTTTATTATTTCTTGACTTGTTTCTAGATGGAAAGAACCTGCCCCTGATTAAAACATTGGAAGAAAAAATGCCAATATTTTTGTGCTTCTGTTCCAATAAATAGTAGTGTGCTGGAGCTGATTAAAGAGACAACTCAGAAGAAGGTGTGGAATAAAATTGTTAATGAAGCAGCCAAAAAAGACAAATCCCTCTCTGTCTCTCACATAGGTACAGCACTGTGTATCCTCTGATACCTACATTTTCAAAGAAACAAGCAGTCAGAAAATATTTTTTGATGAGTCAGAGCTAGGATTAAAAAAAAAAAAAAAACCAAAAAAAAAAAAACCCACTAAAAAAACCCCCCTGAATAGCAACTAGGGGGAACCCTAGCAGGATTTTTTTTTTTTTTTAAATCAAAATATATTTTAATGGTAAAAGTACCATTTCGCTGTAATTTACACTTTACAGCAAATAAACATTTTACAGATGATAAGACAGTGTTTGCAACCTACACTGATAATCACTACAAAGGAGGCAGCACAAATGAAAACATTTAACACTTGGAACTTTTATTGTTTATGGCAAGCAGTCAAACAAATAAATCAAAAAAAAATCAACTTCCTCAAAGAAGCAGCCCTGCAACAGCCTACTACAGAGCCTTGCTGAAATTCCAGTTCCTGTCGAAACAAACAGATGAATAAACAACCAATGCTAGAATTCAGGTTTAAAACATTATCAAATCTCAGTGTTACATAATACATGTGTATGTTTTGCACAAAATATGTGTAAAAAATCCACAATCACTTCCTGATGGGAGGAATATTAGTAGAGTGGAAAAAACACAGAAACATTTTTAGCTAAAATATTATTCTCCTAGGAAACAAGAAGAAAAAAAAACCACAAAACCCCTCAAACAATAACAACAAAACAGACAAAAGTCTTCTGTCTTCCTAAAGATAGTAACTCAGAAAAACACTTCAATACACATATTAAAAAACGGTTCTCAAAAGGAACTGCATACTTTTCAGGACATTACAGAGGGAAGACCAAATAGTCCCTGATTCCAGAAAAGGTTTTAATGTCTTCAATGAGAGGAATTGTAGGCAGAAATAAAGAACTTGATAAAAGGATAAAAAACCACAATTAGAATAGTTCTTGACAAATAATATGAAATGAAGTGACAGGAGATTGTTGAGTTCGTAGAATTTAGGCAAACACTGAAGAAAAAAATCTAAGAATATAGGTGAAGTCAGCATGGAGAATGATAAACTGTTTAATATTACAAGAAAACTTCCTCTCCCTATATGAAAGAGGAGGGAAAAAAGACAGTAATAAGATTGTCAATGGAAAGATCTTTCTTTTATTTTTGCTACACAGTTCAGAATTGTAGGGGTATATATGAATAGCATCAGAGAAGACTGACACATTGAAAATAATGTAAGTTGATGCAGATCACCAGAAACAGTGACATAACATAAACCAGCAATTTTTTTATATAAACTAGAAAGAAATATATATACCAAACCACAAGATAAAGAGGAGAGGATGAATCAGAAGACACTGAATACTGACAAGGTACCAAATACTGGCAGAAATATAGGCAAGAAAAGTAAAACAAAATCACAGAAAAAATAATAGTGAAAGATCAGAATAAGCACAGAGTAATAGGGGAAGTAATATCCAGTTTAAATATGAAAATAAATGGAGAAAGGGAACTTGAAAAAATACTTTATAAAGCTCTTCCCAGACATCAGTATCTGATAAAAGAAATACAGTGTGACAATTCCAACACCAAATGCACTTAACATTCTGCACACTGAAGTAAAGAATCACCTTCTAAAGAACAAGGTCCAGGAAAAAAAAAAAATCTTTCTTTTTACACAAGGGAAAGCAGAGACAAATAAAAACAATCAAGTGCCAAAAAAAAATAAAGTAAATAATAAGGATTATTTAGAGATGGATAGGAAGTATGACTTGATTAACCAGACTGACAGCAAAAACAGAGAGTGAGCGGTATGATGTCCCAAAGCAGCCCACAGAATTAGAACATAAAGGAGCATACATGGAGGACTTAAAGGCTTTCAAATACATTAAACCAAAGAACAGAATTGGAAGTCAGTGTAGACATAGTTATTATACTGCAGTTGAACATGCACAAAAAAAAGGAAAGGATTAGAAAATGTTATTAGGTATGAGAAATGGTCTGCATTTATATGAGAGAATGGATAAAGAGACCACATATTCTATAGAAACAAGAGTTAACGGCCCCTCTCTTGGGCAGAAATGTAATAAACTAGAAGATTGAAATAAACAGTGTGCAAAAAAACCCAGAGCATTAGCATAGCTTTGGAAGAGTTTATCCATTATCAGTTGAAACAGGTCACCTACTATTTTAAATACATCTGACCACCTACCACCTACAATCTCAGAATTATGAAACCAGAATTCTATGTCTTAAAACTATGATTATTCTTAAGTACCACTTGTAAGAACAAAACAATAAAAATTACTTAAATTAAAAGGTTTGGGGTTTTTTTTCCTTGTGGAAACGTCATCCCATGGTGACGAAATCTAAGGCATAATACATACTTCTACAGATGGTATGAAAAAACAGCATTACCACGAAACTTGATACTGAAAATTAACTTCAATATAATTGCCATAATTATTTAATACACGAATGCATTTTTCTCCAAGGGAAGGCACAGTATCTTGTTTTCAAAATACAATGCTGCTTCTGGGAATAAAGCCATATTTCTGTTTGCGATAGCATGGAGAAAGTGTTAGTGATTATTGTACTCAGAGACTAAAGTGGTTCACAAATTCCTTTCTAATGTAATGGCTGGAAGCATGGATCAAGCAAGTCATTATAATCTGATGTTAAAAACTCCCTACAGTTTGGGTTCAGAGAAATTGGGGGAAAAAAGGCACACAATTGTTTTAGCAATTTTAGCTCTTCTGTTTATTTCTTTATCTACTGCCGAATCCTTTTGACAATGTGCACAAAAGTATCCAAGTGTACCTAGTATAATCAAAGATTGAAATAATTTATAAAGAAAATGTTACTGAAGAACACATGATTTAGGAAGTAAATGTACTTGCTCAGATAACCTAAAGAACTGGAAGATAAGGTTCATTTAAATTAATGTCTATTTACACTGACCTCTATTCACTCAATGCTTGCATTTACTTTACTAATACAAAGTTCTGGTTTTGCTACTGATTTATATAAAACTTCACTATGTGATAAAGCACTATTAAAATGTTGCCTTAAAATTGCCAAAGCTTCAAGTTTCACAGTAGATTTAGCTACCAGTCTCACTGATTCACAAAGTCCTCCCCAGCAACACTACAAAACACGACAGTATGAAATCTGTGTGACTATGAACCAATACAATGATTTTGGATTGCTAGAACCAAGAATTCCTGGGGTTTTATACATGCTCTGTAAGATACCAAACTTGCCTGAAATACTGTCTGAAGTGATAGAAATAACCACTCCTCTTAAAAACAGAGTTGCACAGGTGTGGTGAAATGGAGAAGCCTTTTCTTAAACATTACCTGCATCTAAGTAACGAAAGAGAGCCTTCAGTACAAATACACTCTATTTTACCATGAAGCAGACAAAGGAAAACAGCCACCCTGGCAGCAGTTCGTGAAAATCAATTTGAAAGCATGTTTGTTTTGCAGTATTCAAGTGCTTCTGCTCTTCAAAAGGAAAACTGGAACTCATCAGGATCTTCTTGGCAGGCAAGGGACTAAACTGTTGAATGAACAAAGTATGTCTCTGTAGAGCTGAATTACAACAAAGTGAGCCAATGCCTCATTACAACATCAGAATACTTGCAAGAGAGCCGCTACTTCAAATTCTGATGTACATCCAAGGACAGCCATGAAGATTTGCCCATCCAGAATGTGTCAAAAATTTATGTTGCACTGTGTGTACAGGTGGACAACAAGATGCTTTTAAAGCAGTAATCCTGAAAAATGGGTTAATGTTATATAAAAAAATAAATTGGTAGTTTATTTTTCATTCAGTAGTAAGTGATGCTATTGTAATATATCTCAGTAACATTGAAACACTGTTAAAATTACAGATTTACCAGCAAAACTAACTGCAATGTACCTGAAACTGTAACTACATTTAAAACACTCCAATACTTGCCATATGTTTTATTTGTGACATAAATCACTTACAAGACATCCAATAAATTGACGCTGTAATTAGCTTTCTCATTGTAAAACATGTATTTCTTCTCTAGTCATTACATACTCTTCCTCTTCCTAAATTTAACTGTTTTTATTCTGTCACTGTTCAGAATCATTTGTCAGAGAGTAATTTTTCTGTCCTACTTAACTGAATTAATAGGTTTCTACCATCAAACATAAAGGCCCTTTCTCTCCTTTCCACTTCACAACCCACTCACCTCTGACTGTGTACCCACTGTTTACTTTGGTCTAATTCTGATGTCTTTCCAAGCAGAAGGTAAGACAACTGAACTCCAGTAAGCCATTCCATAATATTAATGTTTCAATGTCATTACTTTGATGCTTCCAGTGAGCAGATGTAGCTTCTGACTCAGAGGAACATAAGCTGGACCACGACAGGGTGGGACTGCTGTCCTAGAACAGTGACATTTGTTGACCACTCAAATCAAACTATGCAAATATGCAACTACTTTATGTAATGGCATAAAGCCATTTTTAATGCAAACACCTGAAGGGATGATGGTGAAGGTATACCTGAAAAGAAGGGGTAATAAAAAATATGACCAGGTCTTTTCACTGGTGTCCGGTTGCAGGGCCAGAGGCAGTGGGTCCAGACTGAAATACAGGAGATGCTGCACGAACTTTGGAAAACACTCTTTGCTGTGAGAGTGACTGAGCACCTGAGCAAGGTACCCAAGAAGCTGCAAGGCCTTGAAGATCTACAAAGCAATTTCAGTGTGGTCCCAGGAAAACAGCTCCCCTATTTAAACCAGGGTGGTTGGATCAGATACATCAACATTTCTGGGATTCTGAGTTCAACTCATTCCTCTGTGCTGTCTGGCTGTGAAACAAAAGTTACTCACAGACCACACTAATAATCTTAGATGCAATTCTTCTTGAAGTTCCTCTTGAGTATTTATTTATTCAATCTTCACTGATTCATTCCTTTTACCAGACTGAGCTTCCCACAGTTTTTATTTCCCAGGAAAAAAAAAATCTATCTGGTAGCTGTAGCCTACCAGTTCTCTCAGTAGCCCACCACGACAGTGAGTCTCATACTCTATCATTTCTCACTTTGCATTATTTTCACAAAATACTGACAGAAGTTCTTTTGTTCAGACTTCATCTTCAGTCAGGAAGCAGCTACCGCTGATACTGCCAGACAAGAGAAGAGTAATTGATATTGTCTGTCTTGATATTAGAAAAGCTTTTGACACTGTCTCATAAAAGATCCTAAGAGAATAGCTGATAAAGTATGGGCTGCATAAGCAGATAGTGATGTGGATGGAGGAGAGGCTGAATCACCTGGTTTCTTGCAACAGGCTTTGTTACATCTTAAATACTTCTACATCACTTGCCACTAATTTGGTGGTTGCTTTGATCCTATACATTTAAGCAATCCAACTAAGAGCTGAGATAAAGGAAGCAGCTCAAACACACACAAATCCCTGACAGGAAAGCTGCTAATTACAGATTTAAAAAAAAAAATTTAAGGAAGTATACTCATTAAAATACTTACAGTATGTCACTTACAGTATAATAAAATTATTTATTAAAATTCAAGAAAATTTAGAAATGCTAGAAATTTACTGTTATTTCTTCAATATAAAATGTAGAAATAAATGTCATATTAATAGCAATGTACAGGAAATCAAAGTCAAGTGAAAAGTAAGATATCTCAGCGTAGCAGCTACTAAATATATCACTCATATTTGCTCTATTGATAAGAAGAAAACTTAAACCAGCTACTTTATGGATAGTATTATGTTTATCATTTTAAATATTATATGCTGATATACCATCTTCCTCTGCTCTTTAGTTATTAAAAGACTACAGAATACTGTGTAAAGAAACACACCAATCGACTTGAATTTGTCTGGTATACTGACCATTTTCATTTCCTACATCTTATTAACTGGATAGAAAAACCTGGAAAGGAAAATGTACAAAAATACATGCTGTGGATGCTGTCTGCATGCTCAGGCCACACAATACTTCAGGAATCCATCTGTGATTTGCGCATTGGGATTGATGCTGTTTTGCTGTGGATAAAAGGCCAATACAGCCACCTGGCTGCTGTCATGCCACTTGCACAGTGATGTGTATTATCATAAAACACAAATAAAGAACCCTTAGCTCACCCTTTCCTCCCTTGCAATATAAGTTTAGCAAACTCTTAATCCCCAAATTTCAGCATGGAAATTGTCAATGTCTACCTCAGAATAAATGTTGTTTTCTATAGAAGGAGGGAAGCCAGACAAAGGAAAGGTCATGCCAACTAAACAAAACACTGTTTGATCATATCAAAATGCTTGAGAACTGCTTTAGCAAAGCTGAAAGCAGAAAATAGATACTTGAAATCTGGCAAAAACTAAGTGAAAGGGATGTTGCTTTCTGCTGTCCTCTAGGAAAAATTACTGCACAAGACAGACTTCTCAAGAGACAAAACCCTTTATACAACTTTTTAAGGATTACAGTAGCAAGTTCCAACATTCCATAAGATCACTCAGAAATAAGAGTATGCAGGTTCCTTAATTTGGGTCACAGTATTCACAGAATACAATCTTGGGTATACATTTCTCCAAAAGGGCTCACATTTTAACGAAGGCACAAAGTGTACTGCGGTTCTTGAAAAAATATGATGAAAAAATACTCCTTGCTTTTTTTTATCCATACATTTTACTGCATATCCCATAAGTTATGTTCTGAGCTATCAGTGATTAGTTTTTCTCATGCTCTTCTGCAATAATCATAGCTAAAAGAACATCTCACACACATTAATACCTTTCTCCCTTTCACAACAGACCCATAAATTTTTCCGCTTTAACAAGTGAAGGAATAAAAACAGATTAGGATCTTAAGGATGCACTAGCTCTGAATTTCTAGCTTGAGAAATGTAGACTTAATTTACAAGTGATTAAATATAGAAAACACTGTGCTAATGCTAAAGCAATGTTAAATTCAGCAACCACAACTAACACACTAGAGTTTGGTTGATTTTGCATTTCAGTTATTTTTGTTTTAGATAAATAGATTGTGTATTAGTTAGACATAATGTTAAAAGACAAGTTGGCCTTTTCACACCAAGAAAACCCATTTTTGCCTAAAAAACTAAAAAATGGCCGGGTATTTGTAATGGCAGAATCTGTAATATGAGAGTATGTATTTTTACAGCAACCTATTACACACAAGATGCTAGGTTTAGACAACGTTGAGGCACTAGGAATACTCAATTTTTTGATACACAAATTAAATTTATGCACAAACCTGTGTTAAAAAACATTACAGAGAACTATTTCCTTCAAATAATTGTCATTAATTTGTGGTTATGATTTTGTCCTTTATCTCAGTCATGGAGCAATCTTTTTCTAAGTTTTACAAAGACCTAAATATTAAATTCAGAAATTACACCCTTAAACATGAGCACTGAATAGAAATGCCTGTTTTTAATTTTCACTTTTCTTCACTTTTCATACATGATGAGCTCATTAGAGGGCTTAAGGCTGTAGTGACCACACCCTTGCTGATTTTGTGCTCCTGAGGAACGCAGGCCTACCAAAGAGAAACATCAAGACCCTGAATTTTGAAAGAGTAGAATTCCAGCTGCTCAAAGAATTAGTGGTGATATCCCCTGGCAAATTATCCCTAGGGACAAAGCAGCTGATACGAACTGGCAATTCTTTAATGACGCTTCTCTTAGAGCACAAAAACCCTCCATCCTGATGTTTAGGAAATCAAGCAAGGCAAAATTAAAAGATTTAAGGTTTGAAGAGAAATTGAGGAATAAGAAAGAAATGCACAGCCAGTAGAAGCAGGTACATGTGGCCTGGAAAGATAGGATATGGTTCAGATGTGTCAGGATGGGATAACAAAAGCTAAGGCACAGATAAAATGGGACTTGGCAAGAGATATAAAGAATACCAAGTGGGGATTCTGTTAAGTGTATTGGTCAGAAAAGAATGGCCAAGGAGAATATACCATCTCAGTAAATGTGAAGGCAGAACTGGTGACAATGCATATAGAGAAGGCTGGGGTTAGCCTCAGTCTTCACTGGCTTCACTAAAGCACTTTAGGTTTCTCATTTCTCTCCAGTCCATGAACCTCTAGTGGGTGTTGGGGGCGTGAAATCTCTGCCACTGTAAACAAAGAGCAGGTTCGGGACCACGTGAGGAAACTGAACACCCGCAAGTCTGTGAGGCCTGATGAGATACATCCCAGGGTCCTGGCTAAGGTTTTTGCCAAGCCTGCAACACCTCTCAGTCGTATCTGAAAAGTTATTGCAAAGTCCACNTTAAACAGAAATGGCTCCCAGAGGGAGTTATCCATGAGTCATAGGGCAAGGCATTGATGGGCCATTAGCAGAAGATAAGGGAAACACTGCCCCACCTGGTTCCAACACCTCATGAAGATGGTGATAGAATACATACTTTGGGCACATCTTACATTTTTAACCTAAGACAGACAGGAAAAAGGGAAACATCGCTTCTACTTTTAAAAAACATAAAGGGAGACCCAGGGACTACAGACTGGCGAGCCTTATCTCTGAGCCTGGGAAGATCAAGGGGTAGATTCTCCCAGGAGCCTGTTGAGGTACATACAAGTAAGGGAACAATCCAAGAAAGCCAAAAAGCTTTTGCTGAGTCCAAATTTTGCCTGATCAACCTCTGACGCAGTGGCTTTCAGTGACTGAGGGACTGCAACAGTCAATAAGGGGAAGATCAACTAACATAATCTACCTAAATTTCTTTAAATCCTTTAACATACATTTGAAGGGTAAACAATTTGGGGGATAAGGAATTGGCTGGATGGACACAGCCAGACAGCTGTGGTATAAGGCTCTATGTCCAGATGTAGGCCAGTCAAAATTCTGTCCCTCAGGGCTCTCTCTTGGGACAAGTGCTCTTCAATATCTTCATCAATGAAACAGACAGTGGGATTGAGTTCACACTCAGCAGGTTTGCAGATGACACGAAGCTGAGTGGTGCTGTTGACATAACAGAATGATGGAATGTCATCTACAGGGATCTGGAAAAACTTGAGAAACGGGCCCATGACAATCTCATGAAATTCAACAAATTCAAGGTTCTCTGCCTGGTTCAGGGCAATCAGAGACATGAGTATAGACTGGAAGTAGAACTGATAACAGTCCTGTGGAGAAGGACTTGAGGTTATTCAGGATGGAAACCAGGAGTTGAGCCAATAGTGTGCACTTGCAGCCCAGCAAGGTGATCCTTCCTCTCTACTCTGCCGCCGTGGACCTCACGTGGAGTGCTGTATTTAGCAGAGGGGCCTCCAGCACAAGAAAGACGTGGACCTCTTAGAGAGGGTCCAGAGGAGGCTATGAAGATGACCAGAGGGCTGGATCACCTCCAAACACAGGCTGAGACAGTTGTGGTACTTTAGCCTGGTGAAGAGAAGGCTCAAGGGAGACCTTACTGCAAGGACCTTCTAGTATTTAAAGTATTCCCCTTTCTTTATAAAGAAAAAGGGAGAACTTCTTACTCAGGCAGAGAGTGATAGGACAAGAGGGAATGACTTTAATATAAGGGGGGAGAGATTTAGATTAGATATTAGGAAGATATTCCTTACTGTGAGGGTGGTGAGACACTGGAACATGTTGCCCAGAGAAGCTGGGGATGCCCTGTCCCTGACAGTATTCTAGGCTAGATTGCATGTGGCTCTGAGCAACCTTATCCAGTGGATGGCATCCCTGCCCATGACAGGGAGGGGATGGAACTAAAATATCTTTAAGGTCCTTTCCATCCCAGACCATTCTATGATTCTGTACTGGATGACTAGATGCCATGGCAATAGTAATATGAAGATTTTATATCATGCGACAGGTACTCAGATGTATTTTACCCTTAACCTTGCCAACAGTTTCTCTAGAATGAAATTATGACTTTTTTAGTAATTCACATTACTAAAGAAATAATAAAATTAATGGATCTTTAGCCTGTTCAGTAAGAGCAGCTGTATCTTCCAATCCTTTTCCACAAAATAGTTTGTGCTACAAAGAAGTACATTAAAAATACTAACATCTCTACTGTCAAACATCTGTCAAACATGAGAATGCTCTGAAGTGCTGCCCATTTATAACAGTGAAATGGTCACCTTTAAATGCTTCTGCAAACTGGTTTTCCTTCCCTTGATCACTAAAGAGTCTGTAGGAGACCTCTAAAAAGAGCACCCTTATACAGCTGTTATGAACCACATTTGATAGTGAGCCTGCAGACACATAATCAGTTTACTGGCTCCAAAAGCTATTTTTTTAAAAAAGCACCTACCCAGGCAAACAATTTAAAAGTAATTTGAACAAACAAACAAACAAAAAGTATCAAAGTAATGTACTGAACAGAACAAAATTCCCTGGATTTGTTATATTAAAAAAAAATTAAAAATAATTTTGGCTCCAGGGGAAAAATTATGGTTCTTACTACCTCTGGTCTCAAACAGTAAATTAGCATCTTATAGACTACATCTCATGAAGGATACAAAAGGTATCAAATCTAATATAATGAAGAATACAACATCAGCATATACTTCACATTTGCCTTGTACATGAATGTATACATATATATATTTTTACACAGTGAATTAGAGAAAGGCAGAACCACAAAACAAGAAACTATTTCATTTACTTTGAAGTATATTCAACTCCAAAGTCCATATGAATTTATATGACCAAGTAGAAATATATTGATGAACTTGCTTGAAAAGGTTGGACAATATTGTTCACAGTTTCATGCTTCACAAAAAGACTTTTCTGGTCTTGGTTTTCATGTTACATATTACCTAGCTACCACCTCTTTTTCCCATCATTTCCTCTCTCCTTAAACACATCTTCAAAGCCACAAATCCTTTTTTCTTTTTTTCTCTTCAGACCTGGAGCTCAGCTCATTTCAGGAGCCTGATTTTGTACTTGTTCTCGGGACTGGTAACTGACTCGTGACAGCACAGTGTAACTCCTAGAATAAGTAAAATGTGTCACTCTCTGGTCATTAGAGTAGATGGGTGCCTGTAGCAGTAGATCTCCTTCCACTACCACAGAACTGCTATTGCTGATAGAGACATATTTATGATGACCTGTGAGAGAAAACAGCCAAAAACCACTGTCACTTGAAAATGCACATAATTCCCAATCTAAACATGTCTATGAACAGATTGTGTAGTCTCATGGAAAACTTAACAACATGGGTGCTTGGATGGAAAATGAGACTTACTACCATAAATAATAGTAAAGGTAACAGCAATAAAAAGTTAGGATGTTTTCAGAAAGTTTATGTTTATCCTGAAAGAAGATACTCCTCATTTCCTTTGGGACTTGGATCCAAAAGGGGGGCAAAGTAATGTTACTAAATGTTTTTCTCTTCCGAGTGCAACATATTTGGAATAAATACAGACATCTTAGATGATCAGCAGAGAAATGTATTATAGAAAAACTCACGTTCTGTGATACCAATCTGAAACTTCCAGTTAGTAATTTTTAATATTATATTGTTTATACAATCATGAGTAAAGCTCCAAGAGCCACTAGTTACAGAATCTAAGCAGAAAATACTGTTGGGCTGTACTGATAGTACATATATAAAATGATTAAATTCCAGGCAGTCAGTAAAATGCGCTGAAGAAGACACTCACAGCCTGCAGTTTTAAGCTTCACCTTTTCAGCAGTTACAGAACTGATGGATCTAATCATCAATTTCAGATGCAGAAGCTTCAGTCCATGATATGCATTTTTTAGAGGAAGAAGAAATAGATCAGACTGTCAATTATTAACAGTAAGGCTTCTCTGAAGCCTTTTACTTCCAAAAACATTACACTGAACTGAGGCTTTAGGAAATGACAGATGAGTTCACTGAGGAAAAAACCTTTTAAAAATCACTCAAGGAAAAAGGAAACATAAAGTGCTACTAAAACATGCCTCACTTTGGCCAATCTTAAAGGAAAAGAAAATGCTTGCATGATGCAATACCCCATTTCCAACATGATGCTTTAAAGTTTAGCATGGTCAAGAGGCCTTCAGTATCAGCATCTTCTAGAGGACAAGGGGACTTAAGTGATTAAAGACAAACTTAAATATTATGCCTGTGCTCCGAACAAAAAAAATTAAACCTCAGGAGCTTGTTATCAAGATTAAAACTTCTTGTTCCTTGTTATAACCTAATGAAGTCTAATCTTGCCCTGGATCTTACACAGGTGGAAACATGGCTGTGGATGTCTCTGCAACTGCAACTGTGTGCCTTTGAAGCAAACGGAAGATTTGAGGGGATCGCTTGATAGTTCATAAGATTTACCAGGCCTGTTATTAAGCCAGATGTGAACACATTGATTCATGCCTTCATTATAGATGGACCAGCATAATTACATACACAACTGCTTGAAAAGCAGTCTCCTACTCCTTTCACCAGTGCTGGCAGCAAAGGGGAAAGAAGGATCTTAGATCCTTCTCCCTGTGCGGAAATTGATTGCAAAAGAAGATCATAGGAGTTAATTACTATCCATCACAGAAATAAAGAATGTAAATGGCTATCCTATTTTTTTCTCAACTGCTCAGGTTCTTGCCCTACTTTACTATAATTCTGGTTTTATATTGCACCAGCCCCAAACATAAGTGGATATTTTTGGCTTACAATTACAGTGCACTCTATGATACCCTCCAATAACTTACCAAAACCCATGATGCAGGCTACATTTTACTGCACACAAACTCCACACTGTCCTGGCTGCTGCACCTCGGTTATCCTAGCTATTCATGGAGCTCTCTACTATCCTGAAGACTGCAGTACAAAAGAATGCATATACCAAGGTATTTGAATGGAACTGTAAGGTTATTATGGTTTTGACACATATATTTTATTGCTCTGCAAGAAACACAGTTTTGCACTGATCTAAATCCTTGGAAAGGATTGCTCAAAAAGTAGTAATTATACAATTGTGTCAGAAGGGAACTCTACCTCATAGTTAAGCTCCAGTGAGACTAGATAAGAGGATTACTGAGTTATACTTAACAATGTTTTCACATATTTTTCTGCATATCTTCTCCTTACTGAGGAGTTAGCCAAATAGGAATTAAGCCACTAATATTCAAGAAACAGTATTTGAAAATTATGTAACATCATTAAGATTAAATTATTTTCTAATTCAGCTAAAATAATCAGATCCTTTAACCCATTCAGGGACCATTCAAAAGAAATCTAAAAATAGAGAAACCACAACTGAGAAACATATAACAGTTACTATACTAATCATGCAACATCTATATCCTTAATTATCTAGAAAACACGGGAGACATCAGGTTACGTTGAAATAATTTAAAATGGAATAACTCTGAAGAACTAAACTTAACAAAAACAGAGGGATTAAAGGGAAAGGAAAATACCATTCTTGCAGAAGAAGAAGATGCTCACATCTCAGATGAATGACAGCAGATGTGTGTAAGGCTCCTGAAAATGAAACTCTCAGTGTTTGCAAAGCCCAAGATTCTATACCAAATATACACAATGGAGCCACAAAAGAAATATTACGTATATATCTAATCAAGTAATTGTGAATACTATTCATGTAGCACCCTCTCACAGCACATTCCCAGTCCCAAAAGACATCTCACTAAATTTTAGAGAGTCAAACCAGGCATTCCAGGTGCTGGGCCAGTCCCTGGGATTTAAAAAAGGGAGGAAAGGCTGACAAATAAAAGACTTTTTCAAAGGAATGGAAAAAAAATATTATTGCTCTGTAAGAAAAGACTGCTCTTCTGCAAAACCTTTTAATCTATTGGACAACAGAAAATCAAAATCCAGTGGCCAACTGGCAACATTAAGATTCTGGAAAGGAATTAATTTTGATTAGTCTTCAGTCCTCTCAATTTCCATTTTTCCTTTTCAATTGCAGAAATGTTAAATAAGCTTATATCTAGTAAAAAAGAATCAGCACTCTAAAGATACTATTGGTATAAATCAATTAAATCAAATAATGGAACCTATTAGTAACATGGTTTATGCTTTATAAAAATGATGACATTTTCCACATTTATAATAAATAGTGAAGTAATTCCCAAAACTTTTAGTAATGAAATTTGTTACAAATGCTACTAACAGCTGTTAAAATTCAAAGCAATCCCTCGATATATGTAACTAATTACAATAAAAGGGAAATTATACCAAGAAAGAAAATGCCTAATAAAAATTAACCTCTTTACTTCTAGAGAAGTACCTCTGTAAAAGTGAAGTAAGGACAATTCGTCATTGGATAGAAGTCACTGACACACTGCTCCATGAAAAATGCCATAGGCATAGCTGTAGCATAATTGTTGATACAACAGCAGCAGCAGGCAAGATTATAATTAAGGTTTAACTTTTTATTTCATTGAGTTGAATGAAAGATTAATTCTCCATCTGCTTCTACAATATAGTAATTTGCCCATGTCCTTAGCTGGATTTAAAATTTGCATGCTCTAATATATCATTCTCTAGTATGTACTAAAATTAAAAGTGATAGAAAAAGCCACATTTCTGAATACCATTCCATGGTGAAACTAAAAAACAAATCTGATCAATTTAAATTAATAGTAGCAGCTATGCAGTGTGTTGCACTACTGCGATTATGAAATCACATTGGAAATATTTGTACTTTAACATCAAGGCAAATGTTACTGAGTAAAAGACATAATATACTATTTTCCAGCTTGAAGTGTCTCCTCTAGTTAAAAGTGCCTCCAGTATTCAAGATGAGAATAATTTTGGCCTACGTGGGTTTCCTGTTTTTTATGCAAAAATGTCACAGACTTTTGGAAAACAGCCTGCTTTGGATCTGTGTTTTTTGGACAAACTTCATGGTCTTTTCCTGGCAGAAGCTCTGCACTATTTAGGGATATCCAATGTCATCCAGTAAGTGAAAGTGCAAGACACGTTAACAAGAGATGTATCCTCTACAAGCATGATGGTTTAAGGTAAAAAATTCACACAGCAGTTCAAAATTCAATTGAGTAAAAAGGTGGGTTTTGTCTCATTTAATAAAAGATTTTTTAATATTTCAGAGTAAAATCAAGAAATCACATCCAGGAAATTGCTATTCATCTAGAGAAAACTGCTTCCAATTGATTTTCATTTTCCCCGACTTAGTGTTTTTATGCTTACCATTTCAGAAGTCAAATTTGATACTTTTCACTCACTGTTACTTAATTACTGCCTTCATGCATAATGGATGAAATTCAGTGTTTTTCCTCCTTTTTTTTCCAACAGTTCTTCCTGCACTTCTGATATACACATATCACTTTTCTAGTATCACCAAAGCAATTAACTGACCAATAGGTCACAAGACACAGCTGTAAGGCTGCCACATAAAAAGTTATTGCTTCATAGTCTGCTTATCTAAAAAGCCATAACTGGCTGATAGAGGTTATTAAGAACTTCATAAAATGCACCATGGAAGAGACTCCAATGAGAAATGTAGAGTCTTCCCAACAAAAAACAGGAGTAATTGTTTAAATAGCAACAGGAGTAGCTGTAAATATAAAAAACCTAAGGTGTGTGTTTCACACTCTTGAGAGAAAGTTTAGAATCAAAAAGCTTTCAAAATATTAATAACTATAACCAAGGTAATAAGCAACAGAGAAACACACTGCTAGAAGAGCAACAAAATTGGGCTTTCCATGAAAAACAAGTACATCACAAACAAATGTCACTCTGCAACACTTGATGAAATGTATCAAAGGCCAGGTTTAAAAGTCCATATGTCATGCTGAACTTGCACAGTCATCCCATTATTTTGAATACTTCCTTCTCTACCTTACCCTACTAGAAAAACCTCTCGAAAGTCTTCTGCCTCATACCTTGCAGAACACTGTTACTCTGTTTCCTACCTTTCTTCCTCCTCTTTTCTGTCCTTTAGGACTTGCATTCCAATGCCAAAAGCATGCCTTTGATCTTAGTGACTAGTTACCCTTGGGCACCATAACTGTATAGAGGTCCATGCCAACTAATAACATACTCAAGAAAGATGAGGGACATACTTGGTTATTGTTTTCACATCAGACTTAAGCCACAAGTTTTCCAGAAAGGCACTTTCAGAATCCCATTTTAAAAAAGCCCAAAACAATGATACTGATTACTGAAAGTGACTCTCGGGCTTCTAGACCATCTTGGACCATCATAAAGAACAAGTTTTCCAAAATTACATTATTAAGTTCACCACACAATTCATCAAAAAGACAAAGATCTGAAGAAAACCAAAATAAAAGCTGCAACATTGAAAATTTCCCTGCCATCTCCCTGCTTCAATATGCTAAATCAGTCAGATAAAACACCTAAGAGAGTGATATGCCTGAAATCTTACTGTGACAGGTTTAGCATTAAAAGTAATGCAAAATTTGCAGCATTGAAACACACTATTAAATCCAAACAGCCTCAAATATGAATGACAGCTGCTAAGGTCTGCCAGTGTAAATGCCTTCAGACATGAACAGTAATAAAGCAAGCTCTTGACATCAGGTAATTAGGGTATTTTGCTGATCTAGAAGCACAGGTGAGAATTCACATCTCGTCCTTCAGCATTTAAGTTCATTCCACAGGGAATCTGGATCTTCGTTTTATGAGCTGTACATCAGAGAGTTGATGTTTAGTGTTGAGGCCTCTGAGAAAGAAACCAACAGCTGTGAAGTATCTGTTGTCAGACAAGTCTTGAGTAACTGTAGAAAGCCACAGATTTAAAAATAAAAACACTGTTTTGTTTCTACTGGACAGAGATCACCATAAAAAAACTCTACAACATCTGTAGATATTCTGGATAGTTCTATAAAAAGCTGTATTGTAACAAAGAAGAATATACTTCGGTTTTATGCTTCATATATACAAGTAAAGCATAAAATTCAAAAATAAGAAATAAATAAACAAAGACGAACATTCTGAAATGATACTTGAAGGGCTGTTGTGGTTTGACAAGATACCAAGAATCACATGACTACCTGACCATTTATTTTTTTCATCTATGACTTCAGGTCATAGAATTGCTTTAATCAAGTCTTAGTGTTTCAAAATACTGACCTTTTATTAATCTATGCCATGATATCAAAGCTAAATATTGCAGTTAAAATATTCAAGTTGTGTTCTGATTGCTATATTCCATGTTATTCTTTCCATACACTGACCCGTGACATGGCTTTAATAGGAGGGAACAGCATATGCTAACTCAGATTTTTGGATTAAAGTACAGTGACTTCCAATTTTCCATATAACTAGGCCAACCTTGTGTTTTAAGGTGCATATTGTCAGGAAACTAGAGAATAACTTCACAAAAGCCCACAGAAAATGGTAGTATGTGGTTCCCAAAAGACTGATGGTGAAGCAGTAATTTTTAAAGTTGTCTTTGAGTAGCCTATTTTTATTGTACATCTGCATTTAAAAGTGCCTTGTGGATAAGTAACACAATTAAGACTGCACTGCACAAAGATCCATGAAGGATTAAAGACCTTTCCTTTATGTCTTTCCTGAATATACCCAAATTACTTAAGTGATAAAAGAATTCTACTTCCCAGATTACAATGGATTTTCAATTGATTTAGGGACCAGCAAGCAGAGATCATTCCAGCTAAAAGCAGGAGAGGCTGTGGCTGACTAGGGAAAGCCCACAAGCTTTTAAGAGCTGAAAGTAAGCTTGAATCCTAATCATACCACAATCAAGCTAAAAATTCTACAACATACCTGCTTCCATCTCTCTCTGTATAATCCTGAGGTTTTACTAATCCTATCTGTGGTAAGCACTCTTTCTCTTCCTGCCAAAGCAGAGTCGGTTATCAGAATGTGGTGTTGCTTTATAGCAGTAATCATAAAACTCAGTTCTCAAATGCACAGAAGAAAACCACAAATCATCAGTAGGAGTAAAGTTAGGCACTACAGATGCAGTTGCCACAGTTTTGCAATAATTACAATTATCACTTCAAGGCTGTCAGAACAGAATTCTAGTATTACAAAAACTTGAAATGTTTCAAAGTATGTTACAGTGGCTGGATTTTTTAATATCCAATTATTATTGTTCCATAATGTATATCTTCTCATCAAAGTGAGTAGACTAGAGATTAAAGACAATTTACAAAACTTTACGCATAAATGGTTACATAAAATTATAATAGTTCTTCAAAATCTTACAAATGCAGTTGCTGTAATCTATCTTATTTTCATGTGCAAAAATAGAATAATTTCCTGACACGTCAATTTAAATAACCAGATCCTCAGGCATCCAACATTGCTGCACCCACTTGAAAGATGTCACAATACTGGACTGAGCTTCAACCTTTGAAGGACACCACTAGTGACACGCTTCCAACTAGAAGATGCCACTGATCATTACTCTCTGAGCTCTGCCATTCAGTGATTTATCAGCCCATTTCACCCTCCACTGCTCCAGCCTGCACTTCCTGAGATTGTTTATGAGGGTGTCATGGGAGACAGTGTCAAAAGCCTTGCTGAACTCTAGGTAGGCAACAACCACTGCTCGCCCCCCATCTGTCATTGTCCCACCGTAGAAGGCAATCAGGTTGCTTTAACAAATCCATGCTGACTACTCCTGACCACTCCTGACCACCTTCTTGCCTTCCACATACTTAGATATGGCCTCCAGGATGAGCCAGCCACAGTAAAAGCCATTCCAGACTTTCCCTGAGGTGAGGGCATTTTTTTTCATTTTCCCCACAGGAAAACGTTAAAAGCAGACCATGACCATATTTAGCTCCAGACTGAATGATATACCTTGTTTGACTGAAAGCTTATTTTGGCACATTACTTTTTTTTTACATAAAGCTGAAATTAGTTTCCAAATGCCAATTCATTTGGGAACTCAAGAAACAAAAATGTCACAACTTCCTGATTTAGGAGCAGAAGATGCCTCTACCACTAGCTCAATTAACTTAGTGAAAATGATGTGAACTCACCTAAAAAAGAAAACCACACACTATATACCAGAGTCTTCATACCTGTAGTTAAGCTACTTGACTGGAAAAAACATTGAAAAAAACCACAATACATGCCCTGTTCTGGCCTGTGAAATAAACTTAAGTTCTTTTCAGTTCTTTAGAGTAGGCTGAGACTCCTTATAAACATGGCAGGAAAGATCTACTGAAATTTTTATATCATAATGATCCAAGCTGATCAGTTCCTGCAATTTGATTTTTCTTCATGAGTCTAAAATTCAAACCTCCAAAAGACCAACTACTCTACTGAAACCATGACCTTTGCATTAAATATTTTGCTTTAAATTCCAGCACCATGATTTCATATAAAATATGAAAACTCTCCCCACCAAGAGCTAAGGAAATACCAGTTGATCAATGTTGCTGGAAAAAGCACTGTCTAGTGAGCCAACAATCTCTGTGACTCTAGCTGACAGAAGTGTGCTACTCTCAATTTCCCACAGACACTTCCAGTTGACCAAATTGAGACCTGTTTAAAACAAACACATATTGGATCAAAATATTCCAATTCCAGAACTGCAGTTGTTGGGGAAAAAAAAAGGTCTCCCAACACTATTTATATGCCACTTCACAGGGGGGGGTGAATTTTTCTGACCATTTTTTCTGTTAAGAAACTTCCTCAATTCAGAAATCACAACTTCCAAAGCACAGAGAAAGGGAAAACCTTGGGAGGAGTCCAAGGCTGGAAAATGGCAATGTCTACTTGAGCATTATCAGCCTGTCTGTGGCTTACATCTCAGCTGCAAGTGGTTAAAATGCTTTGAGTTTCCTCATTCTAAGCATGATATTAGAATTTATTTTGAATCTGAGTTCATACAGCTGTTGTTTTCAGATTGAAACTGTGATTCAGTGCTGGGTTTCATTGTTTTCATCAGTTATACTTTCCACATAGGTATTCATTCCTCAGTGGTAAAGAGATCACTTGATTTTTTTTGTTTCTATTCATGGATATGAATGAGCTACACACAAGTACTAAAAGCTCGAACATGACAAAATTTAGCTCACTGAAACAAATTTTTCAGTATTTCAGATGTAATCCCTAAACCCAGTATTGACTTTTCCAACTGAAGTCCATGTGCATCAGGATTATAATGATTACACAAAGAAATTACTCTAACTCACAATCCTTTAGAGACACATGCCTCAGAAAGAAATTACCTTTAAGTGTGACTCAAAAGTTTGTGTGACTTGGCACTTTGATTTGGTGATTGGGTGATGTGACTCAGAAAAAGCATTTGGGTGTTCACTGTATCTTTTCTCATAGATTCCATGCAAAGTCTGCACAGGTAGTAGACAAAAAGCTTTCCTAGCTAAAGTATTGCAAATTTAGTCTAGGTTGAGAGCCAAAACAGACACTATCTCCACTCAGCAGCATTTATTAAATTCTCTCAAATCTGTTGCGTAAAGAATTTATTTCTTCCAGCAAAGGCTCTTAAAATCAGGTTCCTATTTTTCAATCCTGACATTGCCTTCAGAGTTTTCCACTCAGTTTCCAGGCCACATTCTTCATCCTTTCACCAAATAGAGCTTCTCCGTTACTGAGAGTGCTGGTGCTGGTGGATCCAGTTCCCAAACTTTACCCCATCACCTCTGAGCTTCTGTCCTGATTCAAAGCAAAAGCAGAAACAAAGAAAAACAGTGATCCTAGCAGAGTAATGTGCAAACCATGGTCACAAGAGTATTCATCAGAAATGGAATTGAGAAGCTATTTACAGCTTCAAGTTTTGAGTGATATTTGTTCTGCAGAATTTTAGGATCACTGCCAAACACAAACAACATGTCTGATCATATACAATGAGCCACAATGGTCAGCAGATTAAAATAAAAGATTTTTTTGAAGAGAACTTTATTTAAAGGTATCATAATATTTCTTGTCTTCCAACACACTATTTCCTCTTTTTTTAGGCAATAAATTATTATGTTATTACTACTGATCTGCAATATGGAAATGAAGATGGATCAAAAGTTCTTCCATCCATCCATTCAATATTTTATTTTAAAAAATATAGGAAGAAGAGCAAGGAGTGTCCTATCTTTTAGTACCACTTTTGTTCTTTACTTTTCCATTTTTTTCCCTAATGTAAGAGCAGATTTAAAAATAACATTAGCAAATGTTGTTTCAAGCTCAAAGGCATCGTGTCAACCACACTTTTGTGAGTTGCCAAACTGCTTTTGTTATAACATAATACAATCTAACTCACTAGGATTTTATTCCTTTGTAGCAAAATAAACTGCTGTTTCATTTGCCTTTGCAACATAACTCATTTGCTTAAAATTTAAAGTAATTAATTCATAACTCTGCAGCCTACTTTATGTCATATCTACAGTATTTCATTGAATCATAGAATTTAGTTTGAAAAGACATTTCAGATCATCAAGTTAATAAACTGTTACTCCCATATTGCCAAGTCCATTCAAACACATCAGCTGGTACACAATGATCATATCAAGATTTTAAGAAGTATAGTTTTTAGGGCTTACAAGCTCTCTTTGCTCTTTTCCACCTAACTCTCCTTATGCTGTGCCACCTAAAGTCATAAGCCTTCCAAGAGATTTGTAGAGTGTGATGATCCTATCAGTCAGTACATCTTTAAGCAAAGAAAATGCTGCCTTTCATACAAGTGAAATTTCAGCTGAATTCCACTTAATTTAATTTTTAAATTATTTATTATTAGATTATTAAAAATATACCTGTTTCCTTTTAAAAGCATGCAGCATAACCAAGTTCAAATATATAGCCATGGCAAGTACAAAATAGAAAATGTCTCACAAATGATGTGGCTAACCAGCACAGCATTATCCTTGATACCTCTTTATAAAATTTGTAATTATATCTTGAACTGCACGCCTTTAAAACACAGTAAAATATTACCGTAAAACTCATAGTGGCAATTTTTAATAGCCTTTCAGCGCCACTTACAGATTGGGTAGGATTTCATATTAACAGGCACCTCTCTTTTTGTCAAGTATTATACATCTTGAATCTTTATTTGCTGCTTTTCATCTATCAGAAGCCTATAACAAAGATTTTGAGATAAATTACTTCACAACAGACTAAATAAAAAGGATTCCAAATAAAAGTGATAATTTTGGCTCTGACCCTTCAGGCCTTTATCAGAGCAAAATTTAAACTTTCTGTTTAATTAAGATCTGTCAGTGAAAAGGTGTAATGCTTAAGGACAAAAACAGCTGTCTAGACAGTGTGTCTTTGTACTGTCCTTTATACATTCACCCAGTGTCTAGTGTACAATTAATAGCCACTCCACAAAAATCACAAGTCTGTTAAAGATATACAGATAAAAGGCATAAAGATCTCTACTGTAATTCCATCTTTTTGACACTTAACATCCTTTTGCTAAGGAACTCCCAACACTTTTGGCTTGTCCTAATAAATAGAAGGATTTTACATCACCAGAAAAGAGGTAGCAGGTGGCAGAAAGTAAGCATCATAAAATGGTATCAGTTTACAAATTCAAGACAAAATCTTTCAAGATTGAGTTTATATCTTATTTAGTTATTATCATCAGCATTGATGAAATGATAGATACACTTACAGCATGAAGATCTGCCTTGAAAATATACAGGATTGTAGTAAAGCCAACAATACTGATACACTACATAAAATATGTCATTGTAAATCACAGAAAGGAACACTAGTCTAACACCGTAAGGGTGCAAAATTATTTTTTGAAATTCTAATGCACTAAGAACTTCTATCTCTAATCTGTTACTGGATATCACATCAAAAATGTGTTAAGGTTAACATCTTTATAACATTTTTGCAACATTCCACCAAACCAGGTTTCAAAAGCTGGCAGCACTGCTGCAGACAAAGACTGGTGAGGTGTTCAGCAGCATGAAGCAATGTTAGTTAAATCCATGATTTACTTATCCCAAACCCAGGAACAAAAGCAGTTAGTATCCAAGTAGATCTGAAAGAAATTAGAGGCTAAGGCTAGCTCATAAAATTTAACAGGGGGCAAGGGAAGTAGTGGAATGGAGAGAAACAGAAAAAAAAAGAAAAGCATTTCTGTCCTGAACAATTCCAGATTACCAGATGCTAACCAAGCAGAGTAGGGAGGAGGAAGAAAGGGAAAGAGAAAACAGGATGCTGCAAATACCAAGCAAGAGCCTCCATTTTCCTAGGCAGGTACTCCTCCCACACTCTCAAGCCCCTGAAGCTTAAGGCAGGGACTGGGGGAGTTAATTCCTTTTGGTTATTTTAACATCATTGGAGGAACTCAAACATAGAGAAGACTACAGGATCCAATAGGATGCATCTCAGGGTCTTGAAGGAAATGGCTGATGGAGACACCTAGCCATTCTCAAGGATATTTGAGTAGTCCTGCCAGCCAGATGAAGTGCCCTGTGACTGAAAAACAGAGAAACATTGCACTCATTTTTAAAAGGAGTAAAATGGAGATCCTCAGAAATATCCTAAGCCCAGTAAGATCATGGAACAGATCCTCTTGGAAGCTGTGCCAAGGCATATGGTAGACAGGGAGGTGGTAAGAGGCAGCCAACTTGGCTTCACCAGTGGAAAACTGTGCCAGACTAATCTGGTTGCCATCTGCAACAGGGTGACTGGTGTTGCTGGATAAGGCAAGAGCAACAGTATCTCCCTAGACTTTTGCAGACCTCTGATATAATTATACACAACATCCTTGCCAATAAACTGGAGAGATACAGATTTTCTGTATGAACTATTCCATGGACCAGGAATTGGCTGGACAGCAGCAGCCAAAGAGAAAATACTGCTCAATATCCAAAATGGCTCAATATTCAAATCAAGATAAGCAACTGGTGGTGTCTCAGCAGCCAAAGCCTCTGCCCAGTGCAATTTGGTCATGGTTCCATCACATGCAGGCTCCAAGAGGACCTTTGGCTTGCTCTACAAAGTCCATCATGGGGGAGAAAAGCAAGTCTGGACACTGTGCAAAGTGCTTCTTGGTAGCCAACCACAGCAAGCATGGTCTGGTGCCCAGTCAGTCCTGCTGCTGCTCCAACATTTCCTGCCTACACTCTTTCCTCTTACTGGTAGAGAGGAGCAGGTAACCTGATCACTAATCTCTTTCAATCATACACCCAGAACTTTGTCATCTTGTTTGATTCTGCCCAAGTCCTGGTTTGCTGTGTAATTCATGCCTATGTGAGAGAAGAACAAGCCATAACAGTCCCTGTTTCTGCTAGGCTGTGGTCTCTGTGACCACATCCCAAGCCATAGCACCTGGAAAGCAGCAAACTTCCAGTCAATCCCTGTCAGGCTGACAAATGGGTCAGTATTCCTTTGCAGATAGATACTCACAATGAGCATTCATCATTTCTTTTTATGGTTTCTAACGCGTGCTGTGGGTGTGGTTTCTCCTTCCAGAGCTTGCTCACTGGTGTTTTCAAGGGTTAGGATATCCTAGAATCAAAGAATGTTTTGGATTGGAAGGTACCTTGAAGACCACCCAGTTCCAATCCCCCTGTCATGGTCAGGAACACCTTCCACTAGACCAGGTTGGTCAAAGCCCCGTCCAGCGTGGCCTTGAATATTGCCAGGGATGGGAATTCTTCAGCTTCTCTGGGCAACCTGGGCCAGTGCCTCACCACTCCTACAGTAAAAAATTCTTAATATCTAATCTAAACCTCCCCCCTCTTTCAGTCTAAAACTATTCCCCTTTGTCCTGTTACTACATATCCTTGCAAATAGTCTCCTTCTATCTTTCTTGCAGACTCCCTTTACATGCTCAAAGTCTGTGTCCTGAAACCTTCTCCTCTCCAGGCCAAACAATCCCAATTCTTACAACTTTTTTCTTTGTAGTAAAGGTGCTCCACCCCTTTGGTCATCTTGGTGGCTCCCTCTGGACTCACTTCAACAGGTCCATGTCCTTTCTCTGCTGGGACCCCACAGCTGGATGCAATGTTCCAGGTGGGGTCTCACCAGAGAGAATCACCTCCCTTGACTTTCTGGTCACATTGTTTTTATTCCCATTTCATCCTGGCATCTATGGAGGAGGGTGGAGACTGCACCAGAGTCCTGCTCTTGGAGTCTGCACCAGAGTCCTGCTCTTGTGTGTCGCCAGGATCTGTGGCGTGTTTCTCAGAGCAGCATCAACCATCAGGCACTGGGTACAAAAGCCCTCCTCTGTTTCTTCTTCAGCCTGTCCAGTACCACACCGGCTTCTCCCTGGCTCCTGTAACTCAGCCACCTGGCGTGCCTGGCCTCAGCCTGCACCTTTCACAGATATTTGCTTGAGCCTCGGGAGCAAAGCCTGGACACTCATCACAGCCTCAGGGCCACACTGCACTCCTCCCCGCACACTTCTGCCTGAGACAGGCCCCCAGACATCTCAGGGGCTCTCTCAGTTTTTGCTTGGAGGTGAGTGTCCCTCCCCACACACTGCTGGCAGCATGTTTGCAGTTAATTACAAATACATGAGTGGGACTTAGAACTTGCCATAGAAATCAATTCTTAAAAGATGAGGAGAAAGGGGAAAGTGATGGCTGTGTTTCCACGTATGAACAAGTTTTGCCCTCTGTGCCTACCACACATATCTTCATATGCAGTGATGGATTATCATCTACTTGTACTGGCTGAAATACCAGTATGTTTCACACTTCCCACAGCACAAATGGAGGCCTAATTTGCTTAAGGAGGAAGAAAGTGGAAAAAAAATCTTGTTGTTATAAATACCAATTTTCACTCTTTGGAAAATGGTCTGTCCTCCTGGGGAAGTCTACTTCACAAAGTAGGTGAGTTACCAAAACTGTCACCATGTTTGCCTCGAGTGAACACAAAAAAAGCTGAGGCATGATCTTTACTGATTGTGAATAACTTCAGGATTCCCAACATGGAAGCCGAATGAGCTACAGTTCTGAGAACACTGTTGTATTGTTGTCACATAAATTCTTAAAATTGCTGATGACCATTATGCACACACCAAAAAGGATTTGTGTATCATAAAAGCCCTAGGATTATGCTGAGATTGTTTAAGTTAGATATTACAGACAGTTTAGTTATCTTCACAATCCAGAAAATAATTGCCAATTTAGCTCAACGGTTCAGCCATCACCCAAAATAAACTGGTTGGAATACTCTTTTCAGCTCAAGGAATATCCAGATGTCAGGATTTTTGCCCTCTATTAATAATGAAGTGTATCTCAACTTTTCAACATACAGCATAAAATGTTAGCATGTTACTAACTTGCACTGCATTTGACATGAATATTCATCTTGCATAATTCTTCTAAACATATTGTTTAAAACAATGAGATGCCCAAAAAATTTCCATGCAAGCAGAGTTTGCAGAAGAATGGAAAGGATTCCACAGTGCTCACACCAAGACATAACATTTTCAAACAGGACAGATATGCAAGAGGTTTTGCAAATGAGACATCAGGTATCATCCTTCCAATTTAACATAATGATATTTATCTTGCCAAAAATGTGGGTGACTCAGAATGTGCCAGCAGAAGAACCCAATTATTGTAATGCATTGTTGTCAGCTTTCTGAAATAATAAGGTGATACAAAGAAATCTTAGAGGAGATTTGCCTCAGAAAAACTCTCATCTTCTCTGCAGCACAGAAGATGGATTTTTTATTTTTTAGGGTTTTTTGTTGTTTTTGTTGTTCCTTTTGGGGGGCTTTTGGGGTGGATTTTTTTGGATTGTTGTTGAGTGGGTTTTTTGGGGGGTTGTTGTTTGGGTGGGTTTTTTTTAAGTCGGGGGGGGGTTTTGGTCACTTACTTCAAAGAAATTCTCTAATATTAGACAGATATTTGTCAGACAAATATTATGAGTGTCTTGACTTCAGTAAAGCTAAGAAATACTCACCTAGGAGAAAATGTATAGTAGCATTAGACATTAACAGATATTAGATATGTAGAAGATAATACGCCTATCTTTAGATACCCAAGTATTCCTATAAAAAATATATTCTTCTCCCCAAAATCTAGAAAAATTAGGAATCAATATTTTAGTATCTGTTTTAAGATTTGGAGATATATTAAAAAGAAGTATCTTCTTCTCTTTACAACAGAAGCTCTTAGGACCTCTAGTGTAAAATCATTTATTTGTGATGAGCCACTGCACATACATACACAGACATATACACAGATAGGTAGATAGATGGTTAAATACTTTGATCATAGGAAGTAGGCATTTACTTTCTTGAATTTTCCTGCCAAAATTGCTTGGTTTAAGGCTATTTTATCCTTCCGATTTCATAATCTGTTTCCTTGATTCCTTCATTTCAAAATGGTGGTAAGAGTGTGCTAAATACTTACATAATGGTTGACTCATGTTTCCAACATTCAGACTCCCAAAAAGAACACACGTGTACTGCCACAAAAATACTTGGATTGTTTTCTCAAGACTGCATGAGTCAATCCATTTTAATCATGCTTTTAACAGAAGATAAGTCACTGAAATCTGCAAGTTCTCTATCACTTTTTGGTTTTTTTTATTAAAGAACTGTTTCATTTGAATGCCCAAGACAGACAAGTAACAGAGAACAATGAAAAGGTAGAGCTGAGCATTAGGTATAATCAATTACTTCAATTGTCAAAAAATCTTGGCTTGTTGTCTTTATTAGTAACATTACATTAGAAATAAATCAACACATTACTTCTAGATTGCAATCTAATTTTTAAAAAATCAATAATTAATGTGGAAATAAATCTAACTCAGTCAAAGGTTTGCAGGCTCTTGTCCTGCTGGGGTATTTCAACCACCCTGACATCTACTGTAGAAGTTGAATAGTGGGCAGTCCTGGAGACCCCTGGAATGCATGGAGGATAACTTCTTAAGACATGAAGCAGATTCTCCTACCAGAGGGCATGAAAGGCTGTACCTGATGGTCACCAGTGTAAGTGAGCCCCTTGGGAACACCAAGATTGGAGACAAGCCTGGAGTGAAGTGGAGATGCACTGGTGGAATTTGCTGACCTGAGGGTGAGGTGAAGAGGAAAGAAAGTCTTGAATTCCACGAAATCAAATTTCCATCACCTAAAGGAGTTAGTCAATAGGACCCAGGCAATCTGCCATCAGGGACAAGGAAGCAGAACAGGCCTGGCAGATCTAAAAGAATACATTGCATAGAGCACAATCCTCAGGAGCAACAAATCAGGCAAACAAGGGCAGAGACTGGAATGGATGGCACAGACCAGCTGGTCAAACTAAAGGCACAAAGCAAATACAGACGTGGTGAAAGCAGAAACAGATTTTCAAGGAAGAGCATAGGGAAAGTATCCAATTATGTGAGGATACTGGACTTAGCAACGGTGGATTTATGGTTGGACTCGATGATCTTACAGGTCTTTTCCAACCTAAACAACTCTACAATTCCACACAGGTACCACGCCCTTCTCCATGATACCTGAAAAGCCATGGCAGTCAGGTGAAGACTCTGGTGAAAAANAGAAGAGAGCCACAGAAACAACAAGATGGAACACCTTTCCAATGGCTAAAGGCTGAGAAAGTTGAGGTTATTCAGCCTGAAGAAGAAAGACCTCTGGGATGACCTCATTGTGGCCTTCCAGTACCTAAAGGAGATTTACGAGAAAGACAGGCACAGGCTTTTTAAGCAGGGCTTGTTGAGAAAGGACAAAGAGTAGTGGTTTTAAACTAAAAGAAGGTAAATTTAAGCTACATGTAAGGAAGATGTTCGTCAATAGAGGTGGTGAAGTACTGGAGGAAGTTGCCCAGAGAGGTGGTAGATGTAGATGTCCCCTCCCTGAAAACATTCCAGGTAAATCTGGGTCGGGCTCCTGACCTAGCTGAGGATGTCTCTTGTCATTGCTGGGAANCATCCAGCCCTGGGGTCCCAGCACAGGAATGACATGGAACTGCTGGAGGGAGCCCAGAAGAGAGCCACAGAAACAACAAGATGGAACACCTTTCCAATGGCTAAAGGCTGAGAAAGTTGAGGTTATTCAGCCTGAAGAAGAAAGACCTCTGGGATGACCTCATTGTGGCCTTCCAGTACCTAAAGGAGATTTACGAGAAAGACAGGCACAGGCTTTTTAAGCAGGGCTTGTTGAGAAAGGACAAAGAGTAGTGGTTTTAAACTAAAAGAAGGTAAATTTAAGCTACATGTAAGGAAGATGTTCGTCAATAGAGGTGGTGAAGTACTGGAGGAAGTTGCCCAGAGAGGTGGTAGATGTAGATGTCCCCTCCCTGAAAACATTCCAGGTAAATCTGGGTCGGGCTCCTGACCTAGCTGAGGATGTCTCTTGTCATTGCTGGGAAGTTGGAGTAGATGGCCTTTAAAGCTCCCTTCCAATAAAGAGTATTCTGTGATTCTATAATGAAGTAGCTTGCATTTGTGCAAGACTTAGAAAAATTAAATTCTTAACTGTAGCCAAAACAGTCCTTTAGAAAGCTGCGTCACTGTGAGATCATGAAGGAAAATGAGTATGTGAAGTAATAAAACAGACACAACTTTCTCATAAGAACATGGAAGTATTCCCAAGGTGATTACTGCTTACTAGTTTAACAAGCAAAAGATTAGGGGACTGTGATACTGAAATTTGATGCTTAGACACAGAGATGAATGTTAAAACAAACAGTTTTAAAATGCACTGGTTCCAGTTTAGCATAAAGATTTTTTAAAGATATAAGTTAAACATTGAAAGCTATACAACTATAAAAAGTATACATGCCTTTTCACTTTTTTGGCAGTAGTGTTAGTCTGCAATTCATTTTTACTAATGCAGCCAAAGCAAGTAATTCAGCTATACTGAAGATGGCACCTACTTAAATGAAATATCCATACCTAAACTTTAATCTAGTAACACAAAAATTGTTAACTCCTCAAAAAATATCTTATCACTGGCTCTGTTCTAATTTGTTCTAACAGTGCTACACACATCACATCATCCAGATGGAAAGCTATCACACAGTCTTCCACAGAACGTATGAATAAGAACAATTTTCTCCTTTAGCACTGCATGTTTTTAAAGGTTGCTGGGATTATTTCTTAAAAGCAGGGCAAAGCAAACCTAATTTGGCCAACTGTTTTTAAATTTATCTCCCATGCAAAGGACTAGGAGACTGTATTTTCAACCTGCTGAGCACTTCTCTTACAACAACACCCCAAAATTTTACTGGTTTACAGTTTTAGGTTGCACAGAGACAAAGCTCTGAAATGAAATAAAATAAATCTATGCACGCCTGAAGATACTGTTTTATGAAGGAATAGTTCCAGCCATTTGAGAATACTCTACTGCTATAACCAATACTCAATTTCCTCTAAACTGTAAAGCATTATCTGAAGGACAAATCAGTAGAACTGAATGCAAACAGAAGTGACAAAGCAGATTGTAGTCAGTTATCTTTGAGAAGCAGAGACCTGCAGTACTTCAGTTTGACACTGTCAGCTAAGAGTGCCTGTTATGCTTCTGTAGAAGTAATTTTACTTTTATGAGCTGTCAAAGCTACAATGTGTTCAAAAGTTCAAAGTCAAGAAATATATAATGATTCATCATATGACACATGAAGGGGCAATTAAGACATCAACTTTAGATGATACTACACAAATTCTCTATTTTATTCAAAGATGCAGCTGACTACAAAATAACCAACGATCCACAAACCACAGCTGAGAGATTTAAATGTCTTCATTTCAAACATCATTAAATATTAGACAATTAGTCCACAAAGGAATTTTTAAGTTACCTAAACCTATCCAGAAAGCATGTTATTAAAGCCTGTTTTTATAGCCTACATAACACATTATTAAGGAATAGAAATATGCTTTAGAAAGAAGAGTTCATTATTCATTATATTACCCCATTCACAAGATGGTTGTCATTTGTTATGAAATGTCTAATAGAGACAAAAGAAATCATGATCTGCTGCCAGGGTAAATGTTACTGTTCAGCAATGAATGCTCCACCAGCTTGTGATGATTTTATGAAAATCCTTTAAAGCCAAATTTTACATTTTTCTACTGAAAAAACACCTACATGCAAGTCTATAATTAGAAATTCTATTTTAACACAAGCAAGATGAGTTTAAATTACATCCTGGTGCTTCAAGTTTTAAGTGCTGGACAAAGCAACCTTAATTGTTTTTAATAGATTTCCTTTACTTTGTATACATGCTTTTAATTCACTGTCAAATGAAGAATCATTTTAGAAAGCAAACTAATTCAGCAGCCTCCAGAATCAAGTTTCAAGGAACAGTTTAAGATGGATTTCTAAATAAGGACACTAAGTTGCTTCCTTTTGCTCAGCTGACAGTACTGTAGTAACACGCCATGATAACTGAATCTAGTGCGGGACTCAAAAATGCCCAGAACACAACACAAGCCTTATCACACTAATTTCTCCCAGAATTTGGTAGACACCTAAGATTGCCACTAGGGAGCAAAACCCCATTTTGGAAGTAATCTCTAGACTGAGCATCAGCTGATGTAAATATCTAGCCTTGAGCAGGATCATGGTGGTAAGACCGATCACAAATTTAAATAAGAAATTCCTCTAATAACATATTGCACAGTCTCTTCATGACCCTTCCAGTCACATCACTCTATTACTCTTCTAGGCCTACAAAAGTACATCAGCTGCAAATGGCAGATTTTTAAACAAGCATACTTGAGGACACAGCTTTCCTAAAAGGGCTCCAGATTTTATTATATAATACACAAAAGCAAAAATCAGCTCCATTGGGTTTTGAAACATTTTTACATTCCCTTTATGTTTTCACATCAGACATTTATTATAAGTCGTATTACCTGACCACATTTCATTAAATGGTCCTTTTATGTTGAAGGATTATTTTAACCAACTTATATACAAGGAGAACCAATCCATAAAAAGGGAGCTAAATCTCCTAAGTCTTATACTGATCTCAGAAGTATATTGTTTCACAGCAGTGTCTCCATTTCATTCTTCTGTCTCAACACTCTGGAGGAAGGTTGCTGCTACAGCTACAGTAATTCGTACAGCCATGTAGCGTCTGCTTTATTTCAAGAGGTGACGTATATCCCTGTTGTACAGGAGATCTAACAAAAATGGAATTAACCCGAGTAATCCTCAGTAAATGGGCTATGTTTAATCAACAGGGAGTTTGTAACAGATCACTCCGTCCTTTTGAAACAACTTAAAATACTGTTCAATATATTTTTGATTTTCGTTTCAGAAAGTGATCAGAATGGATTGAACACCTTTCAATAACTTTCAAATAACTTTGAATTTGCAAAAAGCTTTAAAAAAGCATGTTAAGTAAACTGCTTCAGTAGAGTCAGGTCTTAAAACATTTGTGTGTTCAACATTTGTGTGATTTAAATTGTAAGTCTGAAACACGTCAGCACTTAATACAAGAATCACATTCCTGCCTCTGTCTATGTATAGAGTTAAGCAAGATTACTTTCTGTAAGTTTCATACAGACAGTAATTTATAATCAATACGTATGCAGACACTTGCTGTCTCTAACAGCGAACCAGTCACTAAAAGGCAACAGAGGACAATGTGGAAAAAAACAACTAGAGAATTTATCACTCAAAGCATTAGTAATGATGAAGTTGGATCAGCCATCTGTACTTAAAAATACAACAGCTGGCATTTACAATATCCACCTGGGTCATATATTGATGTCAATAAAAGATAAGCCCTTTTGAACAATTTAAGAGGCGTTCCGCTCTGAAAAAGAGAAACCTCACTTGATGTGCTCACTGAAAGAGCTTTTGTGGTAACTCAATTTCAACTAATTAATACTTTCTAGCAACATATTAAATGCACACAACTCATATTTTGAGCAAAATTGCTGTTTTCTGTATTTAAAACCCTTCTTAGTCTTCACTTCCTCAGACTAATTTGTAAAACACATACATAAATTTAAGTAACACAAAAATTTCCATAAAGAGGCGATCTGACTCATCTACAGAGTCAGCGTTCTTGCTCACTCACTCTTCACCAGACGTGTCTGAAATCAAACTTACAGTACATTAGTGTGGTAAATTATGCCTGAAAATTTCTCTCCTGGTAGTGTAGCAGATTTTTTTCTTCTCCTCCAGAGAGGAAAAAAAACTACCTTTGAAGCACCACACTAGTCAAGTGAGGTTTTTCTGCATATATCATAAATCAAAATACATTATATTACTTGAGGCTTGGAGGTTTTGCTCCTGTAAAAAGAAAAATGTTCTTATGAAGTGTCCAGTTCACACATTATTTTTCATTGCACTCAGTAGGTATCATAAATATGCAGCCATCTTCCTTAAANAAGCATGAAGCAGTGAGTATATCAGGCATAAGAGCACTAGAAAAATACTATAATCCTATCTTACGCTTGAATAAAGTTTATGAAAACTATAATGAAATAGCCAATCAATACAACCCAACAATGTATGCCATTTAAAATCATTATGGAAAATTAGACATTTTCATGTGTTTTGTACAAAACTCCACTCTGATTAAAAACATATAGTATTTAAGCTACTGACATATCATTCTGCCTTTTTCAAACTTAAATCACATTTATTTTTCTCTCTGCTTATGGTTTAAGAATGCTGAAACTTCAATTTTTCTAAATATCTTGGGAAATTCTAATGCCATAAATTTAATGCTATGAATATTTGAAATTATGAAGATAACTGATTTTTTTCCTACTTTTTTCCTTCAAATTATTTCCTGTCCCAATCCACAGCTATCTTTAGCAAAGATAAATGTACTTAAAAAAAAAAAAGCCTATTAATGTACAAGTATTTGTATACCATGTATATACCATTTGTATACCATTTGTATACCATTTGTGCAGTAGAATCATCTAAACTTGAAAAGACAGAACTGGTTTCAACACATTTCACTCAAACAAGGCATCATATGTATCAATCTCCCCAGCATCAGGCAGCATCATTGATGAGTTACTGACAGTTCAGCACTTATTTTATTTTGTGTACAAATCAAAATTAGTTCCTATATACTAACTACTGCCTGGTCACTATAACCCAACAAATTTTAAAACTAATATGATATCAAATTTTTAAAGCGTGCAATTTGTTGTATACTTTTTTTATTAAAGAATTGCATTACTAAATAGGACTAATATTGAATTGCTACAACTAAAAATATAAAATATTTTAATTCTCTTTTCTTGTTAAATAGTAAAGAACAGGCCTGCACTTGTAACTGACAGAATAGACCTCTACTGATTACTTTGTATTTTCTGGTAAGGGAAAAAAAAGTATGTCTTTTTATCCACTTTTTCCACATATTCCTTAGCCCTGAGTATTTCAAACAGGATTACAACCCAACCCTTCTCCATTTCTTTTCTTACTATTTTATTGTTTTCCCCATTCGTCTACCACAGGCAGATGAAGCAAGCCTGCTTTCAGGTACAGGTAAAACCACTATTTATCAGATTAATTTACTCCCTATAGCCATATCACTACTCATGATACAAGCTGGTAAGCATAACATTTATTTTTCCCTTTCCAACATTTTACCTCTGTAGACCAACCAATCCTGCAGGGCTCTCACCAAGCCATGGTCCTCTGACTAACCCCATCAGTATTTTACTGTGATTTTGTGGTCAAGGAAATCAACAAAGAGTGCACTGGACTAATGGCCTTCTGCATACAGATTTAAATGGCAACCCACAGGACAAATAAATCCATGTTCCTATAAGCATTTGTTGGAAACTGGAAGTTTCCATTACAATATCAAGCCAATTTTAAAAAGAGATGTCGGGAGAAATATGCTTCCTGGAAATGTAAAAAAATGGCATCGCACTATCTTCATCAAACACAAACTTTACAATTCCTTTTCTAGGGCTATAAACTATTAATTGTCATCACACTTCCAAGAGAACTATATAATCTGCTCCAGCATGGCAGCTAATGAAGTACAAATCCAGCATAATGATAACACAAAACCATATGCTAAAAATACTCACAATTAATTAGGTAGTTCAGACCTTTGAGAAAATATCAAATATGTAAATTTTGTCAAGCACTGGCAAGAATAATTTTGACATAAACTTGAATAATAAAAGAAAGAAAAATCTTAGAAATTTCTTAGAACCCAAAAATTGTCATTACCACTTCACATTCTGTTGTGGTATTTCCACAGCTATTATAAGCCTGAAGTTTAATTCCAAACTGATATTAACAAACAGTATTTTAATACTGGGCAAAATGCAGAATTAAGAAGGGGTTTATTCAAAGACTTTGTTAGCACAAATAAATATTGAGAAAATATTGAGAAAAATAAATTTGGAAAGGGAGAAATGAATAAAATTACAGAAAACATTTTTAATGCTTTTTTTCAGAACCCAACATTGAAAAGCAGCTTTTGCAGTTAGGATTGCCTGAAACTCTTTAATCACTGAGAGAAAACATATAATAAACAGATTATCCTTGCTATTGTTTTTGTCATGTAGCTTTTTGCTGTATTTCCTGCAATAAATAAGAAATGTCTCACTTGAAACCAAATATTTAAACTGTGTTTTTCCAATATATCCTACCCTTATGCCATACTAATGGACTGAAATAAAACTCACTTTGTATATGCAAATTAAAGCAACAAAAACATGACCATTATAGCCAAGGGCTAAGTAGGCACTGCAAATAACATGCCTTGAAACCAATTTAAACATTAACTGCTTTTTGGGAAGAAAGAGGACTTCTCTCAAACTTTGATCTTCCCTTTTTTTCATGTAGAGAAAGCAAATTATTTGCACTTGTAATTACTTTCTGAACACAAAGAATATTGACATAAAGATCACCTTCAGTCTTTACAGAAAAAACTTCCAATTTTTTTAACACTTTTGAAATTGTTATAAAGCATTTCCATCTTCTCCAGCAACAATGTAAACAAATTAAATAGATTTTTGTATTCCTCTACTTTAAAAAACATTAAAAAGCAAGTTTCTTTACACACTGAAACAAAACAACGTAACTAAAAAGCAGCAGCAGAGCTCTTAAAACATAAGAATATAAGCATGGACACAACAAACTTCAAAAGGTAAGTAAGCAAAGTAACAACAAGGTGAAAAGCTGAGAATAGATAGAATGATACAGAAAAACTTTCTTATATAGGTTTTTACTTGCATTCTTTTTAAATTCTATAATTCAAAGTAGTATGAGAATAGCCATTTTAGCAACCTTCTTAGAGAACACCACCATAATGTCAACTCTTTCAGAGATGGCACAGGAAAAAAATCACATTACACTTACTAACTATGAATTGCACCAAAATCAAACTAATCTAATTACAATAGCTAAACCACTGCCAGCGAATTAATCTGATCATTTGTGGAAGTCTGTTAGAAACCAGAAGATATCATCACTGAGGATCTATCATCAAAGAAAATGTCTATCCATCTCTGCTAACTGTTCAATACAGTTTGCTATCTCTTATTTCTTGCTATCTCCATCTATTACATACTAGCCAAAAGAGAAGGTTTATTAAGGGACAAGATGAATATTTATAACTATCTAGGCTCTTTCCCACAAAGCTGAAGAGAATCAATGTATCCTTCAATTCTGTAACAGCTAAATACTACTTTTAGTCAAACAATCTTTATTTTGATTTTAATCATAAACACAACTTTTTTGACCAAGTTAAAAAAAACGACATCTGAAAAAAACCTTGAAAAATCCTCAGAATACCTAGCAAAAAGGGAAACCTTGTAAATCGTACAGAGAAACCTGATAAAGTCATTTTTGTTTAATTCTTGTTATAATAAAAGATTCTGTATCAAATATTTAAAGATCCTGGGAAACTGCTGGATAATTATGAAAAGCATTAGACACAATGGAAGAACATTCAGAATTTAAGAACCAAAAGAAACACAACAGATGGGAAAAATTTCATCACTTTATCCCGGGGATCAGAAGCAATAATGAAAACTAACATGCAAGGCATGTTGTCATTCCACAGTAGTACAACTCATGAATGCTATGGGTTTGAGCTAGGCAATTAACATACACTGCTTGTCTTTGAACAAAGTATATTTTAATAAAAGGTTGAAGGATTCGTCTTTGTAAAAGTAGCACATAGCCACATAGTAAAGCTTAGTCTATCAGCAAAGCTGCTGAATTCAAGACACTCCTCATTGGTACCAAACTCTTCAATGCAGTTTGTCATCCATACAGAGGATTTTTTACAGGGTCTCACTTTCTTGGGCAGAAGTGTTGGACTACAACTTTTTGAGGAAGAACAAAACATCATGACCAATACAAAATCTATGGAAAAGAATTTTGGAACAAAAAGTTGGGTGAGGAAATGACATGATAAGTATTTGCATATGCAGTCAAAGAAGCACTTTTCCATAAATAGCAAGTTCATTATATATACATATATGTTCCTCTTGCACCTGGACAGAATAAAATAGCTGTTACTGCACAACAGACAAATCCTGCATCTTTTAAATTACACTGACTTGCATGTCAGAGGAAGTGTGCTGGTAACATGGTTACCATTAGTATAGACTACAAATAAAAGGTGGAAATAAAAGCTTGACTGAATCAGTTTTGATAATGTAATCATGAAGCAGAAAATTCTCAGAATATTAAGCATCCAATCACAATCTACAATTGACCAAATAATTGTGGGGTTTTTTTCTTCCTGTGCCTCTCAGGCAGACTTACACAAAACAGCCCCAGGAAAGGGAAATATGTACACTCTGCACTTAAAGAATATCCTGATTCTAATACACTTTCTGTGACAAAATGGCACAATGAATGTCTGTAAAAATATTCAATTGAAAGTCAGTCAGGGACAGAAATGCCACTTTGAATATTTTAAAGTATCTAGGACGCATATGACACAGATGTTATAATTTAGAACCAAAAAATAAAACCCTAATTCTTATGGAGGTGAAAATTTGCAAGGCAAATCATACCTGCCTTTTTTTGATGGGACAAAGCCTGGGAGTTGCAATGTCAGAGAATAAAGAAAAACACATTCAGAAAAGCCTCTGTTTTGTGGTCCTCCCCAGTTCCTTCGCATAGGAGCACATGATTTGCTCCCTGACTTAGAGCAAGTGAAGGACTGTCCAGATGGTGAGAACCCTCCTGTGAGCAAGGAGGGTCTCGGAGGATGCCAATACATGGGCTGAAGGGAGGAAAAACTATTATATACCAGTCCATGGCTGGTTGCACCTAAAAAGGCAAAACACATTCCTTCCCCTCTCTGGCTGTCAAAAGGAACACTCCTGCCTTTTCATTTGCATTACGCAGCCAGCTGATGATGTATCCTACCACTTCCTAAAACTAACATATGCGCTGATGGAGAGTTTCCTCACAGTGCTTCCTCCCAGAGAGCTTTTTGTGATAGATGAACAGGCATAATAGAAATGTTGTGGACTATGACAGTAGGGAAAAATCAGAACATTCACTTGTCTCCACTTGGCTTTATAGGCTTTTTTCTTTATGAGATGGTCATTTGCTTTCATGTTGGATTGCTATCTCCATTATAATATTTTTGAAATATTGGGATGGAAAACAGAAAAACTAACATCATCTGTCCAGCAAGCATTTAAAAGAAATTACATTTTATTAACTCTAAGCAGAGAAGAAATACTAAAATTGATTATGATAAATCACCACACAATTGACATATTATTTAAGCTGCCAGCTTTAGGCAAACTACTAAAAGCCCTGTAAATCTGTAAACTACAGACTTCTAAACAACAGCTGTTTGAAGTTGGTTTGATTTTCTACCTCTGTACTGCACACAATAGTCTGCAAAAACCACATCTACCAAGCATCAAAATTTCACCTTTAGCTCATGCTTGCAGAACTTGTTCTAGAATGTAGCATATTAAAAACTGAGCTGCTTTCCAGTAAGTTTACTGAAGATAACTACTGATAGAACTTAAATACAATTTTCAGCTGAAAGCCTGTATGAAATTATAGTATGCAGCATAACATATACACTGGTTTAAAAATAAGATGTGTCCAAAAAAATCACCCAGTAGAATCAAAAAGTGACTGAAATTTGATGATGAGAGTGCCAAGGGGGTGAAACAGTAAATCTAACAAAATACACAGGAACATATTTTCCTGTCCTTTTATTTTTTTCTATTGACATTCTTCATAAGAAGAGAATAGACTGGCTGAAAACAAAAAATATTTCATGCAAGATGAGAAGCATTCAATAAGTAGAGAGTGAAAAAAAAAATCCCATGAATTTGAAAATCCTGGCTTCAAATGCCATATTGCTCCCCGTGGTCTGAGAAGCCTGTTTGAAATGGTCAGTACCAGAACCTCTGCATAGAGGTGCTCTTGACTTGGATTGTGCATTTGGACTGTGGAAGAAGAGGTCCAGTTTTATCCAGTGCCTGAAAAGCAACACCTGATGGGAAACACTAACCTGACAGGTAATTAATATGGGCTAACTTCCACTATAAATGATCTCTAAGTTGATAGGGAGTCATAAAAGCTGAAAATTTATACTTTTTATTCCCCTGTTGTGCACTTAGGCTGGACCCATACCAAAATATTTACAGAAAATTAACCTAACCAGTTATAGACCTAGCAGTATGGACACTGTCCTGTCTGACTTAGCTTGTGAGGCAACCAGGTGCTGGAACTGGGTGTTTCAGTCCAGCACTCCACTAGGAAGCAGGACACACGTGCATTCTGAAAGCGAAGGTGATGAACAACAACATCAGCCTACTGCACAGACTATGACACAACTTCTTTTTGGTAGTGTGAATAGTGAAAAGCTGAAGATTTATTGTCCCAAGAAATCAGACCAAGGATGCCTGAGCACTGGCACTAGTCCATTAAACTGGGGGGGGAAGAGGAAACAAACAAACAAACAGAAACCAACAAAATCAACAACAAAAACAAAAACAGCAATAGTAGCAAATCCTTATAAAATATAGGTTCATATATTTAAACTTTCTCTCTCTCTTGCATGCATGAATCATTGCTTTTTTGTAAATCTTTATTAATTTTGTGTTGATTTGGGTGCCTATCACATTTTTATAAGCTATAAAAATAAAAATTAATTATAAAACAAGTATAGGAAACTAATCAGGGGAACCATTAAAAAAAAATCCAGTTTTTTAAGGCTGCTCAAGGAGAGGTCTTTTTGTTATTAAAACTGCAGTTGATTCAAGTGTCCTCATGTTAGGTATGAACTCTTAATGAACTGGCTCTTCTGAAGAGTGAGAGCACATTAGCTTCTTCCATAAATATATATCATGTCTGAACTAGTGCAACTTTAACTTTGCTTGGAACATCCCATCACCATTACCACTGTATTTTGACATTACTTGTATTTAGTAGTTCTTCCAGTATATCCTTTCTTCACTTACCTACAAGAGCCCTAAGCATATCTCCTTAAATGGAAACAAATCATTCAGAGCCACAGAATGCCTCCTTCTGTTTTCAGGTCTAACAGCACTTGGTTCACAGTCCTCAACTTCAAGGCCCTATTGCAAGGCTATACATGTTACCCCAGACTGGAGATATTTGGTTTTATGCCTTCCTAGATGAGCACATGTTTTCCTTTCTCTCCACTTTCCTCTCTCACACTCACTTTGTCATATCCATCTCCCCCTGCACAGAAGACTGATAAGACTGTTGCACATTGTTCTAATTTTTATCTCTTCAGAACTCATAGAAAACTTTTCAGTCGAGCATCTGTTCAGGTGTGCTCATTTTGTCTAATAAAAAACATCTCTCAATCTTGCCTTCCATCTTCAGCGATGATTGTGCAGGTGTCCACGTGATGCTCCCATCCCTTCCAACTCTTTGGCATTGCAGAGCTTTGCCAGCACCTGGTCTTGAGACCATATATCCTCTTAAAGGACGTATATTTTTCTGTACCTACATTTCAGAAACACTTCACAATCCTCTTAGAGAAACTCTGCAGCCAAACCAACAGTGTGCACTAGCAGTTCACAATCCAAACAACCAGTTTGGCTTTGCCTATCACTGATTACTTACAATGCACACACATAGTAAAAAGTCACCTCGATGAAGACCATAAACCACTTGAACACTGGAATATTTTCTAACCACTTGCGCAGAAGTCCGAATAGTTCAGCTCTCGAACAGGACAAGAATCCATCTAGCTATAAAATTAATATTGTTGAGCTGGTTAATAATGCGTGGCAATACTGTAACAATTTCCAAAGAGATTTATGAAGGCTGACCATAAAACAGAAAAAGTTAGACGAAGATTGTCAAGCAGATTAACATGAGACTTCTTTGGGTCACTAGTTGCCAGAACCACAATTGACAGCTCCCCTAGAGGAAGTACCTCAGCAAGCAGTAGCCCAGGACCTCCACTCTTCACTCTGATCTGCAGGCATTCCCTGAGTGTGGATTAAGGAAAGTGAGAAATGCACCAAGTACTGCCAAGATCATTTCTTTCAATCACCTAATGTCTTCCATAAGTCTCCCATCCAACTAATTTTGAGAACTAACCACATTTAACTGATTACATCTGAAAGATTTAGAACAGAGAACATGGCTGCAGGCATTCAGGGAGACACACACATTACCAGGGTGAAAGCATTTTTATTGCTTTGTGATTTCACCATCTGGAGAATATTATGGTATTAATGTGTATGAAATTATTAAACATTAAAAATGCTTTCTAAAAGCTATTACTGCCCTCTTATTAGGCAAAACTTTGAAGATGTGTCCCATGAAGATTACATTGTTCAGGTTTTGAAAATTTGTAACAAAGAATGCTATGTGTCAAATATTTAAGAGCTGAAGAACTAGGGATCATGAGTGAACAAAAAGAGTATGTAAGAAAAATGTGGCCTTATGAGTTCAGCAGCAGTTTACATGACCTTTTTCCACTGAAAAAAGGTACTGAAGATAAATAATGAATAATAGTAAAAACAATAAAAAATACTCAAGACACAGAGGTGCACAGGAAGCCCCAAGAAAATTGAGTTTTTCTTAAAATCCGTCTGGTGTCAAAGCAACACTTCAGGCAATGGCATTCACCTGCTCAGCACTATGGGGTAACACCAAAGAAAGAAGGTAGAACACTATCTTCAGTGCTATTATCACTGTATGAGGAAAAACCTGGTGACTCATACCCTTTCAATTCAGGATGGAGTGTACCACAGATTGACACAGCCTTAACCTATTTGCCACCCAACCTCGGAGAATTACTTTCCAGTTGTCACCTTCCTACAAAACCTACAAAAATTTGTAAGACTTCCTCTGGAAATATGACTATAGAGGCAGTACTCTTAAGCAAATACATATGTTAATTAAAAAATCTGAAGATTTGAGGAAAAGAATATAGCTGAGAAGTGTCTGTGGACATATTTCTTGATTGAAGAAAGCAGCTTACTTAAAAGCCACTTTTCTGAGACCTTGGTGGGGAAAAAAAAGCTCAAAAACTACAGCAAAAACATACTTCCTCCTTAATAACCTCCAAAAGTGATTAATGTTTCCTGCACTGAAAATGACATCCCCCCTTTCTATGTGTGCTCAAACCACTGAAGGAAACATTAACAGCCCACGCCACTCCTTTAATATGTTTGCCTTGCACATCTATTTCATTAGCATGTCTTTTTCTTTTCGCAGACAAATCACAGCTTTTCTTGAAACAGTTTCACTTCCACAGCACCATGGAGCAATTTTGTATGGTTTTATAGGCTTTTATGTCACTTCAAAAGCATAGGCAATAGTCAGAGGAAATATTTTACTGCAAATGAGACCAAGCAACAACAAAACACAAAGGGCAAAGCTGTAGAAAGAGACAGAGGATGAAGAGAATGTAAGCTCTGAGCAAAGAAGCAATTTTATGGCAGAAAATAAGTCACTATATTCAGTATGTGACATACATTTAATTGAACTTTAAATTGAAGAGACTTCCCACAAAGTAGGCTAAAGAGATACAGAGAGCAAGTGCAGCAAGGTAGGAGAGGAGACAAACTTTCCCTAGAGCAGAAATTACTCCTCTTAAACTACTTTGGTGAGTTTCCTGCTCCTACATGGTTTTGTGTCACCCAAAAGCAGAATTAAAAAAGGCTGCTACAGACTATGACAAATCCAAGGGCTGGATCTCTCCTACAAGCCACAGGTTCCCTGCCACAGCTGTAAGTGAAAGACATAAAAATAAGTGATTTTTATCAAAGCAAAGAGAGAAGGTGGACTGTTCCATCTCAGCTCAGAACACCCTTCATGAGCAGTAGTTTTAACGCCTGCACATACTAAGGGCCTTCAGAGCTTCCTCAAGGGTTTGACAGCTCTTCTCATATTTTGAATGCCAAAAAGGCACTGAAAACATATCTTTTCATACCAAACGATATATCAGCATGTAACACAGATCACTGCAAGCAGACTCCAAAGACAGTTTTAGGTCTACAACTTGCATTAATTTATTTACTTAAGAAAAGCTAAGTTCTGCAAAAGTTGACAACTCTCTTCCAAGAAAGCTGCCAGAGCTGGCAGGAGCGGACTGCTTCTACACTGCAATGACTGAGCCATTTGTTTGGTATCAGTGGCAGGACTGGTGCCAACCTGAACACACAGGCATGAACTAAACTGCCTAAGGAATATAGGCACACATAAGATTTAGCAGACATATATTTACTACTTATTATTGAAGTTTAAAAGCTCTGAAGAAGCATCAACACTGGAAAAAATCCATGCATTTATGCAAATCTTGTTTTCACAAGAACATGATTGCCAACCTAGCCAAAAACCTCTTTTAAGATTTTGTATATTATTTTAGATATGTCAAGGAAATTGCCTCAAGTTGTTACATTGTAAAGCAGTGGCACACTCTTTTAGCATTTGTCAAATATGGATATATGTATATATGCACACACATATACATACCTACATACTTCTTCAACCTTTATTTCCATAAACAATTAATTGGAATCTTCCACTTCAATTCTTCATGAATTAAAGCATTCATGAACAGTGCACAGAGGATTTTTTTTTCTAAATTAGGCATGAATTCATAGCACAAAGGGACCTATTATACAGTCAACATGCTTTAACCAGAAACATCAACTCTGCCAGCAGACTCCAGTATTCGTTTCTTATTTGTCCTTGCTACAAAGGGTGCAGAGCAAAATGGGAAATTTCTGTATGTTTGTCTTCTGCACATGTTCAGCTTTAGATTCACATAACAGATTTGAAAAAGGAAGTCCAGTGTTCAAAGATAATCCCTTGGGAGTTTCTGATCATGTACATGTTTATTTGGAGTCATTTAATTAACAATGAAATGTAGAAAAGAAAATGGCAAATGACAGAGGATAGAGTTGAAAAAAAAAACAAAAAGTGACTCCCTTCTAAGATGTACTGAATTGCTTCCTTTAGTTGGAATTAAAGCCCACAACAAGTACCATAATGTGCCTTAGCTCTTTGTGAAATGAAACCCTTGTTGTTCACTAACCATTTGCCTGTCAGGAGGTACAAGTAGACTGGGCGCAACAGCTGGCATTTTCCACATGGGACATGGTCACACAATACATTCCCTCTCACACAGAATCACAGGGTTGGAAGAGACCTTCAAGATCATAGAGCCCAACCCATTCCCTAACTCCTCAACTAAACCATGGCACCGAGTGCCACATCCAGGCTTTTTTTAAACACATCCAGGGATGGTGACTCCACCACCTCTCTGGGCAGACCACTCCAGTACTTTATCACTCTTTCTGTAAAAATCTTTTTCCTAATTCCAACCTATATTTCCCTTGGTGCAGCTTAAGACTACTGAAGTATGACTTTAAGCTCATACTACCATAGCATCTGCCTTTGCTGTGGACGTCACAGTGGGAACCAGGAACATTCCCTTTACACAAGAAAAGACCATTTTTGGCCTATATTGCAACGTGATGCTTAGGATGGCACAGTTTTCCAACAGCAACAGGATAAAGCAATGCTTTATTACTATACCAGTAAATTTTAAAACGACTGGAATGTTCTGCCAAGTCAGAAGTTCAGTAGGTGAAAACAGCCAAAGATGACACTGACCTGGCAGTACGAACCAGCTGAAAAATGGTGATGAATTTACAGAGTGACAAAGCCTTAAAAATAATAAATGGAATCCAGAGCCACAGTAGCAAGGCTGAACATTGAGCGTCACAGTAGAAGTTACATAGTACCATACATAATCCTGATCATACATATAAATAAACAAAAAAATAAAATGGGGAAAATGAAAGGAAGGTTGATTAAGGGAACAAGAGAATAGTGAATCCTTATACCACACCAAATTAAAGCTCAATAGTACCTTATCAATATAGACACAAGGGAAAAAAAAAAACCAAGAGCTTTTTAAAGTAAAAATAACAGCTCATAGAAGAAAAGAGGCTGCATATTTGCCTCAAATAAGTGTTAAGTGCTACTTATTAGGAAACTACATTTATACAACAATATTCCAGAGGCACAGTACAAGTAAAATGGAAAATTCTATTATATTAGACAGAGCTCAATGGTAGGATGTGTGGAAGATACCTGAAGTACCACCTCAGAGTCTGTGAATGAATGGAAATTTCAACCTCTAAATAAAAGAGCATTGATGGTTTATTATCTGTACTGATAAACAGATGCCAAAAAGTCTATTTAACATCTCTCATTATTATGTGTTTTCCCCCAGCAAACAAAGAGTAATAATTATACCACGAAACATTAAAAAATTTCTTTAAACTCTTTACAAAAAAGTATCACAGCAACTCTTTACGATTCCATTTTTATGCTACTCCCTATAGCTTCTTTTCCCATATAACTGAAATATTTAACCCAGCATCTATTTTTGTTACCTATCTACATGGTCATTATGGATATGGCAAGGGCAAAAAGTTACTTCATGTGTACAGACTAGTATCTCCTCTGCAGAGAAGGTTGGGCCAAATGGACTAATATAATTGTGATCAAACAGAAATAACTAAATAAAACTCAGCAAGGAAAAACCAAATCCCTTCCTCCCCCCAACTCAAGGCATCACAATTTTATTATTATTATTATTATTATTATATTCTTTTTTTTCCCAAGTTAGAATGAATATAAAGTGTACTTACACTGGAGGTAATGGCTATTAAAACTAGTACAAACATCAGCTCATTTGTTTTTGTTGGCCACTTAACAGATATATGACAGAACCTTCAAAAAATCTTTTTGGAGGCCATTTCCAAGGAAAGCAGTAGTTCCTCAAATGATGTTTAGCAACAAAAAACTAACAATGAAGTTTTTTACTAAAATTATGAGTTTAGTACTAAATTAATTGTTCCAATAAGCAACAGCAAAGATTTTTTAAATTGAGATGAGCAGGAAGCTCCTTCAGTTCTGGACTTGCCTTTCAGGAATGCTACTTCTGAAGCATATTTTCATATAAAAAAGAAGGTACCATCAGCATTCAGAACTATGAAAAATTTGTCTGCTCCTACACTCAGAAACATATTTTAACATGATTGTTCTGAAGTCCTCAGTTAGATTTTCCCCCTTCTGAACTCATGAAATTTTATCAGCATTTTATCAACAATATACACAGCTAATGGAAATCCTATTCTGATCAATGTGGATGATTAAGTGCTTTCACATCCCTCAATTACACCAGCAAAACACACACAGTAAGTGAATACTAAAGAAAATAACTAGCATATTTAACAGAAACATAACAACATTTTAATGTTGTGTTCTCACATGGGGGTGAGGGACCTACATTACCAGATAGTTCTAGGCACAACAATTACTATAGTAATAAACAGTCCCCAGAAAAAGTTGGTAACAAAGTGACAAGTATTTAATAGTCTTTACCATTATTCACTCCCCAAAGTGGAATAAAAAAGCAAATGCCAATACCCTGCATTATACTTAAAAATATAAATACCTCCACACACACACATATATATGTACAAACATCTACACACACAGAGAGAACACTAACACCACATCCTATCTTCAGGCAAAAATTCACAAAAAAGTCCTACTTGTGTGGATGAAACCCAGTCACGAGCAGCAGACTGGTAGCTGTTTTCTAACTTGCCAAACTCAAAGGCAAGTCAGTCTGTCATTCCAACCCACCTCCTTCCAGTATTTCCCTCTCATGCTTTGAGCATTTACACAATCATAGAATTTTCATGGTTGGAAGAGATCTTCAAGATCAAGTCCAACCACCCACCCAGCACTACCACTAGACCCATAAACCGTATCACTCAGCGTCAGATACAGATGCGTCTCAAACACCTCCAGAGACAGCAACTGCACCACATCCCAGGACAATCAATTCAAATGCTTGACCACCCTAACAGTGATAGCTTTTTTCTAATATCTAATCTGATTCTCCTCTCAGCTGAAGGCCATATCCTCTGATCCTCTCACTGCAGGCACAGTAGGAGAGACTGACCTCCACCTCACTACAGCCCTCTTTCAGGGAGCTGCAGAGAGTGATGGGGTCTCCCTTGAGCCTGCTCTTCTCGTGATTAAACAAATTCAGCTCCCTCAGCCCTTCCTCCTAAGACATGTTTTCTAGTCCTTTCATGAGCCTTGTTGACTTTCACTGGACAGGCTCCAGCACCTCAGTGTCCTGGAGGTGTGAGGAGGCCAAAACTGGACTCGAGGTGCAGCCCCAGCAATGCCAAGTACAGGAGGATGGTCACTCCTCTTGTCCTGATGGCCACACTATCCTTGGTTCAGGCCAGGATGCCATCAGCCTTCTTGGCCACCTGGGCACCTGCTGGCTCACACTGAGCTGGCTCTCAGCAAGCACCCCCAAGTCCCTTTTTGTCCAGCAGTTCTCAAGCCACTCCTCCCTCAGCCTGTAGTGGTGCATGGGTTTGCTGAGACTAAAGTGCAGAACCCAGCACCTTGCCTTATTGAGCCTCGTGCAGCTGTCCTTGGCCCATTGATCAAGTCTGTCGAGGTCTCTATAGAGCCTTTCTAACCTCAAGCAGATCAACACTCCCACCCAGCTTTGTGCTCTCTTCAAATTTACTGAGGGTACCTCAATCCCCATGTCTAGACCATCCATAAAGATGTTAAACAGGACTGGCACCAAAATCAAGCCCAAGGGAACAGTGCTAGAGATCAGCCAACAACTGGATTACCTCCATTCACCACAACAGTCTGGCCCAGACATCCAGTGTTTTACTCATTAGAGAGTCCACCCATCCAAGACAAGGGCAGCTAAAATAATAAAGACACTATTGTTCAAAGCATTTTCCAGCCATAAGTTAGGAAGCTAAGGCTGGGCAAGTTGATAAGCATACTGCAAAAGGACAGTCTTAGCTCACTCAAAGCTCTCTGCCCCACAGAGACTATACATCTTTTATATCTCCCTCCCATGACTGAGTTGCCACGTTCAAGCATACATGCCAGCACCACAGCATGGCAAGGAATTTTAGAAAAGAAAGGTGTTTATTCTTGGACTTAATAGACAAAAAACTAAGGCTGACAGGTTTGGAAAAGGGGACATGAGCACCAGCTTCTATGGCAAGGGTGGAGTTTTGGTACAGAATTCTTTCTTGAAAGTAAAAGCAATAATCAATTATTGTAAGGATGTAACAGAGACACTCCATAACTCTAAGCAAGCCTCAATCATTAAATCCCAAAAAAGAATGCATATACACTTACATGGCCCTCTTGGACCCCTCAGTATTATATTTTTCAAAATTATTTTGTACCATTTGACCATATTTTCTATTGTAGTCAAGTACCTCAGTTAGGTGCAGTTTTTCCCCCTACCAAATGAAGAAAAAAGAAACACAAAAAGATAGCACAGAAGAAAAGGATGCAGAATACTAGCATCTGCTTTCACTCCTTTTTGCAGGCCAGATTCATACCTAACAGATTATTTAAAAACACCAATTAAATATTTCAGAAGCACATAACAAAAATATTTCATTTGATGAGTTAAGCAGTTTCCTAAAAGCTTAGTTCTCAGATACATTTGTTGTAGCTAAATTCCCTGACTTCTGGAACTCACTGCACTTCAGAAAATTTTGCCCCAAACTGATAAAAAATGGCATAAAAAGTCATTGTGTTTCATCATGATCAACAATAAGAAATTGTGCAGTTCTAGCAGGATAAGAGCTGGTCCATAAGATGAGCCCTTTCCGTGATGAAAAGTCATTATGATAATAGGGGTACTACAGTCTGCAGCAGTAAAGAAAATACTTTCAAGGAAGGCTTAAAAAAAGCTATGTAGCCTTTGTAAATTTGTAAATCGAAGGCAAAAAAATACATATATACAGAAGAGAAAAACATGGCTGTAACTGGAAAGATAAATTTAAAACAAATTGAAAGCTAAATTCTTAAGCTTTACAGTAGAGAGACTGCAGTGAGTACTTAGAAGCACAGCTTATTCTCCAAAGGACTTTCACTGATGCTCCAGGAAGCTTGGTTATCACCTAGGCACAAGCTTTAAACATATGCATATATACACATGCACATTTCGGTGCATGCAGAGAGTGTATGCCTCATGTAGCAGCAAAAGTCACATATATTTCCACATTGCAGCCACATATACCACTAAAGAAATGCTGCATTCCTTCAATGCATTTGTTCATACACCATGAGGAGCTTGTTCACAGATGCTGCACTCAGAAAGGACCCCATGAACAAGCACTTCTCTTATACCAGTGAGTGCAGAGTCAAAAGAAGCACTGTCCCTGGTGATCAGATTTTTGTCCTTCAGATGTTAACTTGCCCTTGAATGCTTGTAAAAAATAACAAATTTAAAAAAGGCAAAAGAGTTTAGGGACTCAAGTGTTTTAAAAGCACTGCAAAGCACTTTAAAGCACTCCTGAAAGTATAAAGTCCTTCAAAGTAAAAAGTACACCCACAAAATAACCCTCAAACCAACCAAACAAAAAGCTTACCATCCTACTTTAAACTTATTAAAATGAACAGTTTCAGGTTTCTAAATAAAATATCACAAACTAGAAATTAAAACCAAACAATCTATCCAGTCAGAACCTCAAGTTTCAGCTTTCAGTATTCAACTGTATGGTTAAACCAATATACTCCAGAAGACTCATTTTAAGCTTTTTTTTTTAATATTTTAAGTGTTCATTTTACTAAAGGTAAAAACTTGTTGAAAGTGTATCTCAAGAGTACTACATAAAAGGTAATGGAAATGTATCTCANAAAAAGCTAACTCCTTTCCCAGGTCCATTTTAAGACTAAATCATACATAAAACAGCATTCAAAAAGCCTTTATCAGCTACCAGGCAGCTTATCCTCCTCCAGAATTTCCTAAAATTATATCTCTAGTTCTTTATTTTCGAAAGTATATGAACGCTTTAAAAGATTTCTTACAGGCACGCCAAAAATCTTTGCTTAGAGTAATACCCAGAAGCCAAAAGTATTGCAGTGAGGGTGGAACTACATGTTTATTTTCACCCCAGTTCCAAATATGTACTAAAAGGTGACCAATCTGGCATTCATCTAGAGCTTAAGTCATGACCCAGCACTGGTCTGATGGAATAAACTCCTCAAAGCTGGCAATTCTTGTTATAATTTTAATACCTGAGGTATTCTTCAAGTATTTTGTGTTATGCAATGCAATGAAGTAACCAAATAAAAACATATTGCAGAGAATATGGCACAGCAGCATATGCTGATGATGAGTTAATACATGCCTTCTCACATAAGAACTGAAAAGTGCTGGCAAGTGCCTTGGTAATGAGGACTGTAAAATAAAGCAAAAAGACTTAAAATGATCCAGCTGCATTTTATGCCTAGTTGTCTACCTGAAGAAAACGCCCAAGAAAAACACTCTTCCCAAGCAAGAGTAGCTATAAAGTTCATTGTTCTATAAAAAGACACATCCTACTGTAGTATTCCATTAAGTTTCAAGAGTACCTTTAATTATCTTTTATTTCAAATCATTTTTGTAACTCCCTTTGTTTACATCTTCCAGCCTCTCTCTTTTGTGAGCATTTTCTATTTCAGTAGAACTATGTCTTTTGATCTCAAAAATATGAAGTTGGAAAGTCAGAGACAGGAGAAAGTTATCTCTGTGAGATTTTTCTAAGTTGGGATGAGAAGAGATAGAAAGAACAGCCCAGAACAAGTAACAAAACCCATCTACCCTGGGGGTCAGGAGAGAGCAGGAGGAAAAAACTTGTGGACTGTCTGTGCCTTTGAGAAGCCTAAACACACTTGCAGTAACTCTCTACTATCTCATTTCAACTAACCATTTATCTTCAGAAAGGCTGAAGTTGGACAGTTTAACTAAACTGTTAATCAGAGGCATGACCAATTACCGTGATCAGATCTGTACATGAGACACAGTTATTTTAGAACTTGTAGGAAAGGCAAAACTCTGAAAGCACAGGTAATTCTGGAACTATCTATAGGAACTAAATCTTCCTGTGTGGTTAGGTCTACTTGATTTTAAGGTATAGAAAATTATTTCAGAAAAAAAAGTAAACATAAGGGGTTTATCTTGCTTTGTTTCCTGAATTCAGTTAAAGCTGACACTAATGCAGTTATTCATCTGTTATTCTCATTTTAAAAATCAAGCTTATTCCTTGTACAGTAATAGGGTACTGTAAAGACTGATGATCTGATGGGTTTAAATGAAATGTCTCTCACAATAGTTGTGCCACAATTACATCAGCTCATGACAGACACTTTTAAACACTTGAATATCTGGACTTCTGCACTGCACCTCTGTGAAAGTACCACCTAGCAATAGTACAAAAATATTGAGAAAGTATTTCCAAGAAAATTATAGCAAACTTCAGGGGAAAAAGTCTAGCATGGTTAGCTTTAAATATTCGGAGACACTGAGACATGGTTCAGGATACCCATACTCAGAACTGAAGACACATTTCTAATAATTCAGGAACTTCTTTTATTCTTGTCTGTGGGAACCTTTGGTAAGTCAAACATCTTATTCTTAAAGAGGAAAATCTTTGAAATACTTGTAATAAGAATCATCAAGCATTTGCAACTGAGTCAAAAGCTGTTAGCTAGACCACTTAGTCCTCCACACAAAGGGCTGCTGTTAGACAAAAACACATTGGAAGGAAGATGTAGCCATGTGTTCTTCATACCAGGGATGTGAAAACATTTCCCAGAGTCTTTCAGCAACCCAGTAACTCAGCACCAGGTGTCACAATTATACAATTGTAAAATTCCAAAAAGGCAGAAGTAATATTTCCTCTTGGGGAAGAGCAGAAAACACAGGACACTAAACCTGAAACCAAGACAGAAATGTGACATTCCTTAGCACTCAATCAGGTGAGAAATGGCCCTCTTAGTCCTTGGGTCCACAGATCAGATGCCCTCATACAGTGGACCACAGCTATAGGCTTGTGTGTTCTTCTGCACATCTTGGTGGTAGCTATGGGAATCCATCCATCACAATAAAGACACCAAAGATATCTCCATCTCTTGCTGTTGTGCTGAGCCATATGAGGAAACACTTATGACTCAGGAACATGCAAGTACCAGGGATGACTGCTTTCTCACCATGACATTCCTCAACTTCCCAGCCAAGCTGATCATGGCAAGATCAAGAAGGGCTAAGGAGAGAAAGAACCCCCAGGGCCCATGAGCCCAAGGGAGGAAGTGCCCTCAGGCAGTCTCCCCAAATTCCCCACATAAAAGAGCAAATTACTGACAGGAGGTTATGTAGAAAGCCAGAGCACAGCACAGTCAGGACTGGCACCTGTGAGTGAGGACCAGACAGAGCCACACAGGGTGAGAGTAATGACCCAATTTAGCACTATGGTTGCAGCAATAGGATATGCATTTAAGGATTTACAATCATTTGTATCACGTACAGACAGAAACACTATAATATGTAGTACAAAAATATAACTTATTTTTCTAACCAGGTGAGAATCACATAAAGTAAAGAAATTTGATAAGTACAGTTAACCTCATTAATCAGCTAGATATTGGTAACAAACAGTTAAGACAGCACACAAGGAATCTGGTATCAGAAAATGTCCATTTATGCAAAAAGTTTTAAGGTCTCTGGGATCCTCTGATTTCTCTTCATATCCCCTCAGAGATCTCTCCTGCAAGGGTCCACTCTTCTATTCATTTTTATCCTAGGATCACTCATAGCTCACTCTATGTTTTCAAGGGGTTTTTTAAAGTATTGGCTGCATTTATGTAACTACCTAATGCGACTGTCCAAATTCAACAGCTTAAGTGGGGGTGGGCACTGCTGCTTCAAGACTGATCATTCCAGTACCCAGAATGAGCAAAATACTATCCTATCATCATCAAAGGCACACAGTTCAACTCAAAGCTTAGTACCGATCTTCACCAAAGAGAGAGATAAAGCCTCAAATGAGAGATTCAAATACATTGGGAAGGGAAATTGGATTAAAACAGAGAATATAAAGTATTTTTAGAGGAAGAGACATAAAATAATTTACAAAGGTCCAGTACCACCAGAGACAGTCACAATACCAATGTACTGTTAAGGAAAAGTTTCTGAGTACACAGCTTGATCCAAAGAGGCATTTTCCCATGAAATTTACTGCAATATTTACTGTAACTACTGGGAATCAACAACAAATATTTTAATAGAGAGTTTTTTTACTAGAAGAATGTTGCAGTAATGAGACTGTATTCTATGGTTGTCCTTGAACTTTGGAAACAAAGGGGGAAAAACAATGGGAAAAATAGATTTATCATTTATGTGGACTACTTTTATGTACAAAGTACCATATTTTCCTTCAACATCAACCTTTACAATACCAAAGGATTGATACTGTATAGGATGCTTTGGAGGAATGTAGCTTTTAACTATGAAGTGAACATAGCAAGCACTGGACTCGATAATCCTTATGGGTGTCTTCTATCTTAAGATATATGATATGATTTTCATCCATAAAAATGGAAAAAAGTTATAAAAAGAAAAGCTTTGCAATCATTTGAATATATATCACAAATACACCAATGATTTGTCTTTAGATGTTTTATGCTGTATTCAATATTTTTAATTTTTTTTAAAAATTCACATTCTTTGATAGTATTTGCACTCTGACAATGTCTTCTTCAATTGTTATAGCCACTTACTTCATACATAGCATTTTATTTAGTCATTTTATGAAACTGCACTATCTGATCTGTTCAAATCTCAGGTTATAAATTACAAAATTACAAAATATATTTTAAAAACAGAGGGGGAAAGGAAGAGAGATAAAGCAATCAGCCCTTTATTTCAAATTGTCCTCTATATTCAAGTCCCTCTTAAAGAGCAAAACAAGGAAGTAAACAGCATCTCAGCTTTTTAAGTATATATTTGTTTTCAAAAGAATAGAAAATATCTGACTCACTAAAATCAAGCTGATTTCTTCATTCTGTTAAAATAAAAACATTTGAAGGCTTCAGAATTAGTGGAAGAGAGTGATAGCTTGAAATAATGGATTCTGAAAACAAATCAAAAGGCCCTTTTGATCTTTGGTTTCTGATTTGGGGAAGAAGTTGTCTCTATGACCCTACAAAAGCAAACAGATGTTTTACAGAGATACTTTGGACAAATTTGTCAGGTTTATTATACCTCAATCATTACAGCATCATCAAAGCTAAGGATATATTAAAACATAATCAAAAAAATATACCAGAATAAGGGTGGATCTTCTGTAATAAGAAAACAATCCATCCCAAATACACCTCTAGCAGATACCTTCACATGAAGCAAGGAAATGGTTTAGATTTAGGCTACAGTTCAGCTGTTGCATCCAGACAATTTGAATCTAAGCTTCTGTCAAGACAGCAGTTTGACTTTTCTGGCTACGACCACCTCTTTTCCTCCTGATGCTCATGCTCAGCAAAGTGTATCCTGCCCTTGTTTCAGCTCAACACAGGTCTGCATAAGTCCTCCAGGACAGGACAGCAACTAAAAAGAGACACTCACCTGCGTGTCCTCCCCTTTCTGTCCTCCATTTTTCACAAGGACCCTAAAAAGACTGTCATTAAATTCACTCTGTCAGCAATTTAACGACTAATTCTTTATTTAGAGTGGAGGAGCTCCATCAGCAGAGACAGACAGAGGCTCAGCACCTCAACTGTGAGTCACTTGGTACGTGGGAGACCCAATATTTAGCCCTGGCCTCAAATCTGGAGGAATTAGAATTTAAATCTAGAAAGCTCAAAACATAAGAGTGGCTAACTGCAGGGTTGTTTTTTTTTTTTTCTTATTCATTCTTATAACAACAAAAAAAAATTTAAAAATTTAAATGCCAAAGTTGTTACCCTCTTCTTGTCAGCAAGCATATTACGCCTATAAGCTACCATATGTTTACTGGCTCACCCTAAGTAGCAGCAGGACAAACTCTGACAGGCAGCCAGTCAACTACACCAGCTGAACCACCCAGCAAACATCAAGCATTTCAGGTTTTCTCAGCAAATCTTTGAGTTTC